>SJYW01018825.1:31855-77850 GCA_006410735.1 Raphicerus campestris | reverse complement strand
AGAAAAACATCTATTTCTGCTTTATTGACTATGCCAAGGCTTTTGACTGTGTGAATCACAATAAACTGTGGAAAATTCTTCAAAAGATGGGAGTACCAGACCACCTGACATGCCTCTTGAGAAATTTGTATGCAGGTCAGGAAGCAACAGTTAGAACTGGACATGGAACAACAGACTGGTTCCAAATAGTGAAAAGGAGTACATCAAGGCTGTATATTGTCACCCTGCTTATTCAACTTATATGCAGAGTACATCATGAGAAACGCTGGATTGGATGAAGCATAAGCTGGAATTAAGATTGCTGGGAGAAATATCAATAACCTCAGATATACAGATGACACCACGCTTATGGCAGAAAGTAGAACTAAAGAGCCTCTTGATGAAAGTGAAAGAGGAGAGTGAAAAAGTTGGCTTAAAGCTCAACATTCAAAAAACTAAAATCATGGCATCCAGTCCCATCACTTCATGGGAAATAGATGGGGAAACAGTGGAAACAGTGGCTGACTTTATATTTTTGGGCTCCAAAATCACTGCAGATGGTGACTGCAGCCATGAAATTAAAAGACACTTGCTCCTTGGTAGGAAGGTTATGATCAATCTAGACAGCACATTAAAAAGCAGAAACATTACTTTGCTTACAAAGGTCCGTCTAGTCAAGGCTATGGTTTTTCCAGTAGTCATGTATGGATGTGAGAGTTGGACTATAAAGAAAGCTGAGGGCCAAAGGACTGACGCTTTTGAACTGTGGTGTTGAAGAAGACTCTTGAGAGTCCCTTGGACTGCAAGGAGATCCAACCAGTCCATCCTAAAGGAGATCAGTCCTGAGTGTTCATTGGAAGGACTGATGTTGAAGCTGAAACTCCAATACTTTGGCCACCTGATTCGAAGAACCAACTCATTTGAAAAGACCCTGATGCTGGGAAAGATTGAAGGCAGGAGGAGAAGGGGACAACAGAGGATGAGATGGTTGGATGGCATCGCCAACTCAATGGACATGAGTTTGGGTAAACTCGGGAGTTGGTGATGGACAGGGAGACCTGGTGTGCTGCAGTCCATGGGGTCACAAAGAGTTGGACACGGCTGAACAACTGAACTGAACTGAACTTACCACAGGGGTAGGAGAAGACCCTAGTGAGGTGTGTGGTGGGCAGAACAGTGGCCCCAGACTATCTTAATGTAGTCCCTGCAGCCTGCCCAACCCCATTACCTAAGGTAGCCAAAGGAACTTTGCAGATGGAATTAAAGATTCCCAGGTGGGCCTGATGTAGTCACATGGGTCCTTAAAAGTGGAACAGGGGCAGAAGTGAAGGTCAAAGAGAGACACTGATGGAAAAAAAAGGCAGGAGAGAGAGAGTGTAGGGCAGCAGTCCCCAACCTTTTTGGCACCAGGGACCGGTTTCATGGAAGACAATTTTTTACACTGACTGGGGGTGAGGGGATGGTTTGGGGATGATTCAAGCACATTACATTGATTGTGCCCTTTATTTTTATTATTATTACATTAGCTCCACCTCAGGTCATCAGGCATTAGATCCTGAAGGTTGGGGACCCCTCATATCGAGGGACTTGATCCAACATGGCTGGCTTTGAAGACGGAGGAAGAGACGCATCAGCCAGGGAATGCAGGCAGCCTCTAGTCACTGGCAGCAGCCCTCCATTGACAGCCAGTGAGGAAATGGAACCCTCAGTCCTACTATCATCGGGAACTGAACACTGCCTCTGGCTTCAATGAGCTCCAAGCAGATTTTTCCTGAAAGCTTCTGGAAAGGAACTGAGCCCTGCTAGCGCCTTGATTTTTTAGCCTGCTGAGACCTGTGGTAGACTCCCGACCTACAAAACTGTAAGTTAACACATTTTCTTGTTTTAAGCCTCATGGTTTGTAGTAAGTTGTTATGGCAATTANGATTCGAAGAACCAACTCATTTGAAAAGACCCTGATGCTGGGAAAGATTGAAGGCAGGAGGAGAAGGGGACAACAGAGGATGAGATGGTTGGATGGCATCGCCAACTCAATGGACATGAGTTTGGGTAAACTCGGGAGTTGGTGATGGACAGGGAGACCTGGTGTGCTGCAGTCCATGGGGTCACAAAGAGTTGGACACGGCTGAACAACTGAACTGAACTGAACTTACCACAGGGGTAGGAGAAGACCCTAGTGAGGTGTGTGGTGGGCAGAACAGTGGCCCCAGACTATCTTAATGTAGTCCCTGCAGCCTGCCCAACCCCATTACCTAAGGTAGCCAAAGGAACTTTGCAGATGGAATTAAAGATTCCCAGGTGGGCCTGATGTAGTCACATGGGTCCTTAAAAGTGGAACAGGGGCAGAAGTGAAGGTCAAAGAGAGACACTGATGGAAAAAAAAGGCAGGAGAGAGAGAGTGTAGGGCAGCAGTCCCCAACCTTTTTGGCACCAGGGACCGGTTTCATGGAAGACAATTTTTTACACTGACTGGGGGTGAGGGGATGGTTTGGGGATGATTCAAGCACATTACATTGATTGTGCCCTTTATTTTTATTATTATTACATTAGCTCCACCTCAGGTCATCAGGCATTAGATCCTGAAGGTTGGGGACCCCTCATATCGAGGGACTTGATCCAACATGGCTGGCTTTGAAGACGGAGGAAGAGACGCATCAGCCAGGGAATGCAGGCAGCCTCTAGTCACTGGCAGCAGCCCTCCATTGACAGCCAGTGAGGAAATGGAACCCTCAGTCCTACTATCATCGGGAACTGAACACTGCCTCTGGCTTCAATGAGCTCCAAGCAGATTTTTCCTGAAAGCTTCTGGAAAGGAACTGAGCCCTGCTAGCGCCTTGATTTTTTAGCCTGCTGAGACCTGTGGTAGACTCCCGACCTACAAAACTGTAAGTTAACACATTTTCTTGTTTTAAGCCTCATGGTTTGTAGTAAGTTGTTATGGCAATTAGTCCTTAAGAAATATCAGCTATTATTGCTATTCTTTTTTGAGACATGAAGGTGATGATTCCCTTTCAGTAGGTGTGGTAACAAGAGAATTGCTTCTCTCATTTGTGACTTGGGTGAATCCTTACAAAGTTAACCAAACTACCCATAGCAGACCGTGTCAGAGGCAGTGGTCAATGCCTCTTCCATGACGTCAGCCTGTTTTAATTAATCAGGTGACCCAGTTCCCAGCTGATGGCTCAAGGTTGCCATCTGAGTGATGATGTGCTGCTGTCTCATTACATCACTCATGTCTAGGCCATCCTTACACCATCGCGAGAGTTCCTATCTCCAGCTAATGCCTCCTCTTCAGAGAGGAGTTGCATGCAGAGTAATGGAAATGTTGAGACATTTTGTGCTCCCTGCCTAAATGTCAGGCTTTGACAACTATTGCTTTCTCACTGTTCTCCCCACATGGGTAATGTCATCATTCCTGACAGCTGGGATTCACTCATCTGTTAGACGGAGCCACCCGGGGATAACCTGCAGCCCTTTGCTTCACAGCAGTGCTTCACAAACCAGGCTGCACATTAAAAGCAGCTGGGAAGATTTTTACAAAACTACTGATAGTCAGGTCCCCTTCTGATCATTTGAACCTGGACTTCTGAGTATGGGGCTTGGGCATGGACACTTTTCAAAACTGCCACTTTGCCTTTCATGGCTGAGGGTGGAGGAGGCCCCCTTTTGTNCATGCTGTCTCTTATACACATCTGATCATTTGAACCTGGACTTCTGAGTATGGGGCTTGGGCATGGACACTTTTCAAAACTGCCACTTTGCCTTTCATGGCTGAGGGTGGAGGAGGCCCCCTTTTGTACCCAGAGGGATGTCTATTTAAGTCTCAGCCCTGCAGAGCTAATGGACAGAGGGTCCACAGTGCAAAGCACTGCCGTAGACATGTGGGAAGAGACATCCCAACATCTCTAAGTGGGGATGGTCTTCCCCGCAGCCACCTTCAGTGGTGATTCTGTGCTCTGGGTCATCTGAGAGACAGGAAGGGGCTACAGTTGGTAAGGCAAAGACATTTCATTATTTCTTTCGTAAGCTTTATTCAGGATGCTCATTGTTTTAGCTGAGCAAGAAAACACCATTGACTGTCTCCTCACAGTGTGGCACACAGAATGCTACCCAGCTGTCTTAGTCAGCTGGAGTCACTGTAACAAAATAGCGTGGACCGGGTAGCTTAAGCTACAGACATTTATTTTTCACAGTTCTGGAGACTGGCAAGTCCAAGATCAAGGTGCCATCCAATGTGGTTCCTGATGAGAACTCTCTTCCTAGCTTATAGACAGCTGTCTTGCTGTATTTTCAGGTGGCTAAGAAAGGAAGGTCTGAGGTCTCTTCTTATGGGGGCACTAATCTCATCGTGGGGGCTCTACCCTCATGACCTCATCTAAACCTAATCCCCTCCAAATACCGTCACACTGGCACCTAGGGACTTCAACACATGAACTGTGGGGGAACACATTTAGTCCATAGCACCATACAACTTTCTGGGACTCTGTAAATTGATCGTTGTCTTATGAATACCCAAAGGAGCCCAAATAACTAAAGACTTTTTATTGAAGTATAGTTGATTTACAAGATTGTATTAGTTTCAGGTATACAGTAAAATGATTCAGTTATTACAAGATACTGAGTATAATTCCCTTTGCTATACAGTAAATCCTTGTTGCTTATCTATTTTATGTGTAAGTAGTTTGCATCCTTCTAATTCCATCCTCCTAATACGTCTGTGTCACCTTCCCGCTCCCCTTTGGTAGCCGTTAAGTTTATTTTCCATGTTTATGAGTCTGCTTCTGTTCTGTACACAGACTCTTTTGTATTTCTTGGATTCCACATATAAGTGATATCATATTTTGTCTTTCTCTGCCTGACTTCACTAGGTATAATATTCTCTGAGTCCAGCCATGTTGTTACAAATGACAATATTTCATCCTTTTTATGGCTGAGTAATATTTCATTGTGTATATACATCTTAAGGCAGTTGTTTGTTGATGGGTACTTGGGTTGTTCCCATATCTTGGCTATTGTAAATAGTACTACTATGAACATTGGGATACATGTACATTTTCAAAATAGTTTTCACCTTTTCTGAAATGGGATACCCAGAAGTGGAATTGCTGGATCATATCGTAGCTCTAGTTTTAGTTTTAAGAAACCCTAATACTTTGGCCACCTGATGCAAAGAATTGACTCATTGGAAAAGACTCTGATGATGGGAAAGATTGAAGGTGGGAGGAGAAGGGGACAACAGAGAATGAGATGGTTGGATAGCATCAACGACTCAATGGACGTAAGTCTGAGTAAACTCCAGGAGTTGGTGATGGACAGGGAGGCCTGGCGTGCTGCAGTCCATGGGGTCACAAAGAGTCAGACACGACTGAGTGACTGAACTGAACTGAGCACACTTTTTTCCATAGTGGCTGTACCAATTTACATTCCTACCAACAGTGTAGGAGGGTTCCCTTTACTCCACATCCCCTCCAGCATTTAGTATATGTAGACTTTGTGATGATGACCATTTTGACTGGTGTGAGATAATACCTCATCATGATTTTGAATTGCGTTTCTCTAATTAAGTAACAGTGAGCATTTTTTTCACATGCCTGTTGGCCATCTGTATGTCTTCTTTGGAGAAGTGTCTATTTGGGTGTCTATTTCTGCCCATTTTCTGATTTGGTTGTTTGGTTTTCTGATGTTGAGTTGTATGAGCTGTTTGTGTATTTCGGATATTAACTTCTTGTCAGCTGTGTCATTTGCAAATATTTTCTCCCATTCCATATGCTGTCTTTTCCTTTCATTGATGGTTTCCTTTCCTCTACAAAAGACTTTAAGTTTGATTAGGACCTATTTGTTTATTTTTTAATGTTTTTTAAAACTTTATATTTTGTATTGAGGTATAGCCGTTTAACAGTGTTGTGATAGTTTCAGGTGAACAGCAAAGGGACTCAGCCATACATATACATGTATCCATTCTCCCCAAACTCCCCTCCCATCCAGCTCCCAACATAACATTGACAGAGTTCCCACATATATACAATGGAGTATCTCGCCACATGGGCTTCCCAGGTGGCTCAGTGGTAAAAAAATTCGCCTGCCAAGCTGAAGGATTGGAGACCCAGGCTCGATCCCTGGGTCAGGATGATCCCCTGGAGGAGAAAATGGCAAGCCACTTCAGTATTCTTGCCTGGGAAACCCCATCGACAGAGGAACCTGGCAGGCTATAGTCCATGAGGTCACATAAAGTTAGACACGACTTAGCAACTAAAGTCCCTACCACCATCTCTCCACGTTTAAAAAATACATTTCTTTATTTGACTCTGTCGAGTCTTGGTTCCCAATTAGGAACTGAACCCGCTTTCCCTGCAAGGCAGATTCTTATCCACTGGATCACCTCTCTCCACATTTTTAATTCACAATTTTCCTAATCTTTAGAATGAACAGGTTGAAAATCTTTAAATTCCCTTGCAGTTCTGCTATTCTCTGATTTTTAGCTGTAATGTAATTCTAGCTTTTTTTTCCCCCCGAACTAAAATTTGGTAAATAGCACCACAAATAATGGCAAAGGTAAATTTGTCAAAATTGGACAAGCTGGAATCCTTGAAGGCAATATTCTTGGTTTTGAATTTATAAACTACCTGCTNAGTATTCCACTGTGTGTGTGTATGTATATATATATATATATATATATATATATATATATATATCTCATATCTTCCTTATCCATTTCTCTGATGATGGACATTTAGGTTGCTTCCATGTCTTCACTATGATAAACAGTGCTGCAAAGAAACTTGGGGTGCATGTATCCTTTCAGATCATGTTTTTCTCCAGATATATGCTCGGGAATGGGATTGTAGGATCATATCATAGCTCTATTTTTAGTTTTTTAAGAAACTTGTATATATTTTTTTCCATAGTGATTGTACCAACTTACATTCACACCAACAGTGTAGGAGCTTTCCCTTTTTTTGATGGGTTCAATCTAATCACATGAATCCTTAAAAACAAAGAAGCTTCTCAGACTTGAGGCAGGAAAGATGCTGCACCATCACCAGAATGAAGATGGAGAAAGCATGGTGAGGGAAGCAAATGGCCATAAAAAGCTGAGAGAGGTTGCTGGTTGACAGTCACCAAGGACATGGAGACTTCAACTCTATAACTGTAATAAACTGGCTTCTGCCAATAACTTAAATATAACTAGAAGTGGTTTCTCCTCCAGAACCTCTGGAAGAGAACTCAGGCAGGGCAACAATCAAAGTCAATGTCACTAAAACTGCTTAACACAAACCACAAGTTGAAAGATGAGAAACCTATCAAGTTAGGTGGTCAATTTACTTGTGGAAGATTTAGCCTGACTGTTGACTTGCCAAAAATGAGTTGTGATGGTGACAACTTAGATGATGTTCCTTTCTACAAAGTTCCTAAACATAATAAAGGGAATCCCAATGGGCATCAAAAATTATTATGCCTGGCCAGCCCTGCTGTAAAAAAATGACACAGAGCTATGACTATTGCCAAAAATGTTCAAAATGAAATGCATATTTGAAAAAGAGAAGTTTAACTATCATCAAGACAATCATCAAGACATTTTCTCCTGTCATATATGTATGAGGGCAGTTGGGACTTTTGAGCAATTTATCTTAGTCATTTCCCATGTGTGTTAGGCTAAACAGCCAGGCACATCCACAGTCTTGATGCTCTTCCAATTTCTCAGCAACAGGCTTCTAGCCAGGAGTCTCATTAGGAAATGCCTGCATTTTAGAATCATGGCAACATCCTTTAAAAGGCTCCCCTCTGGGCATATTTTATTAACTCCAACAACAGAAACCAACTGTGTTTACCCTAAACACTTATTGCAGTTATGTATTGAATAGCTCACAGAATTAACAGGAAGGTTTGGAGAATTGGATCTTCTCTGATGGCTCAGAACCACCTGCCAATGAAGGGGACCCAGGTTCAATCCCTGGGTTAGGAAGATCCCCTGGAGAAAGAAATGGCAACCCGCTCCAGTATTCTTGCCTGGGAAATCCCATGGACAGAGGAGCCTGGCAGGCTATAGTCCATGGGATCACAAAAGAGTCAGACACAACTTAGCAACTAAACAACAACAATGATTGGAGAATCAGCTCTGACAATGGGTGCTCAACTAGGGAAGCCAAGCAGTTGGATCCACTGCTAACATTACATCATAGGAAGAATTGATTAAAGAAGTCACCTCTGAACCTCTGATGTTGCCCACCCACCCCCTGACTATCACCTGTGGAGCCCAGTTACTATCTATGTTTGCAGATGTCAAGACTTCTGAACTATTCCCTAGTATCTCCAGATCCAAAATCCCAAGCAGAGGAATTTCATTTTTCTCAGCTCAGATAACATGCAAAAAATTCCAGCCACCAAGGGTCAGAAAAAGCACATAATAGAGTTTCCTTAGTAGGAGGTAGGACTGTTCTTCCCTCCAAGACTTACACTGTGGGCAGTTTCCTCAACATAGAACAGGGTGCCAAGTAGATGGAGCTGTCTACGCTTCTGGCTGTCCAATATCTCAGAAGACTCATCTTCTTATACCTCTCTTTTTTTAGGTGTTGCCACTTCAAATCATCCAACATACTCTATTCCCAAAGAAAATATCCTGCTATTTCATCAGTCACTTCTTCTAGCCCTCACCCAGGGCATCTGAGGGATATCTGTTTCTCTCATAATCCCTTCTCAACCACCTTGACACTCTGCGATGGTGAAGTAAAGGAAAAGGAAACAAAAGGTGATCAGTTTAAAATAAATAAATAGGGACTCCACCTTCCACTGTGGGTGGAGGTGGCAGGGTGGAGGGGTACAGGTTCTATCCCTGGTTGGGGAACTAAGATCCCACATGCCATGGGGTTTAGCCAAAAAATAAAAAAATAATAATAAAATAAGATGTGTAAATAAATATGTGGCACAGTGAGGAAGAGAATCTTTGCAGAGAACCTGTGGTCCCTGTTTGTGCACCTGATGAGGCGGTATTTATGACTACCTTTGGCCATTCCTCATTCATGGTCCCATTATCTTCTGCCCCACCTGGGCTGACTGCAGTGGTGTGCTGGTAAGGTTTAACTAGATCTATGAAAAGAAAGATATTCATTACAAATTTTATTGATGTAAGGGATGTTTAGTACATACTTTAATAATAAAATCTACAATGCTGTTTATTATAAATTCCACATAGCCAATTGATTGTCAAAGGTTGAAGGTTTTGAAAGCATCACTAAGAACAAAGCTAGTGGAGGTGACGGAATTCCAGTTGAGCTATTTTAAATCCTAAAACATGATGCTGTGAAAGTGCTGCACTCAATATGCCAGCATATTTGGAAAACTCAGCAGTGGCCACAGGACTAGAAAAGGTCAGTTTTTATTCCCATCCCAAAGAAAGGCAATGCCAAAGAATGTTCAAACTACCGCACAATTGCACTCATCTCACACACTAGTAAAGTAATGCTTAAAATTCCCCAAGCCAGGATTCAGCAATATGTGAACCGTGAACTTCCAGATGTTCAAGCTAGTTTTAGAAAAGGCAGAGGAACCAGTTCAAATTGCCAACATCCACTGGATCATCAAAAAAGCAAGAGAGTTCCAGAAAAACATCTATTTCTGCTTTATTGACTATGCCAAAGCCTTTGACTGTGTGCATCACAGTAAACTGTGGAAAATTCTGAAAGAGATGGGAATACCAGACCACCCGACCTGCCTCTTGAGAAATCTGTGTGCAGGTCAGGAAGCAACAGTTAGAACTGGACATGGAACACCAGACTGATTTCAAATTGGAAAAGGAGTACATTAAGGCTGTATATTGTCACCCTGCTTATTTAACTTATATGTAGAGTACATCATGAGAAATGCTGGGCTGGACGAAGCACAAGCTGAAACCAAGATTGCCAGGAGAAATATCAATAACCTCAGATATGCAGATGACACCACGCTTATGGCAGAAAGTGAAGAACTAAAGATCCTCTTGATGAAAGTGAAAGAGGAGAGTGTAAAAAACTCAACATTCAAAAAACTAAGATCATGGCATCTGGTCCCATCACTTTGTGGCAAATAGATGGGGAAATGGTGGTTGACTTTATATTTTGGGGCTCCAAAATCACTGCAGATGGTGACTGTAGCCGTGAAATTAAAAAATGCTTGCTCCTTGGTAGGAAGGTTATGACCAATCTAGACAGCATACTAAAAAGCAGAGATGTTACTTTACCTACAAAGGTCCATCTAGTCAAGGCTATGGTTTTTCCAGTAGGCATGTATGGATGTGGCAGTTGGGCTATAAAGAGAGCTGAGCACTGAAGGATTGATGCTTTTGAACTATGGTGTTGGAGAAGACTCTTGAGAGTCCCTTGGACTGCAAGGAGATCCAACCAGTCCATCCTAAAGGAGATCAGTCCTGAGTGTTCATTGGAAGGACTGATGTTGAAGCTGAAACTCCAATACTTTGGCCACCAGATGTGAAGAGCTGTCTCATTTGAAAAGACCCTGATGCTGGGAAAGATTGAAGGCAGGAGAAGAAGGGGACGACAGAGGATGAGATGATTGGATGGCATCACCGACTCAATGGAGATGAGTTTGAGTAGACTTTCGGAGTTGATGATGGACAGGGAAACCTGGCGTGCTGTGGTTCATGGGGTTGCAAAGAGTCAGAGCGACTGAACTGAGGGTTTTGTAGTGGAGCAGTTGTTGTTTGTCTTCTGTTGTTTTTACCAACCTACGGTCACAATTCGGCCATGATTTGACAAAAGCAGACTAGAAATAAAGGCTTGGGTATTGTCTGATTCAGTCAGGAAGTTGCTTGAGTAGTTAACCAATGAGTGTAGTTCTGACATGGATATTGGTTTATCATTCTGTTTGCATTAATAAGTGAGATGGAAGTGAAGAATGAAGATACATAGCAAAGCTTCACTCATTAATCAATGACATTAACAACTGCTATACTAGATCAGATAAGTTTTGAAATACTGGAAGATTATTTCCTCAATTTTCTGTGTGTGTGTATGGATAATCTTGACTAGTGCAAAACAGCAAATCTTGACTAGTGCAAAACAGCATAAATAAAAAAGTCAATAATAAGACACAAAAACAAAATTTTAATTGTAATTTAATTTCTTGGTAATATGGAAGTGGCTGATTTTTTAAAATTAGTTCATAAATCCATAGATGAACATGACTTATTGCCAGAATGAATCAGGGTTCAGCAACAATTAAACAATTTGTTCCTATTTTTTCATTGTTAAAGATATGAGTTCTGAATCTTGCTGATATAAGTATATAGGAATGTAGGAGTTTTGCTATCCCAATGACACTCAATTTTTTGAACCCTTTCCAAGTATGTGCTAAATGTTATGTGGTGATCTATCAACAAGAATTATTTTTGATAATGTACGAGCATCCAGGCCATAGGATTTTCAATTTTGTTAAAAGCAAAAGCTTAAAGCTATATGACTTGAGAAATTGTTGTCTACACTTTGCATCATTTACTGTCTCCATTTCTGAAAGTATACTAAAAATATATTATTATGACTTAGAACAACAAGTAAAATTAATAGTTGTGTTATTTCTCCAACAGGCATCTCATTTAGCCTTTAAACAGAAAACTTTAGCATGTAGTTCTGTTTGTCCCCATACTATAAAGCGCTTTTATATTGGCACATGCTTTAATTATCTTTTTATTTAAAGCTTGAAACTGAAGCTTTAGCCCATTCAAGTTAAAGTGTCTGCCATACCATGTAAGTGGGAAAGCCCATCCTCATTGTCAAATCAGTTAGTCAAATCAGATTTGTGCCTGTCTTTGTACATGATACTTCATGTTGACTTGGGCTTCTTCCAGTGTGGTGGTCTCAAGGTAGTTGCTCTTCTGACAGGGCAGCTGCCTTCAAGAGGCAGGAAGTGCCCGACCAGTTAAGAGGTACACATAGAACTGGTATGGCATCACTTCTTCCCTGTTCTATTGATCAGAGTAGTCACTGGACCTACCTAGATTCAAGGCAGTAGAGAAATAGACTCTACCTCTTACTGGGGTAGTTGCAGGATCACATTTGAGAACAACATTGGGATGGGAAATAGCATTGCAGCTCTCTTTGGAAAATAAAATCTGCCACAGTTTCTGAGAATATATTTCATCAATATTCAGGAACTGAAGAAACAACCTAGAGGTAGGTTCAGGGTCCCATGGGCATCACCATGAGCTGGACTTCTGTCCAAAATCCTTTACCTTCCCACAAGTCAAACTGATGAGCCATAGTAACTTTCCAGGTTCTCAGGAATTAGTGTTATCTTAGATTCAGCATCCAGTTATACCCCCAAAGATGTATATGATTTCCTTTCCCCAGAGTGTATTTACTGTGGTAAATGATGAGGTCTGTCTAAAATGGGCTAGAAAGATCCAGGAGATACTGGGAAAGTCTTGGTGCATGCAGTTCAGGGAGCTCTGGTCTGGGAGCTGAGTGATTCAGATTTTAGACCTCGGTGAGAGGTCTCAACTCAGTCATTATATTTAGGGGCACATGTCTAACCTCTGTTAACCAGAGTTTGTTGTTGTCAAAGTCAAATGGGAACTCCATAGACGACCCATGATCTTCAGATCTGGCAATCTCCAGGTCAATCCCAGTCAGATCTATCAGTCCCATAATAACCATGGTCATCTTGCTGCTTGTTAAGTAGTGCCCCTTGACCTCTTGATTTTAGGGCACATTGGTATCAGCTAGCCTGTTTCTACATGTGATCTCATGTCAGTCAATCTGGCTCTGAGAAGAGCACACTCCTCACCAACTGATTTCTCAAGGCCATGGGGAAGACTCTTCTAAGTAGTTCTCAAGTGATATTAGTGGAAAACACACAAAAGAATGAACTTGAGCTTTACTATGTCCATAAGTCTTTAGAATCCTTGCAGATCCTTACCTCTCAACCTCATTCAAGATGAGTCCCAACTGAATCTAGAATTTAGTCAACCAACCAAGTAAACTATTATAATGACTATCAGCTTCTTGAGCTAGCCTGCCGGATCCAGAATCACCATGCCCCACACTGTATGAAAGATGGGACTGAAAACTAAAAACAGCCACCATTTGAAAGGGTTGTAAAGGAAGTGATGTCCTCGAGTGAAAGCCCTGAGGCTTTCTAACAGTTTCTGTTCGAACATGCCTTGTGCTCTATTGGGGAACCCTGAACTGAGGGGTCATTTAGAAAAGAGACTTGAGCTGAAGGGGATCTGTTGATGAGCAGCTAGGGTTATGGAGGGCACCTCAGAGAGTTGGGGAGGGCTTGGAGGTGGAGCCTGAATAGGAGATATGCAAAGCTACAAGAGGATTGAAGCACAGATGAGAGTGTGTGGTGGCCTGGACTTCTTGTGCTGAATGAATGTGTTCTGGACATAATGAGATGAGTCCTGGTGATCCTAAGGCAGATTATAGTAGAGGGTGTGAATGAGGAGAGAGTAGGAGAGATGGGCACTTAGAGCTGCTTCGCTTGTCTCTCCTACCAGGAGAGAAATGATTGCCCTTTGCGAGGGAGGGTTTCACTCTTGATGCTGCCAAGTAGAGCTGTGGCAGTCCAAGGAAGAGCATGTCTTTAATGAGGACGTTATTCCTGGTGACCCTAGGTGAATAGTTTGCCAGTGGCTGCTACAGTCCCACCCCTTAACACTGCCTTCAGACCCAACTAGGACAAATAACTCCCTTCAGAGAGCCTCCATTTCCCTAAGACTATTTGTTAAAACTCATGCCCAAATACCAATTTCTGTGTGAGTCTAGTTTATGATTCTAAGCAGTAGATATTGACCCATCACTGGAAGGATGCTGGATATTTCACATATTCAGTTGGAAGGCTGGAGAAACTGGCTTGGAAAAACAGTAAGAGAAAAGTAGGTGAGCATGACAGAAAAACACGCCATAAAAAATTTGGTCAGGACACCGGTGTACCACTATCCTGTCCTGAACCTTGCCTCAGCCACTGCCACCATTAGACTGGATGAGCTACTACTGTTAATCTAGAATGATTTCTAAATAAATTCTGAATTGTTCACTGCTCCCTTTTCCATACTCAAATGACCTGCCTTCACACATGTGTCCATGCTCTAGCTCACCATGGAAGCAAGTATCCATCCTTTCTGTGCAGGTAGGCGGGAAAGGATTCAGAATGACTGCAGTTCTAAACAGAAGAACTGGATATGGTTGTTGATCAAGAAGGAAAATCTATTTCCGGTAAATAACTCGCAGATCTCATATTTATTTCCATGGAATAGCCATTTTAGTAGTCAAAATAAACTTCAGCTTTCAAATCCTGAAAGATGATGCTGTGAAAGTGCTGCACTCAATATGCCAGCACATTTGGAAAACTCAGCAGTGGCCACAGGACTGGAAAAGGTCAGTTTTCATNCTGGGATGTCCCTGCTGATCTCAGTCAATTGGCCTCACTCCTTGCCTCTCACTTCTCTCAGTAAACCAAGCAGGAAGAATTTGGGAGCCCGAGCCTGACTGCCTTCCTGGAGCTGCTGAGACAGACCGTGAGGGCACTCTGGCGCTCCTTCTTGTGTGCTGAGAGATGCTCTCTGTCCTCTATCCCTGTCTTCCCCTGACCGTAATGCTTCGTTACGTGACGTCTGCTGACCTGAGAGCAAGACCTCACCTGGAAGATGTCAAATCCCCAGACTCCTGGTGAGAAGCACACCGGCATCTGATCTGAATGCTTCTGCCTAAGGATTCCTGGAAATGGCTGCTGCAGGTAAGATAAGCGAGAGAGAAGGATGGGAGAATGCCTTCTGTGGTGTGGAACCCCTCACATCTCACCCAGGATCTTCATCTTGACTGCAGGCGGAGCCTGGAAACCCTTCCCTTTCTGGTATAAAACCACCCCTGTCCCCAACCATGCCCCACACAATCCCAGCAGCGAAAGTGAAGGGGCTCCTTAGCCTGACGGTTCTCACTGTGAGCTCTTAGTCGACTGCAGGGGCATTGGTCAAAAGCTCTGAGATGAATTTCTGTCCTTTTGTACAATTACTGTGATACAAGCTTTTCTCTTTTAGTCCATGTGTGACAGTCTCTTAAGCTGATCAGTTACAAGGGCCAGTATCATCCACTAACAAAGCTTATGCTGGTTATTGCATGACTCTGGGCCATACTGCCATGTCCATCCCAAACTTTGGTGCCCCATGATCCTGGCATGGGGCTCTGAGATGCTGCCTCAGGTTCCTTCAGTGGAGCAGCAGAGTCTCATGGTCCCACGGCCCAGGGGAAGAATCAACCACTCCAGTTTAAATCCTTTTCCAGCTGATCCTGTTGTCTGTTTCCTTTGTGGCCTGCACCCCTGTGTCAGCCTCAGAGTACTCCCCCACCTGGGCACTCATAGGGTCAAGTTCAATGGAGACTTATTGTTCCTCAGGGATTATTTCGTTTTGTGTTCTTGCTTTTCTTAGTAGTTGTCTTATTCCTTGTATAAGTTTTCCATGGTTTGTTCTGGGTACAGGAAACAGTTGCACAAGTTTCACTGTGGTCTCAGCTACTCTGGATGTGGTACTAAATCTGTAAAGGATTTAAGGAAAATCGACAGTATTACAGTATGTCCTCCTCATGTATACACATAAGATACTGTTTGAGACTTCTTTTCCAAAGGCTCTCAGGAAATTCTTATTTCCTCCATGTAGACTGGATACATTTTTCTAATGTTTCTTTGTTGGTACGTTTTTTATATGGTTGCTTTTGTTTATGGTGTATTTTCTATTACATGATCTAAATAACTGTTGATTCTTCCCAGACGAGTCTCTTGATTTTTTTGTGCTGATCTTTTTTATGCCAGATTTCTGAAATTTGTTATATGTGTCAATATATTCTGTGCCTGTTTCCTAAGAATTTTAATTCAAGGGTCAAATACTTAGTGTGATATTTTGCTTTTCATTATTGCTGACTTTTATTCACTTTGCTTTGGTGCATATAACTCTGTACTGGCTCTGTGTTCTTGTCCATATTTTTTTCTAGTTTTTAAATTATTAGACTTAAAAAATTGTTTTAATTGACAATTAGTTGCTTTATAATGTTTTGTTAGTTTCTGCTATACAACGGAATGAATCAGCTATAAGTGTACATATTCCTCCTGCCCCATGAGACTCCCTCCCAGCCCCACATCTCGCCCCTCTATTTTGTCACATAGAACCAGGCTGAGCTCCCTGTATTATATAGCAGTTTCCCGCTAGCTATCTATTGTACACTTGGTACAGTATTTTTGTCAGTGCCACTCACAATTCATTGCAGAATTTGTAACAAGTTTTATTTGTATGTCTCTAGTCTTTGTTGTCAGAGAAGGCAATGGCACCCCACTCCAGTACTCTTGCCTGGAAAATCCCATGGACGGAGGAGCCTGGTAGGCTGTGGTCCATGGGGTCACTAAGAGTCGGACACAACTGAGCGACTTCACTTTCCCTTTTCACTTTCATGCAATGGAGAAGAAAATGGCAACCCACTCCAGTGTTCTTTCCTGGAGGATCCCAGGGACGGGGGAGCCTGGTGTACTGCCGTCTTTGGGGTTACACAGAGTCGGACACGACTGAAACGACTTAGCATCATCAGCAGCATTCCATTGTATATGTCTATCACAACTTCTTTATCCATTCGTCTCTCAGTTGAAACCTAGGTTGTTTCCATGTCCTGACTATTGTAAATAGTGCTGCAATGAACTTTGGATACTGGTGTCTTTACAGTTATTCCTTTCTCAGTGTTTATGCACAGTATTTCTATTGCTGGGTTATATGATAGCTTTAATCCTAGTTTTTAAAGCAATCTCCCTACTGTTCTGCTTAGTGGCTATATCAATTTCCATTCCCACAANTTCCTCAGGGATTATTTCGTTTTGTGTTCTTGCTTTTCTTAGTAGTTGTCTTATTCCTTGTATAAGTTTTCCATGGTTTGTTCTGGGTACAGGAAACAGTTGCACAAGTTTCACTGTGGTCTCAGCTACTCTGGATGTGGTACTAAATCTGTAAAGGATTTAAGGAAAATCGACAGTATTACAGTATGTCCTCCTCATGTATACACATAAGATACTGTTTGAGACTTCTTTTCCAAAGGCTCTCAGGAAATTCTTATTTCCTCCATGTAGACTGGATACATTTTTCTAATGTTTCTTTGTTGGTACGTTTTTTATATGGTTGCTTTTGTTTATGGTGTATTTTCTATTACATGATCTAAATAACTGTTGATTCTTCCCAGACGAGTCTCTTGATTTTTTTGTGCTGATCTTTTTTATGCCAGATTTCTGAAATTTGTTATATGTGTCAATATATTCTGTGCCTGTTTCCTAAGAATTTTAATTCAAGGGTCAAATACTTAGTGTGATATTTTGCTTTTCATTATTGCTGACTTTTATTCACTTTGCTTTGGTGCATATAACTCTGTACTGGCTCTGTGTTCTTGTCCATATTTTTTTCTAGTTTTTAAATTATTAGACTTAAAAAATTGTTTTAATTGACAATTAGTTGCTTTATAATGTTTTGTTAGTTTCTGCTATACAACGGAATGAATCAGCTATAAGTGTACATATTCCTCCTGCCCCATGAGACTCCCTCCCAGCCCCACATCTCGCCCCTCTATTTTGTCACATAGAACCAGGCTGAGCTCCCTGTATTATATAGCAGTTTCCCGCTAGCTATCTATTGTACACTTGGTACAGTATTTTTGTCAGTGCCACTCACAATTCATTGCAGAATTTGTAACAAGTTTTATTTGTATGTCTCTAGTCTTTGTTGTCAGAGAAGGCAATGGCACCCCACTCCAGTACTCTTGCCTGGAAAATCCCATGGACGGAGGAGCCTGGTAGGCTGTGGTCCATGGGGTCACTAAGAGTCGGACACAACTGAGCGACTTCACTTTCCCTTTTCACTTTCATGCAATGGAGAAGAAAATGGCAACCCACTCCAGTGTTCTTTCCTGGAGGATCCCAGGGACGGGGGAGCCTGGTGTACTGCCGTCTTTGGGGTTACACAGAGTCGGACACGACTGAAACGACTTAGCATCATCAGCAGCATTCCATTGTATATGTCTATCACAACTTCTTTATCCATTCGTCTCTCAGTTGAAACCTAGGTTGTTTCCATGTCCTGACTATTGTAAATAGTGCTGCAATGAACTTTGGATACTGGTGTCTTTACAGTTATTCCTTTCTCAGTGTTTATGCACAGTATTTCTATTGCTGGGTTATATGATAGCTTTAATCCTAGTTTTTAAAGCAATCTCCCTACTGTTCTGCTTAGTGGCTATATCAATTTCCATTCCCACAAACCGTGGAAGAGAGTTCCCTTTTCTCTAAGCTCTCTGTAGCATTTACTGCTTGTACAATTTTTGATGATGGCCATTCTGACCATTATGAGATGACACCTTAGTGTAATTTTAATTTGCGTTTCTCTCATGATGAGCAATGTTGCCCATCTTTTCATGTGTTTGTTGCCCCTCTGTATTTCTTTTTTAAAAGAACAGATTCAGGATTAGAAAAAATTCAGCAGATAGTATAGACGGTTCCAGTACAGTCACTCTTCCTCCACTTGGTATCTTCTATTATTAACATCTTGTATTGGTTCAATGGATACAAGTTCATTTGTCACAATTGATCTACTAATATTGTCCATTGTTTACAATGTATTTTACTTTATGTGTTTTACAGTTCTTTAGTGTTTGACAAATGCTTATTTGTACTCAGCCAACACAGTGTCATGCAGAGGAGTTTGAATCCCCCATGGATCTCCCATGCTCCACCTGTCTATCCCTCAAAACCTCACTTGGAACCACTAACAACTGCTGAACTTTTTACTCTTTCTAAAGGTTTGCATTTTCCAAAATGTAATATTCATGGCAACATACAGTATGTAGGCTTTTTACATTGGTTAATCAATATACATTGAATTGTCTCTATATCTTTTCATGGTTTGAAATGTTTTCTTCCAGGACTGAATAACATTCCATGTAGCTTACCATAGCTTGTTTACGCACTCATCTACTGAAGGTCATCTTTGGTGATTTCAGTTTTTGGCAGCTATGAATTTGTCTGCTATTAACCTTTGTTTGAAGGTTTTTGGATGGGCATAGGTTTTTGGCTTTTTTGAGTAAATACCTTAGCGTTCATTTGCTAGATCATACGATAAGACTATGTTTAGCTTAAAAGAAATTGCCCAACAGTTTCCAAAGTATTTGTATCATTGCATTGTCTTTAGCAATGAGTTAGAGTTCCTATTCGCCCACATCCTTGCCAACATTTAATATCAAGAGGTGTTCGTTTTTGTGTTAGCCCTATTAACAGGTATCTCGTTGTTGTTTTAATCTGAAATTCCCTGAAGACATGGGAAATAGATCGTGTTTTCATATGCTGTTTACCATCTGTTTATATTCTTCCGTGAGATGTCTATTCAACACTTTTAAGCATTTTTAAATTGACTTTTATGTTCTCATTGTTGAGTTTTAAGCGTTTGTTGTGTATTTTTGCTACATGCTTATTATCAGATATGTGTCTTACAATTCTTTCTTCACAGTTTGTGACTTAGCTTTTCATTCTCATAATAGTATCTTGGTGTGGAATTTTTTTTCTCTTAATTTCTTTTTCTGGTTTTGAAATTAAAATGTAATTCTGGTCTCATAGAAGGAATGAAGAAAGGTGCCCTTTGTTTGTTGTTTCTGGAATACATTTTAGAGAATTGTTATCACTTCTTCCTTAAATTTTTGTTAGATTTCATCAGTGGAATCATCTGGGCTTGTTTCTGTCTTAACTGGAAGCTTATTACTTATGGATTAAATTTATATAGTAGATGCATACCTTATCAATTTATCAGATTTACTTGTAAAATTCTGATACATTTTATCCTCCAGGAATTTCTCAATTTAATCTTTATATTTGTAGGCGTACAGTTGTTTATAATATTCATTTATTATCCTTTTAATGTCCATGATATGGCCCTTCTTTCATTTTCACTGTTTGCAATTTAATTTGTGTGTTCTCAGTTTTCTTGATTAGCCTGCTGAGAATTTCATCCTTTCTTGATTCAGAGAAACGGCTTCTGATTCTGTTGTTTTTGCCGATAGTCTTCCTTTTTCCAGTGCTGTTGATTGCTTCTTTATTTCTTTTTCCTTTGTTTCTTTCTTTTTTTCAGAAGTTTACTAAGAATGTTGATTATGAATTTTAGGGTTTCTTATACAGGTATAAGATGTGTATAAGAGACAGGTATACATATTCCTGAAACCTAGTTTGAATGGTTTTTAGCACAACTTTGCTAGTGTATGGAATGAGTACAATTGTACTGTAGCTTGAACATTCTTTGGCATTGCCTTTCTTTGGTATTGGAATGAAAACTGACATTTTCTAGCCCTGTGGCCACTGTTGAGTTTGTCAAATTTGCTGACATATTGAGTGCAGAATTTTCACAGCATCATCTTTTAGGATTTTAAATAGTTCAGCTAGAATCCAATCACTTCCACTATCTTTTTAATAATTCTACCTAAGGCCCAGTTGACTTCACACTCCAGGATGTCTGGCTCTAGATGAGCTACCATACCATCTTGGCTANGTTTCTTTCCATCACAGTGTGATAACATTCTTTGTGTATGATTTCTGTTCTTTCAAGTTTGATGATGTGAGTTTTACGGCATAGAATGTGATCTATCTTTATGCATGTTCCATGTGAATTTAAAAACAGTGTGTTTTATGCTGTTGTTAAGTATTCTATAAATGTCATTTAGATCTAGTTAATTATTGGTGCTTTTCAGTTCAGCTACACCTGACTGATTTCCTGCCTATTAAGTCTGTCAGTTCCTAAAGGACATATGTTTGCATCTCCTGGTATAATAATATTTCTGCATCATCAATGTTTGCCTTGTGGATTTTAGGGTAGGTTTTTTTTTTTTTTTTTTTTTTTTTGTTTTTTTTTTCTTTNAAGTCTGTCAGTTCCTAAAGGACATATGTTTGCATCTCCTGGTATAATAATATTTCTGCATCATCAATGTTTGCCTTGTGGATTTTAGGGTAGGTTTTTTTTTTTTTTTTTTTTTTTTGGTTCATACACATTATGTGTTGCTGTAATTTCTTTGAGAGTTGACCACTTAATCATTAAGTAATGCCAATCTTTGTTCTTGACTTTCTTGTTCTGAGTACTGCTTTCTCTGAAGTAAATTTAGGTAGTCCAACTTTTTTTTCACTTACAGTAGCATGGTATGCTTTTCTCCATCCCGTTTCTATTAATCAATTTTATCTTCAAACTTGCAATAGATTTCTTGTAGCAGAAGGCTTATGTATTACATAACCCTGTCTATTTTTAGTTGTTTTAATTATTTTCACCAGTCTCTTCCTTTTAATTGGTATATTTAAATCATTCACATGAAACGTGATTATGCATAGAATTTGGGGTATGGTATGGGTATGGTATACCCGTGTGTAGTTTTCTTTTTATTTCTTTTTGTTTCTTCTACTTGGTATTTGTTGATTTTTCTCTGGGTTTTCTAAATCTGTGGTTTACTGTCATTAATTTGGGGAAATTCTCAGTCATTATTACTTTATATATTCTGCTTCTTTCTCTATTGCTTCTTATATTATTTCCATTCTGCATTGTTTTTTGGTCACTAAGTCTATGCTGTCTTTTGTGACCCCATGCACTGTGGCTTACCAGGCTCCTCTAGCTGTGTACATACCTTGTAATTCTTCCACAATCTTTTCTTCTTGAAAATTATTATTTGGTGGCCACACATGTGACCACAGTGACTATAGCCCACCAGGGTCCTCTCTCCATGGGATTTCCCAGGCAAGAATACTGGAGTGAGTTGCAATTTCCTTCTCCAGTGTATCTTCCTGACCCAAGGATGGAACACACATCTCTTGCATGGGCAGGTGGATTCTTCACCGCTGAGCAACCAGGGTTGCTATAAACTTGTGAATCATAACAATTCTAAAATCCAAAAAAAAAAAGAAATTCTAAAATCCTAGTCTGATATTCAAACTGATGTCCTATATCTAAGTATGATTAATTTCTTGCTTTATTTCATCAGACTGCCTTTTAGCATAGCTTATAATTTTTTGTTGAAAGCTGAACATAAGGTATTGGATAATATGAACTGATTTAAATGGGCGTTTAGCATGAGAGTTTATGTTTATCTACATAAGAGTTACATTGTGTTTCTGTGTATATGTGTGTGTGTGTATGTTTTGTTTACTGTTTGCTATTACTGTATGTGCCTGAAATTTCAATTTCCTTGTTACTTTTCTTCAGTTGATAACTCGTGTCCAACTCTTCGTAACCCCCATGGACTGCAATATGCCAGGCTTGCCTGACCTTCACTATATCTCCTGAAGTTTGCTCAAACTCACATCCATTCAGTTGGTGATACCATCCAACCATCTCATTCTCTGTTGCCCTCTTCTCCTGCCCTCAATCTTTCCCAGCATCTGTGTCTTTTCCCATAAGTTTTCTCTTCACATAAGTTGTCTCTTCACTTGAGGTGGACAAAGTATTGTGGTGTAACCTTCAGCGTGAGTCCTTCCAATGAATATTCAGGGTTTATTTCCTATAGTATTGACTAGTTTGATTTTCTTTGATGTCCAAGGGACTTTCAAAAGTCTTCTCCTGTGCCATGGTTCAGAAACATTAATTCTTTGGCACTCAGCCTGCTTTTTGGTCCAACTCTCACATTCGTACATTACTACTGGAAAAACCATAGCTTTGACTATAGGTACCTTTTTTGATGAACTGATATCTCTGCTTTTTAATAAGTTGTCTAGGCTTCTCATAGGTTCTCTTCCAAGGAGCCAGAGTCTTTCACTTTTGTGTCTGCCGTCAGAATGTGCAATGATATTGGAGCTCCCCAAAATAAAATCTGCCACTGTTTGCACTTTTCCTTTTCTATTTGCCATGAGTTGATGAGACCAGATGCCATCATCTTAGATTTTTGAATGTTGAGTTTCAAGCCAGCATTTTCACTCTCCTCTTTTACCCTCATCAAGGGGCTTTTTAGTTCTTTGATTTCTTCCTTTAGAGTGGTATCATCTCCATATATGAGACTCTCCAAACTTCAGTCCATTTGTCTGTTGATGGTTGGGACTGTGCTTCCTCCCTGTTAGGTTTTTGGCATGAGGCGGCCCAATCCTCCAGTCTGTAGGCTCTATGGGGGGACTAAAGGTGATCACCCAAAGAAGTTATGTCAACAGGTGCCTCTCAGGACCAGTGCTAGCAGTGCCACTATCCTTGCCACAGTCCACTGCTGACCCATTCCTTTGCAGGAGACCCTCAAATCCTCACAGTAGGCTGGTTCAGTCTCTTGTGCCTGTTCCCCTGTCTTGGTGTGCACAAAGTTTTGTTTGTGCCTTCCAAGATTCATTATTTTTGCTAGCCCTTTGGAAGTTTTATAATCAAATCCAACTGTCCTTCAAAGTCAAATTCCCTAGGGATTCCCAGTCCCTCTGCTGCATTCCCAATTTGTGAAGTCTAATTTGGGGCTTAGAACATATGAAATAGTGTGAGAACTTTTTTGGTTTTTTTGTACTCCAGTTTGTGGAATGAACACTGGCTGGTATGGGATTTTATTTTAACGTGCTTGCGCTGCTGTTAATGCCTTGTTGTGGCTTCTCCTTTTTTCTTGGGCATGGGGTATCATCTTTTTGTGAGTCGCAACGTCATCCTGTTGATTGTTGTTCAATATCTAATTCAGTCTTAGGAGGTTAGGAGAGTCTCTTCAAAATCTCAGCAGAGAAGGAAAAACTTGCGTTTTGAGAGGGAATGGCTGGAACTATACACAGTCTGTGCATTTTTTCAAGAATACAGGGTGCAGATGGCTTGAGGAATGTGTGCTTTTAAATGATATGAGGAGCTCCATACCTTGACGTTCAAATTAACATGGAATGCCAAAGAATCTGGCAATTTTCTTATTAAGAGATGAATGTTTAGGGAAACAAAAGCTGAGTATGTTTTGTTAGTCTGACAAAGAAACAGAATGTTGATCATAAATGGGTTTTGATACAGATAAAAGAATAGGAACCTTTGCATGCTTAGTAATGAACATCTAACATAGGAGTTGCCAAAATACCAAAAGTGACAGGATACATTATAAAGTGACCCAGGGATACCTGCCTTATGATACAGTATGCTGTGTAACTGCTTTAAAAGTATGTAAGAGCCAGCCAATCATTCAGAACTTTAGCAAGAGTGTACTAAAGATCAAGGTGATAAAGTGTCAAATAAGGAGAGTTTTTTGGCAAGCATGAAATACAGGTTAAAGTACCAGTGTGTATTGGGAAAAATACTGATGTTTATTCATTACTTTTTCATATGTTTAAGAGTACATGGCATTGAAACATGAATAATATCATATATGAAATGAGTCGCCAGTCCAGGTTCAATGCATGATACTGGATGCTTGGGGCTGATGCACTGAGATGACCCAGAGGGATGGTACGGGGAGGGAGGAGGGAGGGGGCTTCAGGATGGAGAACATGTGTATACCAGTGGTGGATACATGTTGATGTATGGCAAAACCAATACAATATTGTAAAGTAATTAACCTCCAATTAAAATAAATAAATTTATATTTTAAAAAATTTAAAAAAAGAGTACACAATCCCATATTTTGAAAAAGAAAGATAAAAATATTGTAGGAGAATTACACTGCAAACAAATAATATATATATATGTGTGTGTGTATATATATAGTATATTTATCATCTATCATGGAAAGTATGCATAGTTATCACTATATCAGCACTGCTCATCAGGCAGAAATTGGATTAACAATTTACTGAGCATGGCTCCGACATTCAGAACAAGACCAAGTTTTCTCCACAGTGGGTCTTTCCCATCAGGAAGCTTCCATAAGCCTCTTATCCTTATCCATCAAAGGGCAGATGTAATGAAAACCACAATCACAGAAAACTAATGAAACTGATCACATGGACCACAACCTTTGCTAACTCAATGTAGCTATGAACCATGCTGTGTAGGGCCACCCAATACAGATGGGTCATGGTGGAGAGTTCTAGCAAAATGTAGTCCACTGGAGAGGGAACAGAAAAACCACTTCAGTGTTCTTGCCTGGAGAACCCCATGAACAGTATGAAAAGGCAAGAAGATATGACACTGAAAGATGAACTCCTCAGGTTGGTAGGTGCCCAATATGCTACTGGAGAAGAGTGGAGAAATAACTCCAGACAGAATGAAGAGACAGACTCAAAGAAAAAACAACATTCCGTTTTAATATGACTGGTGATGGAAGTAAAGTCTGATGCTGTTAAGATCAATATTGCATAGGAACCTGGAATGTTAGGTCTATGAATCAAGGTAAATTGGAAGTGGTCAAACAAGAGATGGCAAGAGCGAACATTGACATTTTAGGAATCAGTGAACTAAAATGGACTGGAATGGGGGAATTTGATTCAGATGTCCATCATATCTACTACTGTGGGCAAGAATCCCTCAGAAAAAAATGGAGTAGCCCTCATAATCAGCAAAAGAATTTGAAATGCAGTTCTTGGGCACAATCTGAAAAACAACAGAATGATCTCTGTTCATTTCCAAGGCAAACCATTTCATATCACAGTAATCCAAGTCTATACCCCAACCATTAATGCTGAAGAAGCTGAAGTTGAACTGTTCTATGAAGACAGACAAGACGTTCTAGAAGAAACACCCAAAAAAGATGTCCAGTTCACTACATAAGATTGAATGCAAAAGTAAGAAGTTAAGAGATACCTGGAGTAATAGGTAAATTTGGCCTTGGAGTGCAAAATGAAGCAGGAGAAAGGCTAATACAGTTTGGCGAAGGGAACGCACTGGTCATAGCAAAAACCCTCTTCCAACAACAAAAGAGAAGAGTCTTCATATGGACATCACCAGATGGTCAATACTCAAATCAGATTGATTATATTCTTTGCAGCCAAAGGTGGAGAAGCTCCATACAGTCAGCAAAAACAAGACAAAGTGCTTACTGTGGCTCAGATCATGAACTCCTTACTGCAAAATTCAGACCTAAATTGAAGAAACCACTAGACCATTCAGGTATGACCTAAATCCAATCCATTACGATTAAACAGTGAAAGTGACAAATAGATTCAAGGCATTAGATTTGATAGAAACAGTGCCTAAGGCACTATGGACAGAGGTTTGTGACGTGGTAAAGGAGGCAGTGATCAAGACCATTCCAAAGAAAAAGAAATTCAAAACCACAAAATGGTTGTCTGATGAGGCCTTACAAATAGCTGAGAAAAGAAGAGAAGTGAAAGACAAAGGTGAAACAGGAAGATATTCCCATTTGAAGGAAGAGTTCCAAAGAATTATCAAGGAGAGATAAGAAAGCCTTCCTTAGTGATCAATGCAAAGAAATAGAAGAAAACAATAGAATGAGAAAGACTAGAGATTTCTTCCAAGAAATTAGATACCACGGGAATATTTCATGCAAAGATGGACAAAATAAAGGACAGAAATGCTATGGACCTTACAGAGACAGAAGATATTAAGAAGAGGTGGCAAGAATACGCAAAAGAACTATAGAAAAAAGATCCTAATGACTCAGATAACCATGATGGTGTGATCACCCACCAAGAGCCAGACATCTTGGAATGTGAAGTCAAGTGGGCCTTAGGAAGCATCACTATTAACAAGGGAGGTGAAGGAATACCAGTTGAGCTGTTTCAAATCCTAAAAGATGATGCTATGAAAATGCTGTACTCAATATACCAGCAAATTTGGAAAACTCGGCAGTTGCCACAGGACTGGGAAAAGGCAGTTTTTATTTCAACCCCATAGAAAGGCACTGCCAAAGAATTTTCAAACTACTGCACAATTACACTCATCTCACATGCCAGCAAAATAATGCTCAAAATTTGCCAAGCCAGGCTTCAACAGTATGGGAACTGTGAACTTCCAGATGTTCAAACTGGATTTAGAAAAGGCAGAGGAACCATAGATCAATTTGCCAACATCTGTTGGATCATTGCTAAAGCAAGAGAGTTCCAGAAAAACATCTACATCTGCTTTATTGACTATTCCAAAGCCTTTGACTGTGTGGATCACAACAAAGTGTGGAAAATTCTTAGAGACTGGATTCCAGACCACCTTACCTGCCTGCTGAGAAATCAGTATGCAGGTGAAGAAGCAACAGTTAGAACTGGGCATGGAACAACAGACTGGTTTTAAATCTGGTAAAGAGTATGTCAAGGCTGTATATTGTCTCACTGCTTATTTAACTTATATTCAGAATACATCATGCAAAATTCCTCGCTGGATGAAGTACAAGCTGGAATCAAGATTGCGAGGAGAAATATCAATAGCCTCATATATGCAGATGACACCAACCTTTTGGCGGAAATTGAGGAAGAACTCAAGAGCCTCTTGATGAAAGTGAAAGAGAAGAGTGAAAAAATTTGGTCATCCCAGTGCACCAACCCCAAGGATCATGTATTGAACCTGGACTGGTGATTCATTTCTTATATGATATTATACATGTTTCCATGCCATTCCCCCAAATCATCCCACCCTCTCCCTCTCCCACAGAGTCCAAAAGACTGTTCTATACATCTGTGTCTCTTTTGCTGTCTTGCATTCAGAGTTATCATTACCATCTTTCTAAATTCCATATATATGCATTAGTATACTGTATTGGCAGAGAAGAAAATGGCACCCCACTCCAGTACTCTTGCCTGGAAAATCCTATGGACGGAGGAGCCTGGTAGGCTGCAGTCCATGGGGTTGCAAAGAGTCAGACACGACTGAGCTACTTCACTTTCCCTTTTCACTTTCATGCATTGGAGAAGGAAATAGCAACCCACTCCAGTGTTATTGCCTGAGAATCCCAGGGACGGGGGAGGTTGGTGGGCTGCTGTCTATGGGGTTGCACAGAGTCGGACATGACTGAAGCGACTTAGCAGCAGCAGCAGCATCCTGTATTGGTGTTTTTCTTTCTCGCTTACTTCACTCTGTATAATAGGCTCCAGTTTCAGGGGAGGGAGTTGGGAAGGGGGTTCAGGATGGGGCAGATTCATGTTGATGTGTGGCAGAATCAATACAGTATTGTAAAGTAATTAGCCTCCAATTAAAAGAAATAAATTTAAATTTTAAAAAATGTTGACTTAAAACTCAACATTCAGAAAACAAAGATCATGGCATCNAGATAAAAGAATAGGAACCTTTGCATGCTTAGTAATGAACATCTAACATAGGAGTTGCCAAAATACCAAAAGTGACAGGATACATTATAAAGTGACCCAGGGATACCTGCCTTATGATACAGTATGCTGTGTAACTGCTTTAAAAGTATGTAAGAGCCAGCCAATCATTCAGAACTTTAGCAAGAGTGTACTAAAGATCAAGGTGATAAAGTGTCAAATAAGGAGAGTTTTTTGGCAAGCATGAAATACAGGTTAAAGTACCAGTGTGTATTGGGAAAAATACTGATGTTTATTCATTACTTTTTCATATGTTTAAGAGTACATGGCATTGAAACATGAATAATATCATATATGAAATGAGTCGCCAGTCCAGGTTCAATGCATGATACTGGATGCTTGGGGCTGATGCACTGAGATGACCCAGAGGGATGGTACGGGGAGGGAGGAGGGAGGGGGCTTCAGGATGGAGAACATGTGTATACCAGTGGTGGATACATGTTGATGTATGGCAAAACCAATACAATATTGTAAAGTAATTAACCTCCAATTAAAATAAATAAATTTATATTTTAAAAAATTTAAAAAAAGAGTACACAATCCCATATTTTGAAAAAGAAAGATAAAAATATTGTAGGAGAATTACACTGCAAACAAATAATATATATATATGTGTGTGTGTATATATATAGTATATTTATCATCTATCATGGAAAGTATGCATAGTTATCACTATATCAGCACTGCTCATCAGGCAGAAATTGGATTAACAATTTACTGAGCATGGCTCCGACATTCAGAACAAGACCAAGTTTTCTCCACAGTGGGTCTTTCCCATCAGGAAGCTTCCATAAGCCTCTTATCCTTATCCATCAAAGGGCAGATGTAATGAAAACCACAATCACAGAAAACTAATGAAACTGATCACATGGACCACAACCTTTGCTAACTCAATGTAGCTATGAACCATGCTGTGTAGGGCCACCCAATACAGATGGGTCATGGTGGAGAGTTCTAGCAAAATGTAGTCCACTGGAGAGGGAACAGAAAAACCACTTCAGTGTTCTTGCCTGGAGAACCCCATGAACAGTATGAAAAGGCAAGAAGATATGACACTGAAAGATGAACTCCTCAGGTTGGTAGGTGCCCAATATGCTACTGGAGAAGAGTGGAGAAATAACTCCAGACAGAATGAAGAGACAGACTCAAAGAAAAAACAACATTCCGTTTTAATATGACTGGTGATGGAAGTAAAGTCTGATGCTGTTAAGATCAATATTGCATAGGAACCTGGAATGTTAGGTCTATGAATCAAGGTAAATTGGAAGTGGTCAAACAAGAGATGGCAAGAGCGAACATTGACATTTTAGGAATCAGTGAACTAAAATGGACTGGAATGGGGGAATTTGATTCAGATGTCCATCATATCTACTACTGTGGGCAAGAATCCCTCAGAAAAAAATGGAGTAGCCCTCATAATCAGCAAAAGAATTTGAAATGCAGTTCTTGGGCACAATCTGAAAAACAACAGAATGATCTCTGTTCATTTCCAAGGCAAACCATTTCATATCACAGTAATCCAAGTCTATACCCCAACCATTAATGCTGAAGAAGCTGAAGTTGAACTGTTCTATGAAGACAGACAAGACGTTCTAGAAGAAACACCCAAAAAAGATGTCCAGTTCACTACATAAGATTGAATGCAAAAGTAAGAAGTTAAGAGATACCTGGAGTAATAGGTAAATTTGGCCTTGGAGTGCAAAATGAAGCAGGAGAAAGGCTAATACAGTTTGGCGAAGGGAACGCACTGGTCATAGCAAAAACCCTCTTCCAACAACAAAAGAGAAGAGTCTTCATATGGACATCACCAGATGGTCAATACTCAAATCAGATTGATTATATTCTTTGCAGCCAAAGGTGGAGAAGCTCCATACAGTCAGCAAAAACAAGACAAAGTGCTTACTGTGGCTCAGATCATGAACTCCTTACTGCAAAATTCAGACCTAAATTGAAGAAACCACTAGACCATTCAGGTATGACCTAAATCCAATCCATTACGATTAAACAGTGAAAGTGACAAATAGATTCAAGGCATTAGATTTGATAGAAACAGTGCCTAAGGCACTATGGACAGAGGTTTGTGACGTGGTAAAGGAGGCAGTGATCAAGACCATTCCAAAGAAAAAGAAATTCAAAACCACAAAATGGTTGTCTGATGAGGCCTTACAAATAGCTGAGAAAAGAAGAGAAGTGAAAGACAAAGGTGAAACAGGAAGATATTCCCATTTGAAGGAAGAGTTCCAAAGAATTATCAAGGAGAGATAAGAAAGCCTTCCTTAGTGATCAATGCAAAGAAATAGAAGAAAACAATAGAATGAGAAAGACTAGAGATTTCTTCCAAGAAATTAGATACCACGGGAATATTTCATGCAAAGATGGACAAAATAAAGGACAGAAATGCTATGGACCTTACAGAGACAGAAGATATTAAGAAGAGGTGGCAAGAATACGCAAAAGAACTATAGAAAAAAGATCCTAATGACTCAGATAACCATGATGGTGTGATCACCCACCAAGAGCCAGACATCTTGGAATGTGAAGTCAAGTGGGCCTTAGGAAGCATCACTATTAACAAGGGAGGTGAAGGAATACCAGTTGAGCTGTTTCAAATCCTAAAAGATGATGCTATGAAAATGCTGTACTCAATATACCAGCAAATTTGGAAAACTCGGCAGTTGCCACAGGACTGGGAAAAGGCAGTTTTTATTTCAACCCCATAGAAAGGCACTGCCAAAGAATTTTCAAACTACTGCACAATTACACTCATCTCACATGCCAGCAAAATAATGCTCAAAATTTGCCAAGCCAGGCTTCAACAGTATGGGAACTGTGAACTTCCAGATGTTCAAACTGGATTTAGAAAAGGCAGAGGAACCATAGATCAATTTGCCAACATCTGTTGGATCATTGCTAAAGCAAGAGAGTTCCAGAAAAACATCTACATCTGCTTTATTGACTATTCCAAAGCCTTTGACTGTGTGGATCACAACAAAGTGTGGAAAATTCTTAGAGACTGGATTCCAGACCACCTTACCTGCCTGCTGAGAAATCAGTATGCAGGTGAAGAAGCAACAGTTAGAACTGGGCATGGAACAACAGACTGGTTTTAAATCTGGTAAAGAGTATGTCAAGGCTGTATATTGTCTCACTGCTTATTTAACTTATATTCAGAATACATCATGCAAAATTCCTCGCTGGATGAAGTACAAGCTGGAATCAAGATTGCGAGGAGAAATATCAATAGCCTCATATATGCAGATGACACCAACCTTTTGGCGGAAATTGAGGAAGAACTCAAGAGCCTCTTGATGAAAGTGAAAGAGAAGAGTGAAAAAATTTGGTCATCCCAGTGCACCAACCCCAAGGATCATGTATTGAACCTGGACTGGTGATTCATTTCTTATATGATATTATACATGTTTCCATGCCATTCCCCCAAATCATCCCACCCTCTCCCTCTCCCACAGAGTCCAAAAGACTGTTCTATACATCTGTGTCTCTTTTGCTGTCTTGCATTCAGAGTTATCATTACCATCTTTCTAAATTCCATATATATGCATTAGTATACTGTATTGGCAGAGAAGAAAATGGCACCCCACTCCAGTACTCTTGCCTGGAAAATCCTATGGACGGAGGAGCCTGGTAGGCTGCAGTCCATGGGGTTGCAAAGAGTCAGACACGACTGAGCTACTTCACTTTCCCTTTTCACTTTCATGCATTGGAGAAGGAAATAGCAACCCACTCCAGTGTTATTGCCTGAGAATCCCAGGGACGGGGGAGGTTGGTGGGCTGCTGTCTATGGGGTTGCACAGAGTCGGACATGACTGAAGCGACTTAGCAGCAGCAGCAGCATCCTGTATTGGTGTTTTTCTTTCTCGCTTACTTCACTCTGTATAATAGGCTCCAGTTTCAGGGGAGGGAGTTGGGAAGGGGGTTCAGGATGGGGCAGATTCATGTTGATGTGTGGCAGAATCAATACAGTATTGTAAAGTAATTAGCCTCCAATTAAAAGAAATAAATTTAAATTTTAAAAAATGTTGACTTAAAACTCAACATTCAGAAAACAAAGATCATGGCATCTGGTCCCATCACTTAATGGCCAGTAGGTGGGAAAAGAATGGATACAGTGACAGACTTTATTTTGGGGGGCTCCAAAATCAGTTGAGATGTTGACTATAGCCATAAAATTAGAAGACACTTGCTCCTTGGAAGAAAACCTATGGCCAAGCTAGACAGCATACTATAACGCAGAGACATTACTTTTGTAACAAACATCCATCTAATCAAAGCTGTTGCTTTTCCAGTAGTCATATATGGATGTGATAGTTGAACTATAAAGATAGTTGAGTGCCAATGAATTGATGCTTTTGAACTGTGGTGTTGGGGAAGACTCTTGAGAGTCCCACGGACTGCAAGGAAATCAAACAGGTCCATCCTAAAGGAAATCAGTCATGAATATTCATTAGAAGGCCTGATGCTGAAGCTGAAACTCCAGTATTTTGGCCATCTAATGCAAAGAACTGACTGATTGAACAAGACCTTGTTGCTGAGAAAGACTGAGATCAAGAGAAGGGGAAAACAGAGGCTGAGATGGTTGGATGGCATCAATGATTCGATGGACATGAGTTTGAATAAGCTCTGTAAGTTGCTGAAAGACAGAGAAGCCTGGGGTGCTGCAGTCCATGGGGTCACAAAGAGTCAGACATGACTGAGCTACTGAACTAATACTGACTGGATCATTAGATCAAAAAGATTTGCAGAAAGATTCAGTATTCTTGCATTAAGAAACCCATGAACTCAATGTAAAGGTAAAAAGATGGAACAGATTTGGATATATGTGTGTGGTGTGAAAGTAAAGTGCAATGCTGTATGAAAACGAATTGCATAAGAGCCCATATTGTTAGGTCAGTGAATCTAGGTAAATTGGATGTGGTCAAGCAGGAGACAGCAAGAGTGAACTTTTATATTTTAGTAATCAGTGACTAAAATGAACAGGATTGGGTGAATATAATTCAGATGACCATTATATCTACTACTATGGGCAGGAATACATTACAGAAAATGGACTAGGCTTCATAGTCAACAGTCTGAAATATGGTACTTGGGTGAAATATAAAAAACAACAGAATAATGTCCCTTCTTGTCCATGGAAAATCATTCAACATCACAGTAATGTGATGACCCAAATCTGTGCCCCAAAACCTAGTGTCAAAGAAGCTGAAGTTGAGTGGTTGTATCACAGCCTACAAACCTTCTAAAATTCTAAATGCCTAAACCTTCTAAAATGCCTTTAAAAGATGTCCTTTTCACCAAATGGAACTGGAATTCAAAAATAGGAAGTCAAGAAATACTTGGAATCACAAGCAAGTTTGGCCTTGGAGTACACAGTGAAGTAGGGTAAAGGTTAGCAGAGTGTGCCAAGAAAACACTCTAGTCATAAGAAACACTTCTTCCAACAACACAATAGACAACTCAACACAAGGACATCACTTGATGGTCAATATCGAAATCAGATTGATTATATTCTTTGCAGCTGGAGATGGAGAAGCTCTTATATAGTCATAGAAAACAAGACTTGGAGCTGACTGTGTCTCAGATCATCAGCACCTCATTGCAAACTTGGGCTCAAATTGAAGAAAGTAGGGAAAAGTGGTAGGCCATTCAGGTATGACCTAAACGAAATCCCCTATGGAGGTGACAAATAGATTCAAGGATTATATCTGGAAGACAGAGTGCCTGAAGAACTATGGACAGAGGTTCGTAACAATGTAGAGAAGGTGGTGCTCAAAACCATCCCCAAGAAAAAGAAATGCTAAAAGGCACAATGGTTATCTGAGGAGGCCTTACAAATAGCTGAGAAAAGAAGAGAAGCAGAGGCAATGGAGAAAAGGAAAGATATACCCATCTGAATGCAGAGTTCCAAAGAATAGCAGGGAGAGATAAGAAAGCCTTCCTAAGTGATCAATGCAAAGAAATAGAGGAAAACAACAGAATGGGAAAGACTAGAGATCACTTCAAGAAAATCAGAGATACAGAGGGAACATTTCATGCAAAGGTCGGCACAATAAAGGGCAGAAACGGTATGACTCTAACAGATGCAAAAGATAGTAAGAAGAGATCACAAGGACACACAGAAGTATACTGAAAAGATTCCTAATGACCCATATAACCATGATAGTGTGATCACCCAGCTAAAGCCAGACATCCTGGAATGCAAAGTCAAGTGGGCCTTAGGCAGCATCGCTACAAACAAAGCTAACGGAGGTCATTGAATACCAGTTGAGTTATTTCAAATCCTGAAAGATGATGCTGTTAAAGTACTGCACTCAGTGTGCCAGCAAATTTGGATACCTCATCAATGGCCACGGGACTGGAAAATGTCAGTTTTCATTCCAATCCCAAAGAAAGGCAATGCCAAAGAATTTTCATATTACCCCACAATTGCACTCATCTCACATGCTAGCAAAGTAATGCTCAAAATTCTCCAAGTCAGGCTTCCGTAGTATGTGAATGAGAAATTCCAGATGTTCAAGGTGGATTTAGAAAAGGCAGAGGAACCAGAGATCAAATTGCCAACAGCTGTTGCGTTATAGAAAAGGCAAGAGAATTCCAGAAAAACATCTACTTCTGCTTTATTGACTACACTGAAGCCTTTGACTGTGTGGATCACAACAAACAATTCTTAAAGAGGTGGGAATTCCAGACGACCTCACCTGTCTCCTGAGAAATCTATTTGCAAATCAAAAAGCAACATTTAAAATGGGACATGGAACAACAACTAGACTGGTTCCAAATTGGGAAAGGAGTACGTCAAGGCCGTATATTGTCACCCTGCTTATTTAACTTATATGCAGAATACATGCTGTTAAATGCCGTGCTGAACAAAGCACAAGTGGCAAGCAAGATTGCTGGGAGAAATATTAATAACCTCAGATATGCAGATGATACCACCCTTATGACAGAAAGTGAAGAAGAACTAAAGATCCTCTTGATAAAATGAAAGAGGAGAGTGAAAAAGCTGGCTTAATACTCAACATTTAAGAAACTAAGATCATGTCATCCAGTTCCATCACTTCATGGCAAACAAATGGGGAAACAATGGAAACAGTGAGAGACTTTATTTTCTTGAGTTCCAAAAATCACTGCAGGCGGTGACTGAAATTAAAAAAACCTGAAATTAAAAAACCCTTGCTCCTTGGAAGAAAAGCTATGACCAACCTAGAGAGCATATTAAAAAGCAGAGACATTACTTTGCCAACAAAAGTCTGTCTAATCAAAAGTATGGGTTTTCCAGTAGTCATGTATGGATGTTAGAATTGGACTATAAACAAAGCTGAGTGCTAAAGAATTGATGCTTCTGAACTGTGGTGTTGGAGAAGACTCTTGAGAGTCCCTCGGAATGCAAGGAGATCAAACTAGCCCATTGTAAAGGAAATGAGTCCTGAATATTCATTGGAACGATTGATGCTGAAGTTGAAGCTCTGGTATTTTGGCCACCTGATGCGAAGAACTGACTCATTTGAAAAGACCCTGATGCTGGGAAAGATTGAAGGTGGAAGAAGGGGATGACAAAGGATGAGATGGTTGGATGGCATTACCAATTTGATAGGCATGAGTTTGAGCAAAATCCGGGAGTTGGTAATGCACAGGGAATCCTGTCATACTGCAGTCCATGGAGTCGCAACAAGTCAGACAGGACTGAGCAACTGAGCTGATCTGATGAGTCATCAAACTATTCTTCTTGTTGTACATATATTTTCTGGATGAGTTGAAATCTTCCCTTGCTGCAAAGTTGATTCCATCACAGTGGTGAAGAATGTCAGAACACGTGATCTCCTTTTGGTTTATCAACTGTGATCCAGGCTCAGATTTCCCTAGCAAATTATATAAGCTTTAACCAAAACCCTGCAAAACCAAAACCAAAACTTCTTGAAATTATCATTGTTCCTATTACCTACAATCTTCAGGGAAGACTGACAGAATGAAGAGAAAAACTGGACTCAAGCAAATTAAGAATTAGGAACATGGGGATTAATGAATTATGAATATGATTGCAATTTTTCTGATTTTTGCCTGAAATATTACTTTCATTTTTTAATATTTAATATGCAAAGCATTTATCTTATAATGGTTATACAAATGATAAACTTCTTATGCATTTCTCCAAAATATTTAAATGAATGATAGCTGTAATTCAAACCAGTTATTTCAGTTCAGTCATTCATCATGCCCTACTCTTTGCGACCCCATGAATCGCAGCACACCAGGCCTCCCTGTTCATCACTAACTCCCGGAGTTCACTCAGACTCACGTCCATCAAGTCAGTGATGCCATCCAGCCATCTCATCCTCTGTCGTCCCCTTCTCCTCCTGCCCCCAATCCCTCCCAGCATCAAAGTCTCTTCCAATGAGTCAACTCTTCACATGAGATGGCCAAAGTGCTGGAGTTTCAGCTTTAGCATTAGTCCTTCCAAAGAACACCCAGGACTGATCTCCTTTAGAATGGACTGGTTGGATCTCCTTGCAGTCCAAGGAACTCTCAAGTGTCTTCTCTTTGTTTTTTGGGAGATTTTTGATCACAGCTTCAATTTCAGTGCTTCTAATTGTGTTGTTCATAATTTGTATATCTTCCTGGTTCATTCTTGGAAGATGAACTTTTCTAAGAATCTGTCCATTTCTTTCAGGTTATCTATTTTATTACGATATAGTTTTTCAAGTAGTTTATAATCTTTTGTATTCCTGCACTCTCTGTTGTAACCTCTCCTTTTTCATTTCTAATTTTGTTGATTTAATTCTTCTTTCTTTTTTTCTTGATGAGTCTGGCTAAAGGTTTGTCAATTTGGTTTATTTTCTCTAAGAACCAGCTTTTAGTTTTATTACTCTTTACTATTGTTTCTTTCTTCCTTTAGATGTAAAGTTAGGTTGTCAATTTAAAGTTTTTCTTGTTTCTTGAGGTAGGATTGTATTGCTATAAACTTCCCTCTTAGGACTGCTTTTGCTGCATCCCATAGGTTTTGAGTTGTTCTGTTTTCATTGTCATTTGTTTCTAGAAATTTTTTGATTTCCTGATTTCCCTTTTGATTTCTTCAGTAATCCATTGGTTATTTAGAAATGTGTTGTTTAATCTCCACGTGTTTGTGTTTCTTACAGTTTTTTTCTTATTGATATCTAGTCTCATAGCGTTGTGTTTGGAAAAGATGCTTGATGTGATTTCAATTTTCTTAAATTTACTGAGGTTTGATTTGTGACCCAAGATGTGGTCTATTGGTCTATACTGGAGAATGTTCCATGTGCCCTTGAGAAGAAGGTGTATTCTTCTGCATTTCAATGGAATAGCCTGAAGATATCAATGAGATCCATCTCATCTAATGTATCATTTAAGACTTGTGTTTTCTTATTAATTTTCTGCTTTGATGATCTGTCCATTGGTGTGAGTGGGATGTTAAAGTCTCCTACTGTTGTTGTGCTACTGTCAATTTCTCCTTTTATGTCTGTTAGTGTTTGTCCTTGGAGAAGGCAATGGCACCCCACTCCCGTACTCTTGCCTGGAAAATCCCATGGACAGAGGAGCCTGGTAGGCTGCAGTCCGTGGAATCATGAAGAATCAGACACAACTGAGGACTTCACTTTCCCTTTTCACTTTCGTGCACTGGAGAAGGAAATAGCAACCCACTCCAGTGTTCTTGCCTGGAGAAATCCCAGGGATGGCAGAGCCTGGTGGGCTGCTATCTATGGGGCTGCACAGAGTCAGACATGACTGAAGCGACTTAGTAGCAGTAGCAGCAGTGTTTGTCTTATGTATTGAGGTGCTCCTGTGTTGGGTGCATAGATATTTACAGTTGTTGACTTCCTCTTGAATTGATCCCTTGATCATCATGTAATATCCTTCCTTATCTCTTGTAATCTTCTTTATGATAAGGTGTGTTTTGTCTGCTATGAGGATTGTTACTCCAGCTTTCTTTTGCTTCCCATTTGCATGGAATATATTTTTCCACTCCCTCAGTTTCAGTCTATTTGTGTCTCCCCCGTAGATCCTTTGTCCTACCAGGTTTTGCATGTTTCTATGTATTCTTTCCCACTGGTCAGGTACTCCTGTCTGCTCTCAGCTGGTGTTCTGCATGCATTTCTGTGTCTTAAGGTTTATTTCTGATGTATGTGTGGAGGGAGATGTACTACACATTCACCTACTCCTCCACCATCTTTTCTCCTTTTAAAAATCTTTCATTTTCTAGATATAAGGAAATTTTTTTAACACAGCAATTTGATAAATTGTATATTTGTCATTAGAAGTGAAACATTAACTTTTCTCTCCCTACCTGATCACTCTAGAAATTAGAAAGTTTCAGTGTTCTTATTTCCTTAGTAGAATAGTTATTTTCATAGTTCAGTAAGAAACTGGTCTTATAGCAGGGCACAATTGGAAAGACTGATTACACTACCGAGACTTTGACTGGAATGTCATATTTGACAGAGACACAGGTGGACTTGACTATGACCAGATAACTTGAGGAAACTAATGTTAACCTTGAAAGTGAAAGTGAAGTCGCTCAGTCCTGTCCAACTCTTTGCGATCCCATGGACTGTAGTCTACCAGGCTTCTCTGTCCATGGGATTTTCCAGACAAGAGTACTGGAGTGGATTGCCGTTTCCTTCTCCAGGGGATCTTCCTGACCCAGCGATCGAACCCAGGTCTCCTGCTTGCAGGCAGACGCTTTACCCTTTGAGCCACTGGGGAAGCCCGNCCATGGGATTTTCCAGACAAGAGTACTGGAGTGGATTGCCGTTTCCTTCTCCAGGGGATCTTCCTGACCCAGCGATCGAACCCAGGTCTCCTGCTTGCAGGCAGACGCTTTACCCTTTGAGCCACTGGGGAAGCCCGGTTAACCTTATGGAATGTTAAAACCCATTGGAAAAACAGCCTGGGACCTTGCTGACAGTTTCAGTCAGCCTTACCAGGTGAGTAAGGAAAGTCACTTCTGGTAGGCATAGGACCTTTAGGATATTTTGGGGATTTCACTGAGATCTCTAGATCTGACAAACAGTCTTTGGTGTGGCTTCCCTTCCTCAAGAGGCTATTAAAATTTCCTTCTGGAGACTCCTTATGAATAGTTCAGCAAAGCAGATTTAAAAGTGCCTATATGTATGACCAATTGTCATTCTTGCTGAACTTAGGTAAATAATGAGGCCAACTTTGTTGAATTTAGACTTATTTTGCAAGTAAATTAAGTCTTAGTTTTGCTATCTTTGGTAGAAATGAGGGAGGCTTTAGAGAGAAAAATTGTTTCCATAGAAAGTGTACTACACACATATGTGTATTAGATTCTAGTGGTATTACTTTTCCTGGAAGTATTGTTCAGTCAGTCAGTCAGTTCACTAGCTCAGTCATGTCTGACTCTTTGCAACCCCATGAATCGCAGCACGCCAGGCCTCCCTGTTCATCACTAACTCCCGGAGTTCACTAAGACTCACATCCATCGAGTCAGTGATGCCATCCAGCCATCTCATTCTCTGTCTGCCCCTTCTCCTCCTGCCCCCAATCCCTCCCAGCATCAGAGTCTTTTCCAATGAGTCAACTCTTTGCATGAGGTGGCCNCTACATATCTGAGGTTATTGATATTTCTCCCGGCAATCCTTATTCCAGCTTGTGCTTCTTCCAGCCCAGTGTTTCTCATGATGTCCTCTGCATATAAGTTAAATAAGCAGGGTGACAATATACAGCCTTGACATACTCCTTTTCCTATTTGGAACCAGTCTGTTGTTCCATGTCCAATTGTAACTGTTGCTTCCTGTCCTGCATAGAGATTTCTCAAGAGGCAGGACAGGTGGTCTGGTATTCCCATCTCTTGAAGAATTTTCCACAGTTTATTGTAATCCACACAGTCAAAGGCTTTGACATAGTCAATCAAGCAGAAATAATTGTTTTTCTGGAACACTCTTCCTTTTTCCATGATCCAGCAGATGTTGGCAATTTGATCTCTGGTTCCTCTCCCTTTTCTAAAACCAGTTTGAACATCTGGAAATCCACAGTTCAAGTATTGCTGAAGCTTGGCTTAGAGAATTTTGAGCACTACTTCGCTAGTGTGTGAGATGAGTGCAATTGTGAGGTAGTTTGAGCATTCTTTGGCATTGCCTTTGTTTGGAATTGGAATGAAAACTGACCTTTTCCAGTCCTGTGACCACTGCTGAGTTTTCCAAATTTGCTGTCATATTGAGTGCAGCGCTTTCACAACATCATCTTTCAGTATTTGAAATAGCTCAACTGGAATTCTGACACCTCCACTAGCTTTGTTTGTAGAGATGCTTTCTAAGGCCCACTTGACTTCACATTCCAGGATGTCTGGCTCTAGGTGAGTGATCACACCATCATGATTATCTTGGTCTTGAAGATCTTTTTTGTACAGTTCTTCTGTGTATTCTTGCCACCTCCTCTTAATATCTTCTGCTTTAGTTAGGTCCATACCATTTTTGTCCTTTATCGAGCCCATCTTCACGTGAAATGTTCCTTTGGTATCTTTAATTTTCTTGAAGTATTGTTATTTATCTGTAAACTGGGTTGGATCCTGAACTTTTCTAGTTTCTTCCAATATCTNAACTCATGTCCATCGCATCGTTGATGCCATCCAGCCATCTCATCCTCTGTCTGCCCCTTCTCCTCCTGCCCCCAATCCCTCCCAGGATCAGAGTCTTTTCCAATGAGTCAACTCTTTGCATGAGGTGGCCAAAGTCCTGGAGGTTCAGCTTTAGCATCATTCTTTCCAAAGAAATCCCAGGGCTGATCTCCTTCAGAATGGACTGGTTGGATCTCCTTGCAGTCCAAGGGACTCTCAAGAGTCTTCTCCAACACCACAGTTCAAAAGCATCAATTCTTTGGTGCTCAGCTTTCTTCACAGGCCAACTCTCACATCCATACATGACCACTGGAAAAACCATAGCCTTGACGAGACGGACCTTTGTCGGCAAAGTAATGTCTCTGCTTCTCAACATGCTATCTAGGTTGGTCATAACTTTTCTTCCAAGGAGTAAGTGTCTTTTAATTTCATGGCTGCAGTCACCATCTGCAGTGATTTTGGAGCCCCCCAAAATAAAGTCTGACACTGTTTCCTCGATGGGACCAGATGCTGTGATCTTTTATGTTGAGCTTTTATGTTCAGATGTTTATGTTGTTTTATGTTGAGCTTTAAGCCAACTTAAGCCAGTTCACTCTCTACTTTCACTTTCATCAAGAGGCTTTTTAGTTCCTCTTCACTTTCTGCCTTAAGGGTGGTGTCATCTACATATCTGAGGTTATTGATATTTCTCCCGGCAATCCTTATTCCAGCTTGTGCTTCTTCCAGCCCAGTGTTTCTCATGATGTCCTCTGCATATAAGTTAAATAAGCAGGGTGACAATATACAGCCTTGACATACTCCTTTTCCTATTTGGAACCAGTCTGTTGTTCCATGTCCAATTGTAACTGTTGCTTCCTGTCCTGCATAGAGATTTCTCAAGAGGCAGGACAGGTGGTCTGGTATTCCCATCTCTTGAAGAATTTTCCACAGTTTATTGTAATCCACACAGTCAAAGGCTTTGACATAGTCAATCAAGCAGAAATAATTGTTTTTCTGGAACACTCTTCCTTTTTCCATGATCCAGCAGATGTTGGCAATTTGATCTCTGGTTCCTCTCCCTTTTCTAAAACCAGTTTGAACATCTGGAAATCCACAGTTCAAGTATTGCTGAAGCTTGGCTTAGAGAATTTTGAGCACTACTTCGCTAGTGTGTGAGATGAGTGCAATTGTGAGGTAGTTTGAGCATTCTTTGGCATTGCCTTTGTTTGGAATTGGAATGAAAACTGACCTTTTCCAGTCCTGTGACCACTGCTGAGTTTTCCAAATTTGCTGTCATATTGAGTGCAGCGCTTTCACAACATCATCTTTCAGTATTTGAAATAGCTCAACTGGAATTCTGACACCTCCACTAGCTTTGTTTGTAGAGATGCTTTCTAAGGCCCACTTGACTTCACATTCCAGGATGTCTGGCTCTAGGTGAGTGATCACACCATCATGATTATCTTGGTCTTGAAGATCTTTTTTGTACAGTTCTTCTGTGTATTCTTGCCACCTCCTCTTAATATCTTCTGCTTTAGTTAGGTCCATACCATTTTTGTCCTTTATCGAGCCCATCTTCACGTGAAATGTTCCTTTGGTATCTTTAATTTTCTTGAAGTATTGTTATTTATCTGTAAACTGGGTTGGATCCTGAACTTTTCTAGTTTCTTCCAATATCTAGCTGCAACTCTCAACTAAAATTTCAGATTTTTTTTCCCATCATTTTGATGTATCTGTCGGGAGAAGGTGAGCTCCGTGCACCACTCCTTTGCCATCCTGATCTGGTCACCCTCCCATTCTTTTGACTTGAATCACTGAGAACTAAAATTGACCTTTTCCTAAATACCTGCAAACTGAAGCTAGATGACGTGATACAAAGATCAGAGTAATTGCTGCAACAGTTCATGTTTAAGCAGTCTTCATGCCTATTGCCAGATGAGCCACTCAGAAAGTTAACCTGAAAACCGAGAGGTATTGTTAACTGTGATAGAGACATTTCAAACTGCAATAGATGCTTCGACCCTGACACCTAGAAATCTTCTTAAGTGACTACCCCCTGGTCTCAGGAACTGGTTGATAACCAGCTCCAATCATTAACGTCTATTTTTCTTTTGTTTCCATATAAATGGTTCTTATTAATAAATACGTGATACTGCTTACACCATAGACCTAACTTTGGGAGCCCATCTGCATCACCACTTATGGAAATGAGATACCACAGTTTAAATGAACTGGCCTGTTCTCAGAAGTAAGAAACTGCTTCTATGAAATTCAGGACTCCACTAACCCATTCTCTCTCTCCACAGTGACCAGTTCAACTATTAATATGTGAAACAGGAGGGAACTGTTAAGGCTTAAGGTGGGCTGCCCTCAAATATACCACAATGGCATGTTGATGATTTTGTATTCAAGTTACTTAAGAAACAGCCAACAGAGGAGGGATGCTCTGCCCCCGTTTCTGTCTCCCTGAGAGCAGGAAATGAATCTCTCATATGAAGGATACAGTGCCTGCATCTGGAGGCACAAGGACACCCTTCTAATGAGAAATAAGGGGTTCAAGCAGAGAAGCCTGTATAAACAAACCTTGTTAAATCTTTAATTTACTACCCTGTGTACAGATTCTTGTTAGATTCCTTACTAATTGACTACCCAAAACCTAAGTTTATTTGTCCTGCCCATTCCTCATGAATTGTTTCATTCCATCACCTCCACTAGCTTTGTTCGTAGTGATGCTTTCTAAGGCCCACTTGACTTCACATTCCAGGATGTCTGGCTCTAGATGAGTGATCACATAATCATGATTATCTGGGTCGTGAAGATCTTTTTTGTACATTTCTCCTGTGTGTTCTTACCACCTCTTCTTGATATCTTCTGCTTCTGTTAGGTCCATACCATTTCTGTCCTTTATTGAGCCCATCTTTGCATGAAATGTTCCCTTGGTATCTCTAATTTTCTCGAAGAGATCTCTAGTCATTCCTATTCTATTGTTTTCCTCTGTTTCTTTGCATTGTTCACTGAAGACGGCTTTCTTCTCTCTCCTTGCTATTCTTTGGAACTCTGCATTCAGATGCTTATATCTTTCCTTTTCTCCTTCGCTTTTTTCTTCTCTTCTTTTCACAGCTATTTGTAAGGCCTCCCCAGACAGCCATTGTGCTTTTTTGCATTTCTTTTCCATGGGGATGGTCTTGATCCCTGTCTCCTTTACAGTGTCACGAATCTCTGTCCATAGTTCATCAGACACTCTATCAAATCCAGTCCCTTAAATCTATTTCTCACTTCCACTGTATAAGGGATTTGATTTAGGCCATACCTGAATGGTCTAGTGGTTTTCCCTACTTTCTTCAATTTAAGTCTGAATTTGGCAATAAGGAGTTCAAGATCTGAGCCACAGTCAGCTCCCAGCCTTTTTTTTTTTTTTTTTCCCTGACTGTATAGAGCTTCTCCATCTTTGGCTGCAAAGAATATAAACAGTCTGATTTTGGTGTTGACCATCTGGTGATGTCTATGTGTAGAGTCTTCTCTTGTGTTGTTGGACGAGGGTGTTTGCTACGACCAGTGCTTTCTCCTGGCAAAACCTCCACCATAATTTGATCTCAAGTCTAACAATAGGAAGGGAACACAGCCCCACCCATTAGCAGAAAATTAGAATAAAGATTTACTGAGCATGGGCCCCCACATCAGAACAAGACCCAGTTTCTCCCACAATCAGTCCCTCCCATCAGGAAGCTTCCATAAGCCTCTTATACTTATCTGTCAGAGGGCAGACAGAATGAAAACCACAGTTACAGGAAACTGATCAAACTGGAGGGAATGATGCTGATTCTGAAACTCCAGTACTTTGGCCAACTGATGTGAAGACTTGACTCATTGGAAAAGACTCTGATGCTGGGAGGGATTGGGAGCAGGAGGATAAGGGGACAACAGAGGATGAGATGGCTGGATGGCATCACGGACTCGATGGACATGAGTCTGGGTGAACTCCGGGAGTTGATGGTGGACAGGGAGGCCTGGCGTGCTGCAATTGATGGGGTCACAAAGAGTTGGACACGACTGAACGACTGAACTGAACTGAATCAAGCAGATCCCATCAACCACAGCTTGGTCTAACTCAATGAAACTATTAGCCATACTGTGAAGGGCCACCCAAGACACACTGGACATGGTGGAGAGTTCTGACAAAATGGAGAAGGGAATGTCAAATCACTTCAGTATTCTTGGCTTAAGAACCCTATGAACAGGATGAAAAGGCAAAATATATGACACTGAAAGCTGAACTCCCCAGGTCAGTAGGTGCCTGATATGTTACTGGAGAAGAGTGGAGAAATAACTCCAGAAAGAACTAAGAGATGGAGCCAAAGCAAACACAATACTCAGTTGTGGATGTGACTTGTGATAGAAGTCCAGTGCTGTTAAGATCAATATTGCATACAAACCTGGAATGTTAGGTCCATGAATCAAGGTAAATTCAGTTCAGTTCAGTTGCTCAGTCATGTCCGACTTTTTGTGACCCCATGGACTGCAGCACTCCAGGCCTCCCTGTCCATCACCAACTCCCAGAGTTTACTAAAACTCATGTCCATTGAGTCAGTGACTCCATTTAATCATCTCATTCTCTGTCGTCCCCTTCTTCTCCCATCATCAGTGTTTCCCAGCATCAGGGTCTTTTCAAATGAGTCAGTTCTTCGCATCAGGTGGCCAAAGTATTGAAGATTCAGCTTCAAGCATCAGTCCTTCCAATGAATATTCAGGACTGATTTCCTTTAGGATGGACTGGTTGGATCTCTTTATAGTCCAGGAGACTCTCGAGAGTCTTCTCCAACACTACAGTTCAAAAACATCAATACTTTCGTTTCCCTGGTGGCTCAGATGGTAAAGCATCTGCCTGCAATGCAGGAGACCTGGGTTTAATACCTGGGTTGGAAGATCCCCTGGAGAAGGAAATGGCAACCCACTCCAGTATTCTTGCCTAGAAAATCCCATGGACAGAGGACCCTGGTAGGCTACAGTCCATGGGGTCCCACAGAGTCGTACATGAACAAGCAACTTCACTTTCACATTCAGCTTGCTTTATAGTCCAACTCCCACATCCATACATGACTACTGGAAGAGCCATAGCTTTGACTAGATGGACCTTTGTTGGCAAAGTACTGTCTCTGTTTTTTAATATTCTGTCTAGGTTGGTCATATATTTTCTTCCAAGGAGCAAGCATCTCTTAATTTCATGGCTGCATTCACCATCTGCAGTGATTTTGGAGGC
>SJYW01018825.1:18623-31626 GCA_006410735.1 Raphicerus campestris | reverse complement strand
TTTCTTTGCATTGTTCACTGAAGACGGCTTTCTTCTCTCTCCTTGCTATTCTTTGGAACTCTGCATTCAGATGCTTATATCTTTCCTTTTCTCCTTCGCTTTTTTCTTCTCTTCTTTTCACAGCTATTTGTAAGGCCTCCCCAGACAGCCATTGTGCTTTTTTGCATTTCTTTTCCATGGGGATGGTCTTGATCCCTGTCTCCTTTACAGTGTCACGAATCTCTGTCCATAGTTCATCAGACACTCTATCAAATCCAGTCCCTTAAATCTATTTCTCACTTCCACTGTATAAGGGATTTGATTTAGGCCATACCTGAATGGTCTAGTGGTTTTCCCTACTTTCTTCAATTTAAGTCTGAATTTGGCAATAAGGAGTTCAAGATCTGAGCCACAGTCAGCTCCCAGCCTTTTTTTTTTTTTTTTTCCCTGACTGTATAGAGCTTCTCCATCTTTGGCTGCAAAGAATATAAACAGTCTGATTTTGGTGTTGACCATCTGGTGATGTCTATGTGTAGAGTCTTCTCTTGTGTTGTTGGACGAGGGTGTTTGCTACGACCAGTGCTTTCTCCTGGCAAAACCTCCACCATAATTTGATCTCAAGTCTAACAATAGGAAGGGAACACAGCCCCACCCATTAGCAGAAAATTAGAATAAAGATTTACTGAGCATGGGCCCCCACATCAGAACAAGACCCAGTTTCTCCCACAATCAGTCCCTCCCATCAGGAAGCTTCCATAAGCCTCTTATACTTATCTGTCAGAGGGCAGACAGAATGAAAACCACAGTTACAGGAAACTGATCAAACTGGAGGGAATGATGCTGATTCTGAAACTCCAGTACTTTGGCCAACTGATGTGAAGACTTGACTCATTGGAAAAGACTCTGATGCTGGGAGGGATTGGGAGCAGGAGGATAAGGGGACAACAGAGGATGAGATGGCTGGATGGCATCACGGACTCGATGGACATGAGTCTGGGTGAACTCCGGGAGTTGATGGTGGACAGGGAGGCCTGGCGTGCTGCAATTGATGGGGTCACAAAGAGTTGGACACGACTGAACGACTGAACTGAACTGAATCAAGCAGATCCCATCAACCACAGCTTGGTCTAACTCAATGAAACTATTAGCCATACTGTGAAGGGCCACCCAAGACACACTGGACATGGTGGAGAGTTCTGACAAAATGGAGAAGGGAATGTCAAATCACTTCAGTATTCTTGGCTTAAGAACCCTATGAACAGGATGAAAAGGCAAAATATATGACACTGAAAGCTGAACTCCCCAGGTCAGTAGGTGCCTGATATGTTACTGGAGAAGAGTGGAGAAATAACTCCAGAAAGAACTAAGAGATGGAGCCAAAGCAAACACAATACTCAGTTGTGGATGTGACTTGTGATAGAAGTCCAGTGCTGTTAAGATCAATATTGCATACAAACCTGGAATGTTAGGTCCATGAATCAAGGTAAATTCAGTTCAGTTCAGTTGCTCAGTCATGTCCGACTTTTTGTGACCCCATGGACTGCAGCACTCCAGGCCTCCCTGTCCATCACCAACTCCCAGAGTTTACTAAAACTCATGTCCATTGAGTCAGTGACTCCATTTAATCATCTCATTCTCTGTCGTCCCCTTCTTCTCCCATCATCAGTGTTTCCCAGCATCAGGGTCTTTTCAAATGAGTCAGTTCTTCGCATCAGGTGGCCAAAGTATTGAAGATTCAGCTTCAAGCATCAGTCCTTCCAATGAATATTCAGGACTGATTTCCTTTAGGATGGACTGGTTGGATCTCTTTATAGTCCAGGAGACTCTCGAGAGTCTTCTCCAACACTACAGTTCAAAAACATCAATACTTTCGTTTCCCTGGTGGCTCAGATGGTAAAGCATCTGCCTGCAATGCAGGAGACCTGGGTTTAATACCTGGGTTGGAAGATCCCCTGGAGAAGGAAATGGCAACCCACTCCAGTATTCTTGCCTAGAAAATCCCATGGACAGAGGACCCTGGTAGGCTACAGTCCATGGGGTCCCACAGAGTCGTACATGAACAAGCAACTTCACTTTCACATTCAGCTTGCTTTATAGTCCAACTCCCACATCCATACATGACTACTGGAAGAGCCATAGCTTTGACTAGATGGACCTTTGTTGGCAAAGTACTGTCTCTGTTTTTTAATATTCTGTCTAGGTTGGTCATATATTTTCTTCCAAGGAGCAAGCATCTCTTAATTTCATGGCTGCATTCACCATCTGCAGTGATTTTGGAGGCCCCCCCCCCCTCAAAATAAAGTCTTTCACTGTTTCCACTGTTTCTCTGTCTATTTGCCATGAAGTGATTGGACCAGATGCCATGACTTTAATTGTCTGAATTTTGAGTTTTAAGACAACTTTTTCACTCTCTTCTTTCACTTTCATCAAGAGGCTGTTTAGTTCTTCTTTGCTTTCTGCCATAAGGGTGGTATCACCTGGGGTTATTGATATTTCTCCCAGCAGTCTTGATTTCAGCTTGTGCTTCATCGAGCCCAGTGTTTCTCATGATGTACTCTGCATAGAAGTTAAATAAGCAGGGGGACATTATACAGCTTTGACATACTCCTTCCCCTATTTGGAACCAGTCTGTTGTTCTATGTCCAGTTCTAACCATTGTTTCCTTACCTGCATATAGATTTCTTAAGAAGCAGGTCAGGTGGTCTGGTATGCCCAACTCTTGAAGAATTTCTCACAGTTTGTTGTGATCCACACTGTCAAAGGCTTTGGCATAGTCAATAAAGCAGATGTAGATGTTTTTCTGGAACTCCCTTGTTTTATCTGTGATCCAGCAGACATTGGCAACTTGATCTCTGGTTCCTCTGCCATTTCTAAATCCACCTTGAACATCTGGAAGTTAATGGTTCCCATACTGTTGAAGCCTGGCTTGGAGAATTTTGAGCATTAATTTACTAGCATGTGAGATGAGTACAATTGTGCAGTAGCTTGAGCATTCTTCGGCATTACCTTTCTTTGGGATTGGAATAAAAACTGACCTCCAGTCCTGTGGTCATGGCTGAGTTTTCCAAATTTGCTGGCATATTGAGTGTGCACTTTCACAGCATCATCTTTTAGGATTTGAAATAGCTCAACTGGAATTCTATTACCTCCACTAACTTTGGTCATAGTGATGCTTCCTAAGGCCCACTTTGCGTTCCAGGATGTTTGGCTCTAGGTGAGTGATAACATCATGATTATCTGGGTCATTTAGATTTTTTTTGTATAGTTCTTCTGTGTATTTTTGCTACCTCTTCTTAGTATCTTCTGCTTGTGTTAGGTCCATACCATTTCTGTCCTTCATTGCGTCCATCTTTGAATGAAATATTCCCTTGTTATCTCTAGTTTTCTTGAAGAGATCTCTAGTTTTTCTCATTCTGTTGTTTTCTGCTATTTCTTTGCATCGATTACTGAGGAAAGCTTTTTTATCTCTCCTTGCTATTCTTTGGAACTCTGCATTCAAATGGGTATATGTTTCCTTTTATCCTTTGCTTTTCACAGCTATGTGTAAGGTCTTCTCAGACAGCCATTTTGGTTTTTTGCATTTCTTTTTCTTGAGGATGGTCTTGCTCCCTGTCTTCTGTACAATGTCATGAACCACTGTCCATAGTTCTTGAAGCACCCTGTCTATTAGATCTAATCCCTTAAATCTTTTTCTCACTTCCACTGTATAATTGTAAAGGATTCAATTTAGGTCATACTTGAATGGTCTAGTGCTTTCCCCTACTTTCTTTCAAATAGGGTAAATTGGTTTCAGAGTAAAGTGGAAGTGNACTGTCTCTTATACACATCTAGATGTGTATAAGAGACAGGTCTTGCTCCCTGTCTTCTGTACAATGTCATGAACCACTGTCCATAGTTCTTGAAGCACCCTGTCTATTAGATCTAATCCCTTAAATCTTTTTCTCACTTCCACTGTATAATTGTAAAGGATTCAATTTAGGTCATACTTGAATGGTCTAGTGCTTTCCCCTACTTTCTTTCAAATAGGGTAAATTGGTTTCAGAGTAAAGTGGAAGTGGCCAAACAGGAGATGGCAAGAGTGAACATTGACATTTTTGGAATCAGTGAACTAAAATGGTCTGGAATGGGTGGATTTAATTCAGATGACCATTATGCCTACTACTGTGGGCAAGAATCTTTTAGAAGAAATGGAGTAGCCATCATAGTCAACAGGAGTCCAAAATGCAGTACTTGGGTCCAATCTCAAAAGTTACAGAATGATCTCCATTCGTTTTCAAGGCAAACCATTCAATATTACAGTAATCCAAGTTCATGCCCCAACCATTAATGTTTAAAAAGCTGATGTTGAACAGTTCTATGAAGACCTACAAGACCTTCTAGAACTAACACCCCCAAAAGATGTCCTTTTCATCACAGGGAACTGGAATACAAAAGTAGGAAGTCAAGAGATACCTGGAGTAACAGGCAAATTTGGTGTTGGATTACAGACTTAAGCAGGGCACAGGCTAACAGACTTTTGCCAAGAGAATACACCTTCTCTTGTCAGAGCAAACACCTTCCAAGAACACAAGAGAAGGCTGTACACATGGACATCACCAGATGGTCAATACAGAAACCAGATTGATTATATTCTTTGTAGCCAAAGATGGAAAAGCTGTAGACAGCAAAAATAAGACCAGGAGCTGACTGTGGCTCAGATCATAAACTCCTTATTGCAAAATTCAGACCTAAATTGAAGAAAGCAGGGAAAACCACTAGACCATGCAGGTATGACCTAAATCAAATCCCTTATGATTATACAATGAAAGTGACAAATAGGTTCAAGGGATTATATCTGATAGACAGAGTCCCTGAACTACTATGGACAAAGGTTCATGACATTGTACAGGAGGCAGTGATCAAGGTCATCCCCAAGAAAAAGAAATGCAAAATGACAAAATGGCTGTCTGGGGATGCCTTTAAAATATCTGAGAAAAGAGAAGTGAAAGGCAAAGGAGAAAAGGAAAGATATACCCACTTGAATGCAGATTTCCAAAGAATAGCAAGCAGAGATAAGAAACCCTTCCTTAGTAATCATGCAAAGAAATAGAGGAAAACAGAATGGGAAAGACTAGATGTCTCTTCAAGAAAATTAGAGATACCAGGAGACTATTTCATGCAAAGATGGGCACAATAAAGGAAGAAATGGTATGGACCTAAGAGAAGCAAAAGATGTTAAGCAGTGGTGGCAAGAACTCTTTAAAAGAACTATACAAAAAAGATCTTCATGACCCAGATAATCATGATTATGTGATCACTCACCTAGAGCAAAACATCCTGGAATGTGAACTCAAGTGGGCCTTAGGAAGCATCACTATGGATAAAGCTAGTGGAGGTGATGGAATTCCAGTTGAAGTATTTCAAATCCTAAAAGATGATGCTGTGAAAGTGCATGCTCAGTATGCTGTCAGCAAATTTGGAAAACTCAGCTGTGGCCACAGGACTGGAAAAGGTGAGTTTTTATTCCAACCCCAAAGAGAGGCAATGCCAAAGAATACTCAAACTACCACACAGTTGCACTCATCTCACACGCTAGTCTATTAATGGTCAAAATTTTCCAAGCCAGGCTTCAACAGTATGGGAACCATGAACTTCCACATGTTCAAGGTGAATTGAGAAAACAGAGGAACCAGAGGTCAAATTGCCAAAGTTCAGTGGATCATAGAAAAAACACGAGAGTTTCAGAAAAACATCTGCTTCTGCTTTATTGACTATGCCAAAGCCTTTGACAGTGTGGATCACAATGAACTGTGGGAAATTCTTAGAGATGGGAACACCAGACCGACCACCTTACCTGCCTCCAGAGAAATCATATGCAGGTTAAGAAGCAACAGTTAGAACTGGACATGGAACAAGAGACTGGTTCCAAATAGGGAAAGGATACGTCAAAGCTGTACTTATTTTTCACCCTGCTCATTTAGTTTCTATGCATGGTACATCATGCAAAATTGTAGCCTGGATGAAGCACTAGTTGGAATCAAGATTGCTAGGTGAACTGGAGCTGGTACCTTGCGCGTCACTTGGGGGTTCGAAGTGGGCTGTTATTTTGGGAGGGCGTCTAGTCACTGTGTGTTAATGAGATTGACGTAGCTACTTCTTCTCCAGAACAGGAAGGCTGCCCAGTCCCAGTTCCCGCTGGACACTCGGGGCTCGGGGCTGTAGGGCAGGTGGAGGCTGCGGCTCAAGCTAAGAGCTACCTCGCTCCGTGAATCTTCTGCGGGCCGCTGATGGACAGAGGCTTCCTGGGGAAGACTTTAGCCACCATGTCCCTCTCTGTCGCCCTGGCCTCTGTGACTGTCAAGTCCTTGGGCGGTTGCAGCATCACAGTGTGCAGAAACTCACTTTCATCCTGCAGATTTCATGTTAATTCCAACATGATGTCTGGTTTTAATGGTACCAAAGACAATTCCCACAACAAGCCTCGGACATCTCCTTACCCAGGTTCAAAAGTTCAACGCAGCCAGGTTCCTAATGATAAAGTGGGCTGGCTTGTTGAGTGCCATGACTATAATCCTGTGGAATACACTGCAGTTTCTGTCTTGGCTGGACCTCGGTGGGCAGATCCTCAGATCAATGAAAGCAACTTCTCTCCCAAGTTTAATGAAAAGGAAGGGCAGGTTGAGAGAAAGAGCCAGAATGGCCTGTATGAGGTTGAAAATGGAAGACCTAGAAATCCTGCAGGACGGACTGGACTCGTTGGCTGGGGGCTTTTGGGGCGATGGGGCCCCAATCATGCTGCAGATCCCATCATAACCAGGTGGAAAAGGGATAGAAGTGGAAATAAAATCGCCCATCCTATTTCTGGGAAAAACATCTTGCAGTTTGTTGCAATAAAAAGGAAGGACTGTGGAGAATGGGCAATCCCAGGGGGGATGGTGGATCCAGGAGAGAAAATTAATGCCACACTGAAAAGAGAATTTGGTGAGGAAGCTCTCAACTCCTTACAGAAGTCCAGTGCTGAAAAGAGAATTACAGGAAAAGTTGCACAAGCTCTTCAGCAAGGAACATCTACTGATATATAAAGGTTATGTTGATGATCCTTAAAACACTGAGAATGCATGGATGGAGACAGAAGCTGTGAATTACCATGATGAAAGAGGTGAAATAATGGATAACCTTACCTTAGAAGCTGGAGATGATGCCAGAAAGGTGAAATGGATGGATATCAGTGATAAACTCAAGCTTTATGCTAGTCATGCTCAGTTCATCAAACGTGTGGCAGAGAAACGAGATGCACACTGGAGTGAGGACTCTGAGACTAGCTGTCCTGGGTAACAGCTCACAGTCTCCATGTAAGCCAAAAGCCAGGAATGGAGCATGTACGGAGAAGAAGACAGTATCACAGAACTCATATATAAAAAGGGCAGGGCAGGTCACTTGGAAGTGACTTTATTCATTAAATGACAGGCAGTTAGGTTTTGCATCAGAATAAAATTAGCAAGTGTAGTGAAACAACACAGAATTTTCTCCTCTCCTGTCAAAAGCGCTGTAAACAATCATTTTGTATGTATTCTATTTAAGCATGGCTTAAACCAAATTGAAAGAACTGATGCTCTTTGAAGAATCAGAATTCAAACAAAGATAAATTTAGATTTAAATTTCTGTTCAGCCATAAAAAATATTGCTGAGTGAAATATCAATAACATCAGACACATATGACACCACCCTTATGGAAGAAAATGAAGAACTAAAGAGCCTCTTGATAAAAGTAAAAGAGGAGAGTGAAAAAGTTGGCTTAAAACTCAACATTCAAAAAAGTAATATCATGGATGGCACCAGGTCAGATCATTTCATGGCAAATAGATGGGGAAATAATGGAAGCAGTGGCACTTTTTTGGGGGGAGGGCTCCAAAATTACTCTAGATGGTGACTACAGCCATAAAGTTTAAAAGATGCTTGTTCCCTGGAAGAAAAGCTATGACTAACCTAGATAGCATGTTAGAAAGCAGAGACATTTCCTTGCCAACAAAGGTCTGGCTACTCAAAGCTATGGTTTTTCCAGTAGTCATAAGTTGGACTATAAAATAAGATGAAAGCTGAAGAATTGATGCTTTTGAACTGTGGTGTTGGAGAAGATTCTTGTGAGTCCTTGAACTGCAAGGAGATCAAACCAGTCAATCCCAAAGGAAATCAGTCCTGTATAGCTGAAGCTGAAACTCCAATACTTTGGCCACCTGATGTGAAGAACTGACTCAGTGGAAAAGGCCCTGATGGTGGGAAATACAGAAGGCAGGACAAGATGGGGCCAACAGAGAATGAGATGTTTGGCTGGCATTACCAGTTAAATAGATGTGAGTTTGAGAAGGTCCAAGAGTGGGTGATGGACAGGGAAGCCTGGCATGCTGCAGTCCATGGGGTCGCAAAGAGACAGGCACAACTGAACAACTGAACTGAACTGATGGCTGGCCCTACCAGTTCTCGCTCGGGCTCCTCAGTTTGACTCCTGGGAAGACCTATATATCCTCCCTGTCATCAGTATTACTGTCACCCTCACTTTTCTGTCACCCTGAGGGGGATCGGCGGTTGCCTCCGCTCAGCCTGACATCTATCCAAGCGTCTGCCAGTACTGACAGCAGGGACAGACTACTGTTGCCCCATTGTTATGGTTTTCATGTTCCCCTGCCTCCCCTGGTCCTCCTCCTAATGACTAGACCACCCGGAAAATCCCCCTATGCCGTGTCAGCCAGCCTTATACCTAAGCCCATAGCACCCTCAGTCCCCAGATGTAGAAGTCAGAGTAGGCCGTGTTTACCCACAGGTGTTTGGGGGCGCTTCTGGGAACTAACAGCAGAGGACAGGATTCTCTGGCCTCCCTTGCTCTGGGGATGGTGACCTCAAGAGTACTCTCTCTCTCTCAGGGTCTGGGCCTCTTCCCCATATCGACCAGAGTCCTCCCAAGCTGGAAGCAAGTGGGTGACACACCTGACGACCTCTGCCTGGGACTCCCAGAGCTGAAACGGTGCTGGGGCTATGTATTCCTTTCTCCTTTGGGTGGGGGTTCCCCTCGGTCCTCTCTCCAGGTCCTCACACTGATTTCCCATGTCCCAGGGAGGCCTGTCTTCTCATGCTACAGCCTTTAATTCCCTGAGACCACCTCAGAGGATGTGAAGGCTCCCGCGTGGGCATGCCTGCCTGTGGTCACTCGTGGCTGACCCTAGGGGAGGGATTCTATGGTGTCCCCACCTTTATAATATGAGTGGTTCCCTTAGCCCTCATGGTCCTCTGCTTGACTCTTGGCCTGACCTGGAATTCCTCCTGAGGCTGGCCCCTGAGCCCAAGTTCTCACCTCCTGAGATGGTCTAAATGTGTGGGGGTGCATCATGCTCGCATTCCCAAATTTGCCAGTGTGAGGTGTCGAGTGATAGAGCTGTGTTCTAGGTACAGTCCCTATATCCTCATTTGGAGTCACTAGTTTTCTACTGTGTACTGAGTGAGGCTTCTCCCAGTAGACCAAGGCTCTAACCTCTCTGAGACCACTCCCAGTGGAAAGGGGCACTTCAGCCAGAAAGCTTTCTCCTGGACCATGTATGGCTGACATCAAGTGTGGGTCTCCAAAGTCTCCTCTGTCCTGGGCTAAGTAGTCCTCTAGCCCCTTGTTCAGGGACCTCATCCTAACTTCTGACTGGACTCAGACTCCACCTTCCACTCATCTGAGGCTGTGCTCCTCAGAACAAAGGCATTACTTTCTTGGAAGTTCTGGATTGGAAGAGAGGATGAACCAGATGTGTGCAAAGCTACTGGGGTCTTCTGAGGAGCAGAACATTACAGGGCTCCACTCTTCTGGAGTCAGTGGCCCCTCAGTCATAGATCAGGTTTCTTACCTTAACTTCCAGTAGCATAGGGTTAGGGTAAATCCTATCCTGCATGAATGCTGGAATGCATGTACTACATATAAAGCAGTGGCATACTCTTTAATAAGTATTGGTCTATAATAAATGCAAGTTATGATTATTATAAACCCCTGAAATACCACCTACCCATCTGAGTTTATTTTTAATCTGTGAGGTAGCAGAGAATATGCAGTGATTTAGGACAAAAGAAACAAATATTCTTAAATGAGCTAAATAAGTCAAAGTTTTTTTTTTTTTTTACTAATAGAAAGTTTAAAAGAAATAAGGTAAACAACAACGTAAAGACTTTTTTCCTCCACTTCTTTTTGTTTCTCAGTTTTCTGTGGTCGGCTTTTGCATTACCATGAAAATCTCTCCTTCAGTGCCGTGTTACCTACTTCCAGATCATGGAGGCAATAAAGATGGTTTGTGAACCTCTTTTACACATACCGAAACTGTAACTTTAAAACTCTTATAACAGCAATATCATTACCAAATCAATATTCTGAACAAAAACTCAGAAGTAAAAAACATTTGGAGAAAAGGAAATAAATAATGTGTAGAAGTTAGTCATGTAAAACGGTAATGAGATCTAAACTTGGTTTGCTTTACTCCTACCACCTTTCACTCTTTAGAAGCTTGACTACTCTTCAAGAAAACTCTGTTCCAAAGTCATGTTACCTTGTTTGGATTGTGAACAATATATTCAGTACTTCCAATGTGTTTTACAAATACCCAGACTGTGGCTTTCAAAACTTTAAAACAGCAAAGAACTATGTATGGTTTATATGATCCATACATTTGTATTCTGAAGCACTATAAACCTTAACAAAAGTAGTAACATTACAAAATACTTAACACCTCCCTCATCTTTTTACCTATCTACTTTAAATCATCTTTCACTAGATATTTCTCCTATGGGTAAAAGGGAAAAGATACATATTTTGTTAAAATGAACTGCAGGTAAACTCCCTTACTACTTAAAACTATAAGAACACATTGGTATTGTTCCCTCCACCTCTACCACTCTGCACTATTTAGGAGCATGATTGCTCTCTTCCAACACAAAGGGAACAAAGTGCCCTGCCCCCTCCTTAGATGTGGGAGAAGCTGCAGGACTTGGCCCTGGAAGGGGCACTGGCCTCAGCCATAGCTGGATCCTGCATTGCACCTCTCAGCCCTGCTCTCTCTGCCTGATCTCTCAGAGCCTCGTCATAGAGGTCTCGGAAGGAACTAAGGACCGTATCATGGATCTTGGCCAGAACCTCGAGCACCTTCATCTTACTGGTCTCAGCACAAGCTCTTGGGCCCCACAGAAACTCGTAGCACGGAGGATCACTATTGGGCACCTGGAGGTACTTCAGGTACTCCTTCTGCACCAGCTCTTTGGTGATGAGCCTTCTAGGCTCCCCAAAGATCGGGTGCTTCCTCCCAGCATAGACCCCCAAAACACTGAGGAATTCCCAGACCTCTTCCTCGGTGACCCGGTTCCCCTTCATGAAGATGAACGCCAGGAGCGCCATGAGGAGACCGGACTTGGGCAGCCCCTTCTCATGCCTCGGACTTTCGTCACCCCCGAGACTGAGCTTGCTGATGAGGACATAGATGTTCCTGCTGCAGTCGACTTCCTTCAGCTCCAGGCCAAACACCAGCTCCATGCGCTCAGAGGCTCTCCTGAGGATCTCGGGGAAGTGCTGCCTATACTTCCTGTTGATGACCGTCAGCAGGGCGTTCTGTGTGATGGGCTCCTTCTTGCCGTACTTCTCCAGCAGGAACTCCACCAGCATGCTGGCCTTCCTGGTCAGAGGATCTTTGTGGATGCTCTGAGTGGCCAGGGCTGCCTGGGAGGAACCTACACTTTCTTCCTCTGGGCCCTGGGCTCCTTCATCAGATCCTACGCAGGAAGCCCATGCATCAGGAGAGCTAGTGGCCAAAGCTCCCTGAAGCTCCTGGCGATCGCCAGCAGCAGGGGAGGTCGGGGGAGAACCCTGAGGGGCAGAAGAGGGGAAGGAGGGGCACTCCTCTTCTGCGGCTGCAGCAGCACTGGCCTGGGACTCCTGGGGACACTGAGTGTCCCTCCGGACCTGGTGGCGTTTCACACGGGCATGGTACTTATTGTTGTGCCTCTGAGGCATGATGACACAGGTCACGGACTGCAGGTGGGCGTGAAGGCACCGAGGGCACCTAAAGTAAGGACAAGGAGATTCTGTGAGCACCTTCACCGCGGAGAGTCCTCCCCGACTTCAACTAAGGCTGCCTCTGAGGGGTCTTTCAGGCCAGTGCTCTAGGACCCACAGGGCTCCTGTTCTCCTGGTGAGCCTATCCCCTGAGACTCCTGAGGAAGATATGAGAGTGAACACTGGGGCACAGCCAGAGAGCCCTGCCTGATTGTTAGAGTGGGGCCTGTCGGGGCTGGCAGGGGAGGCAGGTTCTCTAAATTCACATTTACAATCAGGGTTAAAATTGGGACAAGACTCCCCCATAGCTGAACCCCACCCCCACCCCAACTCTGCACACATCCTGTTCCCTCTCCTGCTCTGAAGTTGACACTGCCTCCTTTCTTGTCACTCCAGAGGAAGAGAGGAGGGAGTGCTCAGCCCTCCACTAGAGGGTCCCGGGATCTGCCCTTTTGCTGTCTGGCGGCTGCCCCTTTATGACCACACTCTAACTTCCCCTCTCAGACCGCAGCCACCCTTCCCTGTGTTTGGCCAGGAGGAAATGCTGACCACAGGGGAGGGTCCTGAGTGGTCCACGTGATGGGAAGGATGGTGGTCACCCTGACTCCTCCCGGGCCCTGACATCCTTCCTCTGCTGACTGGCTGCGAGTTCCTTGGACCCAGGTCCCCTCCTGTCTGTGTCCCGTGTCCTCGATCACAGTAAGGGAGCCCCTCATTCTTTAGAGCTGCTCGGGTGCTGCCCGGATGGTCCGCATCTGAGTCGCGGTGAGTGGGGGTGTTATGTGTAGCCACCATTCTGGGGCGTGGAGACCCTCAGTCCCCCCGAATGTCCCGCCTTCACTCCACAGGGCTCGGGGTTCTTACTCCATTGAGCAGAACCAGAGTCCAGCAGAGCCTAACCGAGGCATTCTATCCTGACAACCCCTAGGGGTTAGCGGATGGTCTTAGGGCCTAAGAACTAGGCTGGATCCTCTGGTC
>SJYW01018825.1:0-18356 GCA_006410735.1 Raphicerus campestris | reverse complement strand
TCATGGTCCTCTGCTTGACTCTTGGCCTGACCTGGAATTCCTCCTGAGGCTGGCCCCTGAGCCCAAGTTCTCACCTCCTGAGATGGTCTAAATGTGTGGGGGTGCATCATGCTCGCATTCCCAAATTTGCCAGTGTGAGGTGTCGAGTGATAGAGCTGTGTTCTAGGTACAGTCCCTATATCCTCATTTGGAGTCACTAGTTTTCTACTGTGTACTGAGTGAGGCTTCTCCCAGTAGACCAAGGCTCTAACCTCTCTGAGACCACTCCCAGTGGAAAGGGGCACTTCAGCCAGAAAGCTTTCTCCTGGACCATGTATGGCTGACATCAAGTGTGGGTCTCCAAAGTCTCCTCTGTCCTGGGCTAAGTAGTCCTCTAGCCCCTTGTTCAGGGACCTCATCCTAACTTCTGACTGGACTCAGACTCCACCTTCCACTCATCTGAGGCTGTGCTCCTCAGAACAAAGGCATTACTTTCTTGGAAGTTCTGGATTGGAAGAGAGGATGAACCAGATGTGTGCAAAGCTACTGGGGTCTTCTGAGGAGCAGAACATTACAGGGCTCCACTCTTCTGGAGTCAGTGGCCCCTCAGTCATAGATCAGGTTTCTTACCTTAACTTCCAGTAGCATAGGGTTAGGGTAAATCCTATCCTGCATGAATGCTGGAATGCATGTACTACATATAAAGCAGTGGCATACTCTTTAATAAGTATTGGTCTATAATAAATGCAAGTTATGATTATTATAAACCCCTGAAATACCACCTACCCATCTGAGTTTATTTTTAATCTGTGAGGTAGCAGAGAATATGCAGTGATTTAGGACAAAAGAAACAAATATTCTTAAATGAGCTAAATAAGTCAAAGTTTTTTTTTTTTTTTACTAATAGAAAGTTTAAAAGAAATAAGGTAAACAACAACGTAAAGACTTTTTTCCTCCACTTCTTTTTGTTTCTCAGTTTTCTGTGGTCGGCTTTTGCATTACCATGAAAATCTCTCCTTCAGTGCCGTGTTACCTACTTCCAGATCATGGAGGCAATAAAGATGGTTTGTGAACCTCTTTTACACATACCGAAACTGTAACTTTAAAACTCTTATAACAGCAATATCATTACCAAATCAATATTCTGAACAAAAACTCAGAAGTAAAAAACATTTGGAGAAAAGGAAATAAATAATGTGTAGAAGTTAGTCATGTAAAACGGTAATGAGATCTAAACTTGGTTTGCTTTACTCCTACCACCTTTCACTCTTTAGAAGCTTGACTACTCTTCAAGAAAACTCTGTTCCAAAGTCATGTTACCTTGTTTGGATTGTGAACAATATATTCAGTACTTCCAATGTGTTTTACAAATACCCAGACTGTGGCTTTCAAAACTTTAAAACAGCAAAGAACTATGTATGGTTTATATGATCCATACATTTGTATTCTGAAGCACTATAAACCTTAACAAAAGTAGTAACATTACAAAATACTTAACACCTCCCTCATCTTTTTACCTATCTACTTTAAATCATCTTTCACTAGATATTTCTCCTATGGGTAAAAGGGAAAAGATACATATTTTGTTAAAATGAACTGCAGGTAAACTCCCTTACTACTTAAAACTATAAGAACACATTGGTATTGTTCCCTCCACCTCTACCACTCTGCACTATTTAGGAGCATGATTGCTCTCTTCCAACACAAAGGGAACAAAGTGCCCTGCCCCCTCCTTAGATGTGGGAGAAGCTGCAGGACTTGGCCCTGGAAGGGGCACTGGCCTCAGCCATAGCTGGATCCTGCATTGCACCTCTCAGCCCTGCTCTCTCTGCCTGATCTCTCAGAGCCTCGTCATAGAGGTCTCGGAAGGAACTAAGGACCGTATCATGGATCTTGGCCAGAACCTCGAGCACCTTCATCTTACTGGTCTCAGCACAAGCTCTTGGGCCCCACAGAAACTCGTAGCACGGAGGATCACTATTGGGCACCTGGAGGTACTTCAGGTACTCCTTCTGCACCAGCTCTTTGGTGATGAGCCTTCTAGGCTCCCCAAAGATCGGGTGCTTCCTCCCAGCATAGACCCCCAAAACACTGAGGAATTCCCAGACCTCTTCCTCGGTGACCCGGTTCCCCTTCATGAAGATGAACGCCAGGAGCGCCATGAGGAGACCGGACTTGGGCAGCCCCTTCTCATGCCTCGGACTTTCGTCACCCCCGAGACTGAGCTTGCTGATGAGGACATAGATGTTCCTGCTGCAGTCGACTTCCTTCAGCTCCAGGCCAAACACCAGCTCCATGCGCTCAGAGGCTCTCCTGAGGATCTCGGGGAAGTGCTGCCTATACTTCCTGTTGATGACCGTCAGCAGGGCGTTCTGTGTGATGGGCTCCTTCTTGCCGTACTTCTCCAGCAGGAACTCCACCAGCATGCTGGCCTTCCTGGTCAGAGGATCTTTGTGGATGCTCTGAGTGGCCAGGGCTGCCTGGGAGGAACCTACACTTTCTTCCTCTGGGCCCTGGGCTCCTTCATCAGATCCTACGCAGGAAGCCCATGCATCAGGAGAGCTAGTGGCCAAAGCTCCCTGAAGCTCCTGGCGATCGCCAGCAGCAGGGGAGGTCGGGGGAGAACCCTGAGGGGCAGAAGAGGGGAAGGAGGGGCACTCCTCTTCTGCGGCTGCAGCAGCACTGGCCTGGGACTCCTGGGGACACTGAGTGTCCCTCCGGACCTGGTGGCGTTTCACACGGGCATGGTACTTATTGTTGTGCCTCTGAGGCATGATGACACAGGTCACGGACTGCAGGTGGGCGTGAAGGCACCGAGGGCACCTAAAGTAAGGACAAGGAGATTCTGTGAGCACCTTCACCGCGGAGAGTCCTCCCCGACTTCAACTAAGGCTGCCTCTGAGGGGTCTTTCAGGCCAGTGCTCTAGGACCCACAGGGCTCCTGTTCTCCTGGTGAGCCTATCCCCTGAGACTCCTGAGGAAGATATGAGAGTGAACACTGGGGCACAGCCAGAGAGCCCTGCCTGATTGTTAGAGTGGGGCCTGTCGGGGCTGGCAGGGGAGGCAGGTTCTCTAAATTCACATTTACAATCAGGGTTAAAATTGGGACAAGACTCCCCCATAGCTGAACCCCACCCCCACCCCAACTCTGCACACATCCTGTTCCCTCTCCTGCTCTGAAGTTGACACTGCCTCCTTTCTTGTCACTCCAGAGGAAGAGAGGAGGGAGTGCTCAGCCCTCCACTAGAGGGTCCCGGGATCTGCCCTTTTGCTGTCTGGCGGCTGCCCCTTTATGACCACACTCTAACTTCCCCTCTCAGACCGCAGCCACCCTTCCCTGTGTTTGGCCAGGAGGAAATGCTGACCACAGGGGAGGGTCCTGAGTGGTCCACGTGATGGGAAGGATGGTGGTCACCCTGACTCCTCCCGGGCCCTGACATCCTTCCTCTGCTGACTGGCTGCGAGTTCCTTGGACCCAGGTCCCCTCCTGTCTGTGTCCCGTGTCCTCGATCACAGTAAGGGAGCCCCTCATTCTTTAGAGCTGCTCGGGTGCTGCCCGGATGGTCCGCATCTGAGTCGCGGTGAGTGGGGGTGTTATGTGTAGCCACCATTCTGGGGCGTGGAGACCCTCAGTCCCCCCGAATGTCCCGCCTTCACTCCACAGGGCTCGGGGTTCTTACTCCATTGAGCAGAACCAGAGTCCAGCAGAGCCTAACCGAGGCATTCTATCCTGACAACCCCTAGGGGTTAGCGGATGGTCTTAGGGCCTAAGAACTAGGCTGGATCCTCTGGTCTGAGAGCAGGGGCAGGGTGGCCTGAGGTTGTGCAGTCCCCTCTTTTTGGCCAGAAAAGGGGTTGGGGGTGCGGAGATGTGTCCCCGCACAAGTAACTCATGTCACCTCCAACTCTGACAACTGATGAGACTTGGGACTCCTCTGTCTGGTCACCATCCACAGCAGCTCTCAAAGATAACGGCACTCTCAAAGATGGCGTCACACTCCAACGTGTTTAGGAAGACGTCACTTCCTGTCATGCGCATCTGGGCTCCAGGGGCCGTGGCCTCGGTGGGTGGGGTTCCAGGGGAGTTTCCTGCAGCATTGGCACGGGAGTTTTCCTTGACTCTTAGGGGCTCCTGGGACGTCACTGTGATGAGCTCAGTCAGCTGGCCTCATTCCTTGCCTCTCACTTCTGTCAGCAACCCTGGCAGAGAGTATTTAGGAGTATGAGCCTAAAGGCCTTCATGGAGCTCTGGAGACTGACAGCGAAGTCTCTCTGGGGCCCCTTCTGTGCTGAGTGATGCTCTCCGTTCTTTGTGTCTTCCCTTGACCTCTGTAGGTGCTGGGCTAAGGCCCATCTGCTGACCTCAGGACAAAGCCTCACGTGGGAGACATCAAATCCCCAGACTCCTGGTGTGAAGTGCACGTACATCTCATCTGGACACTTTTGCCTGATGCTTATTTGGACACTTCTGCCTGAGGCTTCATGGAAATGGCTGAAGCAGGTAAGACGAGCTGAGAGTGAAGGATGGGAGACTATATTCTGTGGTGTGGAAACTCTCACATGTCACTCAGGATCTTCATATCGACTGCTAGCAAGGCCTGGAAATCCTTCCCTTTCTGGCATGAATCCACCCCTGTCCCTAACCATGCCCCACACAATCCCAGAAGAGTAAATAAAGGAAGGGGATCCTTAGCCTGACAGTTCTCACTGTAGGCTCTTAGTTGACTACAGGGGCATTGCTCTTAAGTTCTGAGATGAATGTCTGTCCTTTTGTATAATTACTGTAATACTAGTCTTTCTCTTTTGGTCCCTGTGCAATAGTCTATTAAGGTGACTGTTTAGAAGGCACAGTTGTAATCCACTAACATTCCCTGGTGACTCAGATGGTGAAGAATCAGCCTGCAATGTGGGAGACCTGGGTTCCATACCAGAGTTGGAAAGATCCCCAGAAGGCAGGCATGGAAACCCAATCCAGTATTCTTGCCTGGAAAATCAAAATGGCCACAGGAGCCTGTCAGGCTATAGTCCACAGGGTTGCAAAGTGTTGGACACAGCTGAGTAACTCAGCAAACACACAACAAAGTTTGTGCTGGTTTTTTAATGACCTCTGGGCCATACTGCCACATCCAGCCGAAACTTTGGTGCCCCATGGTCCTGGCATGGAGCTCTGAGATGCTGCCTCAGATACCCTCAGTAAAGCAGTAGAGAGTCATGGTCCCAGGGCATACTTGAAGAATCAGGGGCTCAACTTTCAAGCCTTTTCCAGCTTATCCTGTTGTCTGCTTCCCTTGTAGGCTGCACACCTATGTCAGCCTCAGAGTACTCCCCGACCTGGGCACTCATATGGTCTAGTTCAGTGGAGATCGATTGTCCATCAAGGATTATGTAATTTTGGTTTTTTGCTTTTGTTAGTTTTCTTTATTCCTTGGATAAGTTTTCCTTTTTTTTTTTTTTTTCTGGATACAGGAAATAGCAGTGCATGGTTGACTGGGGTCTTAGCTGCTCTGGATGTGGTATTAAATCTGTAAAGGAGTTAGGGAAAATTGACAGTCTTACAATATCTACTCCTCCTGAATACACATAACATAGTATTTTGTTTGACACCTCTTTTCCCTAAAGCCCTCAGGGAATTCTTGTTGCTTCCATGTGGGCTGTATACATTGTTCTAAGATTTCTTTGTAGGTATATTTTTTATATGGTTGCTTTTGTTTATGTTGTATTTTCTATTACATGATCTGAGTAATTGTTGATTCTTCCAGAGCAGTCTCTTGATTTTGCTGTGTTGATCTTTTTATACCAGATTTCTGAGATTCCTTATACTTGTCAATATTTTCTGTGCCTATTCTCTAAGCATTTTAATTTGAAGATCAAATTTTTACCATCATCTTTTGCTTTTCATTTTCCTGAATCTTATTTATTTGGCGTTTTTGTATGTAACTTAGTACTGGCTATATGTTCTTATCCATAGTTTTTTTCTATTTTTCAAATTAGTAGAGCTTTAAAATTTTTTTTAATTGGAAGATAATTACTTTATAATGTGTTAGTTTCTGTTATCATCAGAATGAATCATCTATAAGTATACAATGTATCTTATGCCTCATGAGCCTTTCTCCCACCCACTCATCTCACCCCTCTAGGCTGTCACACAGCACCAGGCTGAGCTCCCTGTATTATATACAATTTTGCACTTGCTATCTGTTGTACACATGGTACTCTATTTGTCAGTGCTACTCTCAGTTCATTCCACCCTCTCCTTCCCTTGCTGCATCCATATAACTGTTCTGTACATCTGTGTCTCTATTCCTGCCCTGCAAATAGGTTCACAAGTACTATTTCTTATGTTCCATGTTTGTGCATGAATATACACTCTTTTTCTTTTTCTGATTTACTTCACTCTGTGTAACAGGCTCTAGGTGCATCCACGTCACTACAAGTGACTTAAATTCATTCCTTTTTATGGCTAATATTCAATTGTATATGTCTACCACAACTTCTTTATCCATTCGTCTCTCAGTTGAAATCTAGGTGGTTTTCATGTCCTGGCTATTGTAAATAGTGCTGCAATGAACTTTGGATACAAGTGTCTTTACAGTTATTCCTTTCTCAGTGTATATGCACAGTATTTCTATTGCTGGGTTATATGATAGCTTTAATCCTAGTTTTTAAAGGAATCTCCCTACTGTTCTGCTTAGTGGCTATATCAATTTCCATTCCCATAAACAGTGGGAGAGAGTTCCCTTTTCTCTAAGCTCTCTGTAGCATTTGCTGCTTGTACAATTTTTGATGATGGCCATTCTGACCATTATGAGATGACACCTTAGTGTAATTTTAATTTGCGTTTCTCTCATGATGAGCAGTGTTGCCCATCTTTTCATGTGTTTGTTGCCCTTCTGTATTTCTTTTTTAAAAGAACAGTTTCAGGATTAGAAAAAATTCAGCAGATAGTTATAGACAGTTCCTATACAGTCACTCTTCTTCCACTTGGTATCTTCTATTATTAACATCTTGTATTGGTTCAATGAATATGAGTTCATTTGTCACAATTGATCTACTAATATCAATACATTATTATTAACTATTGTCCGTTGTTTACAATGTATTTTACTTTATGTGTTTTACAGTTCTTTAGTGTTTGACAAATGCTTATTTTGTACTCAGCCAACATGGTGTCGTGCAGAGGAGTTTGAATCCCCCATGGATCTCCCATGCTCCACCTGTCCATCCCTCAAAACCTCACTTGGAACCACTGACAACTGCTGAACTTTTTACTCTTTTAAAGGTTTGCATTTTCCAGAATATAACATCGATGACATCATACAGTATGTTGGCTTTTTATACTGGCTCTTTATGCTAATCAATATACATTGAAGTTTCTCTATATCTGTTTATGGTTTGAAACTTTTTTTTTTCAGGGCTGAATAGCTTTCCATCATGTAGATTACCATAGTGTCCTTACCCACTCATCTACTGAAGGTCATCTTTGGTGATTTTTAGTTTTTGGCAACCATGAATTAGTCTGCTGTTAAAATTTGTTTGAAGGTTTTTGGATGGGCATAAGTTTTTGACACTTTTGAGTAAATACCTTAGCGTTCATTTGCTAGATCATATGATTAGACTATGTTTAGCTTAAAATAAATTGCAAGACAGTTTCCAAAGTATTTGTATCACTGCATTACCTTTAGCAATGAGTTAGAGTTCCTATTGGTCCACATTTTTGCCAGTATTTGATATCGTGAGGTGTTTGTTTTTGTGTTAGCCCTATTATAGGTTGTTTTTATATTGTTGTTTTAATCTGAAATTCCCTGAAGACATATGATGTAGATCATCTTTTCATATGCTCTTTACCATCTGTTTATATTCTTCAGTGAGAGGCCTATCAGCACTTTTAAGCATTTTTACATTGACTTCCTTGTTTTCTTATTGTTGAGTTGTAAGTGTTCTTTGTATGTTTTTGCTACATATTTATTTTTAAATATGTGTCTTACAAATCTTTCTTCCCAGTTCGTGACTTAGCTTTTCATTCTCTTAATACAATCTTTGTGTGAATTTTTTTTCTATTAATTTCTTTTTCTGGTTTTGAAATTAAAATGCTGGCCTCGGTAATGCTGGCCTCATGGAAGGAATGAAGAAGTGTTCCTTTTGCTTCTATTCTCTGAAATAGATTGTAGAGAACTGTTATCATGTCTTCTTTAAATTTTTGTTATATTTCATCAGTGGAATCATCTGGGCTTGTTGATGTCTTTATTGGAAGCTTATTACTTATAGATAAAATTTCTTTAATAGAGGCAGACCTATTTAAACTATGTATTTTTCCTTTCAAAATTTTGGTTAGTTATATCCTCAAGCAATTTGTTAATTTAACTTTTATATTTGAAGGTACAAAGTTGTTTATGATATTCATTTGTTATCCTTTTAATGTCCATCATATCAGTCATCATGACTCTTCTTTCATTTCTACTATTCATAATTTAACTTGTGCTTTCTCTTTTTTTTCTTGATTAGGGTGCTGAGAATTTTATGGTGTGTGTTTTTTTTTTTAGAGTTATAGCTTCTGGTTTTGTTGTTTTTTCTTTTATTGTCTTCTTTTTTCCAGTGTCATTAATTTCTGCTTTATTTCTTTTTCCTCTTTTTCCTTTCACAAGTTTACTAAGATGGAAAGGTAAATTATTAATTTTAGGTTTTTGTAATATAGGCATTCAATGCTGTATATATCTCTTTATATATTTTGCTATATCCCACAACTTCTGATAAATTGTAATTTTGTTTTCAGTTAGTTGAAAATATTTCAAGACTTATTATTAGACTTTTTCTTTGGCCTACATGTTATTTAGAAGTATATTTTTTAATCTCCAAATACTCTCAATGTTACCGCTATCATTTTGTTGTCAATTTCTAGTTTATTTTGATCCCAGTGTAAGAGCACTCTTTATATTATTTCTATTCTTTTAAGTTTGATAATGTGAGTTTTATGGCATAGAATGGGATCTGTCTTGCTGTATGTTCCATGTGAATTTGAAAACAATGTGTTTTCTCCTGTAGTTAAGTACTCTATAAATGTCATTTAGATCTAGTTAATTGTTGGTGCTTTTCAGTTCAACTACACCTTACTGATTTTCTGCCTACTGAGTCTGACAATTCCTAAAAGACATGTGTTGACATCTCTAGGTGTAAGAGTATTTCTGCCAATCAGTATTTGCCTTGTATATTTTAACACAGTTTTTTGGGTCCAAACACATTAAGGGTTGTTACGATTTCTTTGAGAATTGACCACTTAATCATTACATAATGCCTATCTTTACTCCTGACTTTCTTATTCTGAATACTGCTTTGTTTGAAGTAAATTTAGATTGTCCACCTTCTTTTCCCACTCATATTAGCATGGTATAGTTTTCTCCATCACATTATTTTTAATCTATTTTATCTTCAAATTTACAGTGGTTTTCTTATACACAGCATAAGGTTAGGTATATTTTTGTTGTTTTAATTCTTTCCATCAATATCTTCCTTTTAATTGGTACATTTAGACTGTTAACATGAAAAGTGATTATGCATAGTATTGGATTAACAATATTTGTAACTGTTTTCTATTTATTGAACTTATATTTTGTTCCTTTTTAATATTCTTTTTCTGCATTCTCTAGTTTTGAATCAAGATTTAACTTTATTTTGTTTTCTGTTCTCTTTAGCATATCAGTTATACTTCTTAACCTTTTTTAGTGGTTTCTGTAGAGTTTGCATCATACAATTGCAACTTATTCAAATCCTCTTAGAATAACACGATCCTGCTTGAAGGTTGATCCGTGTATCTTGTAGCAGATATTCCTAGTTCTTCCTCTTCTGTCCTTTATATCATTTCTGCCATTTATTCCTTTTATTAAGAATATATAATCACTGGATATATTGTAGTTATATTATTATTTTGGAAAAACAGCTATGTTTTTGCCCAATTGAACATAATACAAAGGGACTTTATTAGATCTTCATTTATTTTTTCTCTAACTCTGTTACATTCCTTGTGTAGGCAAAGTTTGTGACCTATATCATTTTCCTTTTTCCCAGTAGAATTTGTTTTGGCAATTCTTGCAGAGTAGATCTACTGGTGATAAATTTCCATCAGTTTTTGTTTGTCCATATAAGGATCTGTTTCTCATTACCGTTGAAGGATTTTTTTCCCCCTGGTTACAGAATTCTAGGTTGGTTTTTTTTTTTNTGAGTTAGAGTTCCTATTGGTCCACATTTTTGCCAGTATTTGATATCGTGAGGTGTTTGTTTTTGTGTTAGCCCTATTATAGGTTGTTTTTATATTGTTGTTTTAATCTGAAATTCCCTGAAGACATATGATGTAGATCATCTTTTCATATGCTCTTTACCATCTGTTTATATTCTTCAGTGAGAGGCCTATCAGCACTTTTAAGCATTTTTACATTGACTTCCTTGTTTTCTTATTGTTGAGTTGTAAGTGTTCTTTGTATGTTTTTGCTACATATTTATTTTTAAATATGTGTCTTACAAATCTTTCTTCCCAGTTCGTGACTTAGCTTTTCATTCTCTTAATACAATCTTTGTGTGAATTTTTTTTCTATTAATTTCTTTTTCTGGTTTTGAAATTAAAATGCTGGCCTCGGTAATGCTGGCCTCATGGAAGGAATGAAGAAGTGTTCCTTTTGCTTCTATTCTCTGAAATAGATTGTAGAGAACTGTTATCATGTCTTCTTTAAATTTTTGTTATATTTCATCAGTGGAATCATCTGGGCTTGTTGATGTCTTTATTGGAAGCTTATTACTTATAGATAAAATTTCTTTAATAGAGGCAGACCTATTTAAACTATGTATTTTTCCTTTCAAAATTTTGGTTAGTTATATCCTCAAGCAATTTGTTAATTTAACTTTTATATTTGAAGGTACAAAGTTGTTTATGATATTCATTTGTTATCCTTTTAATGTCCATCATATCAGTCATCATGACTCTTCTTTCATTTCTACTATTCATAATTTAACTTGTGCTTTCTCTTTTTTTTCTTGATTAGGGTGCTGAGAATTTTATGGTGTGTGTTTTTTTTTTTAGAGTTATAGCTTCTGGTTTTGTTGTTTTTTCTTTTATTGTCTTCTTTTTTCCAGTGTCATTAATTTCTGCTTTATTTCTTTTTCCTCTTTTTCCTTTCACAAGTTTACTAAGATGGAAAGGTAAATTATTAATTTTAGGTTTTTGTAATATAGGCATTCAATGCTGTATATATCTCTTTATATATTTTGCTATATCCCACAACTTCTGATAAATTGTAATTTTGTTTTCAGTTAGTTGAAAATATTTCAAGACTTATTATTAGACTTTTTCTTTGGCCTACATGTTATTTAGAAGTATATTTTTTAATCTCCAAATACTCTCAATGTTACCGCTATCATTTTGTTGTCAATTTCTAGTTTATTTTGATCCCAGTGTAAGAGCACTCTTTATATTATTTCTATTCTTTTAAGTTTGATAATGTGAGTTTTATGGCATAGAATGGGATCTGTCTTGCTGTATGTTCCATGTGAATTTGAAAACAATGTGTTTTCTCCTGTAGTTAAGTACTCTATAAATGTCATTTAGATCTAGTTAATTGTTGGTGCTTTTCAGTTCAACTACACCTTACTGATTTTCTGCCTACTGAGTCTGACAATTCCTAAAAGACATGTGTTGACATCTCTAGGTGTAAGAGTATTTCTGCCAATCAGTATTTGCCTTGTATATTTTAACACAGTTTTTTGGGTCCAAACACATTAAGGGTTGTTACGATTTCTTTGAGAATTGACCACTTAATCATTACATAATGCCTATCTTTACTCCTGACTTTCTTATTCTGAATACTGCTTTGTTTGAAGTAAATTTAGATTGTCCACCTTCTTTTCCCACTCATATTAGCATGGTATAGTTTTCTCCATCACATTATTTTTAATCTATTTTATCTTCAAATTTACAGTGGTTTTCTTATACACAGCATAAGGTTAGGTATATTTTTGTTGTTTTAATTCTTTCCATCAATATCTTCCTTTTAATTGGTACATTTAGACTGTTAACATGAAAAGTGATTATGCATAGTATTGGATTAACAATATTTGTAACTGTTTTCTATTTATTGAACTTATATTTTGTTCCTTTTTAATATTCTTTTTCTGCATTCTCTAGTTTTGAATCAAGATTTAACTTTATTTTGTTTTCTGTTCTCTTTAGCATATCAGTTATACTTCTTAACCTTTTTTAGTGGTTTCTGTAGAGTTTGCATCATACAATTGCAACTTATTCAAATCCTCTTAGAATAACACGATCCTGCTTGAAGGTTGATCCGTGTATCTTGTAGCAGATATTCCTAGTTCTTCCTCTTCTGTCCTTTATATCATTTCTGCCATTTATTCCTTTTATTAAGAATATATAATCACTGGATATATTGTAGTTATATTATTATTTTGGAAAAACAGCTATGTTTTTGCCCAATTGAACATAATACAAAGGGACTTTATTAGATCTTCATTTATTTTTTCTCTAACTCTGTTACATTCCTTGTGTAGGCAAAGTTTGTGACCTATATCATTTTCCTTTTTCCCAGTAGAATTTGTTTTGGCAATTCTTGCAGAGTAGATCTACTGGTGATAAATTTCCATCAGTTTTTGTTTGTCCATATAAGGATCTGTTTCTCATTACCGTTGAAGGATTTTTTTCCCCCTGGTTACAGAATTCTAGGTTGGTTTTTTTTTTTTCTCTTTTTTTTTTTCTAGGTTGGTTTTAGTGTTTCTGTTTTTAATCTCTCTCTCTCTTTCAATGATTTAAAAAGCTAACTCTAGTCTTTTCATGATAGCATGGTTTCTGAAGAAATGGTCATGGTGGTTTAGTAGCTAAGTCATGTCTGACTCTTGTGACCCATGGACTGTAGCGTTCCAGGCTCCTCTGTCCATGGGATTTTCCAGGCAAGAATACTGGAGTGGTTTGCCATTTCCTTCTCCAGGGGATCTTCCTTACCCAGGGATTAAACCCAGGTCTCCTGCATAGCAGGCAGTTTCTTTAGCAACTGTGCTACCAGGGAAGCCCTTTCTGAAGAAAAATCTTAGGTAATTGTTACTCTTTTTCCTCTATATTAAGTTTTTTTTCTCTCTCTCTAGTGTTTCTCAAGAATTCTCTTTTTCTTGGTTTCTGAAGTTTGGATATGATATGCTTAGGTGTAGATTTTATTTTATTTTTTCTGTTTGTCCTGCTTGGTGTTCTCTGAGTTTTCTAAGTCTGTGGTTTACTGGCTCTCATTAATTTGGGGAAATTCTCAGTCATTATTAATTTATAGATTCTGTTTCTTTCTCTATTGCTTCTTATATTATTCCCATTCTGCATTGTTTTTTAGTTGCTAAGTCTTTTCTGAGGCTTTTGTGATGCCATGCACTGTGGTCCGCCAGGCTCCTCTAGTTGTATACATTCCTTGTTCCTTGTAATTCTTCCACAACCCTTGATTACTGTTCTTTAAAATTATTATTTGGTTGACACTTTTGTGACCACAGGCACTATAGCCCATCAGGTTCTTCTCTTCATGGGATTTCCCAGGCAAGAATACAGGAGTGAGTTGCCATTACCTTTTCCAGGGTATCTTCCCCACCCAGATTTCGAACCTGCGTCTCCTGCATTGGCAGATGGATTTTTTACTGCTGAGCAATGAGGGATGGTATAAGCTATGTGAATTATGGCTATTCTAAAATCTTAATCTGATATTCAAAATGGTATCCTATATCTGAGTGTGAGTAATTTCTTTCATTGTTTCATCATTCTAGACTTTCCTGCTTTTTAACATAGTTTATAATTTTTGGTTGAAGGCTGAACATGTTATTGGATAATATGAACTGATTTAAGTGGGCTTTTAGCATGAGAGTTTATGTTTATCTTGATAACAGGTATGTCGTGTTGGTGTGTTTGTATGTGTGCTTGTGTTCACATTGTGTTTACTGTTTGCTGTTACTATAGGTGCCTGACATTTCAATTTCTTTGTTGCTTTTCTTTGTTGCTAACTCATGTCTGATTCTTAGTGATCCCATGGACTACAGCATGCCAGACTTCCCTGCCCTTCACTATCTCTTAAAGTTTGCTCAGACTCACATCCATTCAGTCGGTGAAGCCATGCAACCATCCCATCCTCTGTCACCCTGTTCTCCTGTGCTCGATCTTTCACAGCATCAGGTGGATAGAGTATTGGAGCTCACCTTCAGCATGAGTCCTTCCATTGAACATTCAGGGTGATTTCCTTTAACACTGACTGGTTTGATCTCCTTGGTCTCCAAGGGATTTTCTGGAGTCTTCTCTTGTACTAGAGTTTGAAAGCATTAATTCTTCAGCACTCAGTCTTCCTTATGGCCCAGCTCTCACATGTGTACATGACTACTTGGAAAGATCATAGGTTAGACAATAGGTACCTTTTTAGACAAATTGATATTTCTGTTTTAAATATGCTAAGTTTCTCATAACTTTCCTTTGAAGGAGCCAGCATCTTTTAGTTTCGTGACTGAACTTAGTATCCACAAAGATACTGGGGCCCAAGAAAATAAAGTCTGCCACTGTTTCCACTTTTCCGCATCTATTTTACATGAGATGATGAGAACAGATGCCATGATCTTAGTTTTTTGGATATTGACTGTGAAGCAAGCATTTTCACTCTCTTCTTTCAAACTCATCAAAATGCTCTTTAGTTCCTCTTTGATTTCTTCTTTTAGAGAGGTATCATCTACATATCTGAGGTTATTCATATTTCTTATAACAATGTTGATTCCAGCTTGTGATTTATTAGGCCAGCATTTTGCATGATATAATCTGCATAGAAGTTGAATAAGCAGGACGACAGTATACAGCCTTGATATACACCTTTCCCACTTTTGAACCAGACCACTGTTCCATGTTCTGTTCTGTTACTTCTTAACCTTCAGACACATTAATTTGGCAAGAGGTATGGTGGTCTTGGAGAAGGCAATGGCACCCCACTCCAGTACTCTTGCCTGGAAAATCCCATGGATGGAGAAGCCTGGAAGGCTGCAGTCCATGGGGTCACTGAGGGTTGGACACAACTGAGCGACTTCACCTTCACTTTTCACTTTCATGCATTGGAGAAGGAAATGGCAACCTACTCCAGTGTTCTTGCCTGGAGAACCCCAGGGACGGGGGAGCCTGGTGGGCTGCCACCTATGGGGTGGCACAGAGTCGGACACGACTGAAGTGACTTAGCAGATGGTGGTCTAGTATTCCCATCTCTTTTAGAATATTCCAGAGTTTGTTGTGATCCCCACAGTCAAAGGCTTTCAGTTCAGTCACTCAATCATGTCCAACTCTTTGCAACCCCTTGGACTGCAGCACACCAGGCTTCCCTGTCCTTTACCAACTCCTGAATCTTGCTCAAACTCATGTCCATCAAGTCGGTGCTGCCATCCAACCATCTCATCCTCTGTCATCCCCTTCTCCTCCTGCCTTCAACCTTTCCCAGCATCAGGGTCTTTTCCAAGGAGTCAGTTCTTCACATCAGCTGGCCAAAGTATTGGAGTTTTAGCTTCAGCATCAGTCCTTCCAATGAATATTCAGGACCTATTTCCTAAAGGATGGACTGGTTTTATGTCCTTGCAGTTCAAGGGACTCTCAAGAGTCTTCTCCAGCACCACAGTTCAAAAGCATCAATTCTTTGGTGTTCAGCCTTATTTATGGTCCAGCTGTCACATCCATACATGACTACTGGAAAAACTATAGCTTTGACTAGATGGACCATTGAAGGCAAAGTAATGTCTCTGCATTTTAATATGCTATCTAGCTCGGTCATAGGTTTTCTACCAAGGAGCAAGTGTCTTTTAATTTCATGGCTGCAGTCACCATGTCTAGTGATTTTGGAGCCCCCAAATATAAAGTCTCTTACTGTTTCCATTGTTTCCCCATCTATTTGCCATGAAGTGATGGGACCAGATACCATGATCTTAGTTTTCTGAATGTTGAGTTTCAAGCAAACTACTTTTTCACTCTCCTCTTTCACTTTCATCAAGAAGCTCTTTAGTTCTTCATTTTCTGCCATAAGGGCGGTATCATCTGCATATTTGAGGTTATTGATATTTCTCCTGGCAGTCTTGATTCCAGCTTGTGCTTCATCAAGCCCGGCATTTCACATGATGTACTCTGCATATAAGTTAAATAGGGAGGGTGGCAAAACACAGCCTTGACATACTGCTTTCTCGATTTGGAACAGTTTACTGTTCCATGTCCAGTTCTAACTGTTGCTGCTTCACCTGCATACTGATTTCTCAGGAGGCATGTAAGGTCACCTGGTATTCCCGTCTCTTTAAGAATTTTCCACAGTTTGCTGTGATCCACACAGTCAAAGGCTTTGGTGTAGTCACTAAAGCAGAAATAGATGTTTTTCTACAACTCTCTTGCTTTTTCGATGATCCAGTAGATGTTGGCAATTTGATCTCTGGTTCCTCTGCCTTTTCTAAATCCAGCTTGAACATCTGAAAGTCATGGTTCTTGTATTGTTGAAACCTGGCTTGGAGATTTTTGAGGATTACTTTGCTAGCATGTGAGATGATCTTCCTTCAGCTCCAGGCCAAACACCAGCTCCACGCACTCAGAGGCTCTCCTGAGGATCTCGGACAAGGGCTGCCAGTACTTCCTGCTGACAACCTTCAGCAGGGTATTCTGAGTGATGGGCTCCCTCTTGGTGTCCTACTCCAGCAGGAACTCCACCAGCTTGCTGGCATTCCTGGCCAGAGGATCTTTGCGAGTGCTCTGAGTGGCAGGGGCTGCCTGGGAGGCACCTGCACTTTCCTCCTCTGGGCCCTGGGCACCTTCATCAGATCCTGCACAGGAAGGCCCTGCATCAGGAGAGCTAGGGGCCATGGCTCCCTGAAGCTCTTGGCGATCACCAGCAGCAGGGGAACTCGGGGGAGAACCCTGAGGGGCAGAAGAGGGGAAGGAGGGGCACTCCTCTCCTGGGGCTGCAGCAGCATAGGCCTGGGCCTCCTGAGTGTCCCCCTGGACCTGGTGGAGTTTCCCGTGGACATGGGACTTATTGTTGTGCCTCCAAGGGATAATGACACAGATCAGGAACAGCAGGCAAGAACGCTCGCAGGAAACCAGTTAAGGAGGGCACCTAGAGGAGAGATAAGGAGATATTGTGAGCAACTTCAGTGGGGAGAGTCCATCCCAGCTTGAACCAAGGGCGCTTCTGCAGGGTCCTTGAGACCACAGCTCAGGAACCCACAGGGCTTCTGTTTTCCTGGTGAGCCTGTCCCCTGTGACCACTGAACCGGAAGTGAGAGTGAGCCGTGGGACCCAGGCAGACAGCCCTGCCTGGGCGTTAGAGGGGGGCCTGTGGGGGATGGCAGGGGAGGCAGTTTTTCTCAGTTCACATTCAGAGTCAGGATGAATATTGGGGCAAGACCCCCATAACCAACCTCATCCCCCCTCATGTTCCCTCTCCTGCTCTGAAGTTGACACTAACACTTTCCCTGTCACCTGGGAGGAGGAGAGGAGGGAGCGCTGAGCCCCCGACCGAAAGGGTCACAGAACATGCTCTTCTGCTACCTGCCAGCTGACCCTTCAGAACTTCCCCCCTCAGACTGAAGCCCCCCTCCCCATGTTTGGCTAGGAGGAAGTGCTGGCCACAGGGGAGTGTCCTGAGTCGGCCCTGTGATGTGGTGGATAGTCATTACCTTGACTCCTCCCGAAACCTGACATCCTCCCTCTGCTGACCATCTGCCAGCCCTTAGGAATGAGATCCCCTCTTCCCCGAATGCCCCGTGTTGGTGATCACAGTCAGGGAGCCCCTCAGCCTTTAGAACTGCCCAGATGCTGACAGGTTGCTCTCGGGCCAAGTCACACTGGGTGAGGGGTTAGGCGTGCCCGCCAATCTAGGGTGCAGAGACACTCAGTCCCCCCACGGGTCCCTCCTTCACTCCACAGAATCCCGCACTTCCGTCTCCTGAACAGAGCCAAGGTCCACCAACCCCGCACCCAGATCCACCACCCCGGAATCAGGTTATTTCCTGAGAACCCATGGGCATAGCTGATAGACATTGCACCTAAGAGCCAAGCCCAAGCCTCCAGGCATAGAGCAGGTGTGGGCTTGCCACGGGACTGTGAAGTCTCCTCTTTTTGGATGGAAAAGACGTTGGGAGTGCCAGGGCATATCTTTTAAACTATCCAGTGCACTTGTAACTCATGTCACCTCCAACTTGGACCCCTGATGAGACCTCGGACTCCTCCCTCTGGGCACAGCTACAGTAGCACTCAAAGATAGCAGCCTTCTCAAAGATGACATCACACTCCAGCATGGATAGGGGGCCATCACCTCCTATCCTGCGCACATGGGTTCCAGGAGGACAGCAGGGGCAGGGCC
>SJYW01018822.1:0-18010 GCA_006410735.1 Raphicerus campestris | reverse complement strand
CTTTCCATCTTCTTGTTTGCTTTCTTTTTTGAGTTGAATAATTCACAGATTTTAATTCTTAGATAAAATATTTAAAAAACTATGGATTTTCCCCATCACTGATTTAATTGAATTTCCATGAACTGACCATTATTCTTTTTCAGAAATTTTTAACAAAGTTTAAAGCATAAAGTAATTAGATGTAAAATAATAGAGTTGAAAGAGGAGAGTGAAAAATNAGGCTGTTCCAGGATCCCTCCTCCTCCAGCAGTTGAAATTCAGGAGCTAATCTAGGAGAATGTGCTGGCACTTGGCTTCCGTCTTGTCAACATCTGACTTGAAAAATGTCTTAGACTTTGGGGGTTTTATCTTTATTGCTTTCCATCTTCTTGTTTGCTTTCTTTTTTGAGTTGAATAATTCACAGATTTTAATTCTTAGATAAAATATTTAAAAAAACTATGGATTTTCCCCATCACTGATTTAATTGAATTTCCATAAACTGACAATTATTCTTTTTCAGAAATTTTAAAGAAAGTTTAAAGCATAAAGTAATTAGATGTAAAATAATAGAGTTGAAAGAGGAGAGTGAAAAACTTGAGCTTAAATACTGAGCTTAAAGCTCAGTATTCAGAAAACGAAGATCATGGCATCCAGTCCCATCACTTCATGGGAAATAGATGGGGAAACAGTGGAAACAGTGTCAGACTTTATTTTTTGGGCTCCAAAATCACTGCAGATGGTGACTGCAGCCATGAAATTAGAAGACACTTACTCCTTGGAAGAAAAGTTATGACCAACCTAGATAGCATATTCAAAAGCAGAGACATTACTTTGCCAACTAAAGTCCGTCTAGTCATGGCTATGGTTTTTCCTGTGGTCATGTATGGATGTGAGAATTGGACTGTGAAGAAGGCTGAGTGCCGAAGAATTGATGCTTTTGAACTGTGGTGTTGGCGAAGACTCTTGAGAGTCCCTTGGACTGCAAGGAGATCCAACCAGTCCATTCTGAAGGAGATCAACCTTGGAATTTCTTTGGAAGAAATGATGCTAAAGCCGATACTCCAGTACTTTGCCCACCTCATGCGAAGAGTTGACTCATTGGAAAAGACTCTGATGCTGGGAGGGATTGGGGGCAGGAGAAGAAGGGGACGACCGAGGATGAGATGGCTGGATGGCATCGTGGACTCAATGGACGTGAGACTGAGTAAACTCTGGGAGTTGGTGATGGACAGGGAAACCTGGTGTGCTGCGATTCATGGGGTCGCAAAGAGTCGGACACGACTGAGCGACAGAACTGAACTGAAGTGCTCTTTCTCAAGAAAAAGAAACGATAATCCCTAGCTTACCCAATCAAGAAAGAGTAAGCACAAATACCAAAAGAATAAATAAAAGGGAGAAATGGCCACTGAAACAGGGTATTCAAGCAAACTAATAGGATTAATCTACACAGCTTGGTATACCTGAATATGATAAGTGAATGATTAATTTCATAGGAAAATAGAATTTTCTGAAATTCTAGTAGAGGCAGAAAGTAAAAATAATTTCTGGAGAAGGACTAGAGTTATCAAGGAACTACTTGTTATGTGGTTTCAGGAGAAATTACCAAATCTTTTAAAGGCCAGGTAGTCCCTACCATTATGTAAAGTGTTCCAAAATATAGAAAATGAAGGAAAATTCAGTTTCTTTTCATGAAACTAATATAACATTGATACCTAAATCTGACAAAGTTTGCACAAAAATACTACAATCATATATTAATATTGAATCCTAAGTAAAGTCCTAAATAAAATATTAATAAACAGAGTCTATAGCACATTTTTAAGATACAGCATGACTGATACAAAGATGGTTCAATATTAGGAAGTCTGTTCATAGAATTTACACAGTAATATTAATAGATCTAAGGACAAATATGATCATGGATGATGAAAAGTCCTTTGACAAGGGTGAACACTCTGATTTTTTAAAAAGTAAAATCTAGCATCTTGTTTAACAGGGAAATACTATAAGCATTCCCATCAAAGGAAAGTAAGAACAAAATAAAGGAATAAGATACCTACTGTCTCTATTACATTTTAGTATTGTTGAAAAGAGCAAAACAATCAGATAAAACAATGAGGGGAATCAGAATTGCAAAGGCAAAAACATCTTTATATGAATGACCTGAATGTTTCCATGCAATAGCAAAATAGGATATCAAAACTAAACNTAAAAGAATAAGATACCTACTGTCTCTATTACATTTTAGTATTGTTGAAAAGAGCAAAACAATCAGATAAAACAATGAGGGGAATCAGGATTGCAAAGGCAAAAACATCTTTATATGAATGACCTGAATGTTTCCATGCAATAGCAAAATAGAATATCAAAACTAAACCTAATATATCAATATCACTAAAGTAATATGTAAATAAAGCAGTACAGCAAAGTAATAAGATATAAAATTAACATGCAAATCAATGGTTTTCACATATGAAATTACCAATGAGTGGCATGGTATAAGCAAAACAATAAAAAGAAATACTTAATGAGAAATGTGTAAAGCCTACAATGAAACCCTTAAAATGTACCCCTAAAATGCAAAAGTTGACTTGAATACAAAACCATCTCTTATTCTTGGATTGATAAACTCAATACTATAAAGATGCCAATTCTCAATACATAAATTTAGCATTAGTTAGAAATCAATACATGCTTTTTTGTTTGCTTTTCTGGAGCTAGACAAGTTGATTTTAAAGTGCATATGGATAAATAAGGTAAAATAGCAAAATCCCACCCCTCAAAGAGTAATGGACCTATCCTGCCCACGTCAGTTATTAAAACATACCATAAAGCCTCTATAGTAATTAAACAACACAGTACTGTTCCCTTAGTGGACAGGCCAGTGGAACAGAAAGACAAGAAATAGGCCCAAACATATATAAGAGTTTAATATATTATTCAAGTGGCATCTCACATCAGTGAGGAAAAAGATGACATTTTAAATAAATAAAATTGGATCTCTGGATATCCACTTGGAAAGAAACATTTTTTTTAATATAGCAAAATTCAATCCAAAAATATGAGATAAATGTAAAGAATCAAACCATAAAAATATCAGATGAAAACATGGGTACAATTTCTTATAGTCTGGAACTGAGAAAAACCTTTGTAACTCTGTCTCTGAATCCAGAAACAAAGACTGACGCATGTGACCATATACAAAAATAGATACCTTTCTTATGGCAAACAAAACACCATAAACAATGTGGAATGGAAGAATATATTTACAGCTCATATCACAGATAAGGGGCTCATCTTTGCAAAATACAAAGAACTCTATATAGACCCAGTAATTACACTTGTAGGATAGGTCAGCCTAAAGATGTAGATTAGTTGCTAAGTTGTGTCTGACTCTTTGTGACCCCGTGGACTGTAATCCACCATGCTCCTTTGTCCATGGACTTCCCAGGCAAGAATACTTGAGTCGATTGCCATTCTGTCTTCAAAATAAAAGGAAGCATAAGCACAGGAGTATTCATTGTAGCATTATTTGTAATAACAAACTATTGGAAACAGTCTAAATGTTCACCAGGAGAGGACTGATTGAACAATACCCAATGGAGTAATACACAGGTTTAAAAGAGAATGTGACTCTGTTGAGATGATCATAGGGTTTTTATTCTTCAACTTGTTGATATAGTGTATTACAAACTGTTTGTTTGCGAATACTGAAAAATCTTTGCATCCCTGAGGATGAATCTCACTTGNTAGAGTTATCAAGGAACTACTTGTTATGTGGTTTCAGGAGAAATTACCAAATCTTTTAAAGGCCAGGTAGTCCCTACCATTATGTAAAGTGTTCCAAAATATAGAAAATGAAGGAAAATTCAGTTTCTTTTCATGAAACTAATATAACATTGATACCTAAATCTGACAAAGTTTGCACAAAAATACTACAATCATATATTAATATTGAATCCTAAGTAAAGTCCTAAATAAAATATTAATAAACAGAGTCTATAGCACATTTTTAAGATACAGCATGACTGATACAAAGATGGTTCAATATTAGGAAGTCTGTTCATAGAATTTACACAGTAATATTAATAGATCTAAGGACAAATATGATCATGGATGATGAAAAGTCCTTTGACAAGGGTGAACACTCTGATTTTTTAAAAAGTAAAATCTAGCATCTTGTTTAACAGGGAAATACTATAAGCATTCCCATCAAAGGAAAGTAAGAACAAAATAAAAGAATAAGATACCTACTGTCTCTATTACATTTTAGTATTGTTGAAAAGAGCAAAACAATCAGATAAAACAATGAGGGGAATCAGGATTGCAAAGGCAAAAACATCTTTATATGAATGACCTGAATGTTTCCATGCAATAGCAAAATAGGATATCAAAACTAAACCTAATATATCAATATCACTAAAGTAATATGTAAATAAAGCAGTACAGCAAAGTAATAAGATATAAAATTAACATGCAAATCAATGGTTTTCACATATGAAATTACCAATGAGTGGCATGGTATAAGCAAAACAATAAAAAGAAATACTTAATGAGAAATGTGTAAAGCCTACAATGAAACCCTTAAAATGTACCCCTAAAATGCAAAAGTTGACTTGAATGCAAAACCATCTCTTATTCTTGGATTGATAAACTCAATACTATAAAGATGCCAATTCTCAATACATAAATTTAGCATTAGTTAGAAATCAATACATGCTTTTTTGTTTGCTTTTCTGGAGCTAGACAAGTTGATTTTAAAGTGCATATGGATAAATAAGGTAAAATAGCAAAATCCCAACCCTCAAAGAGTAATGGACCTATCCTGCCCACGTCAGTTATTAAAACATACCATAAAGCCTCTATAGTAATTAAACAACACAGTACTGTTCCCTTAGTGGACAGGCCAGTGGAACAGAAAGACAAGAAATAGGCCCAAACATATATAAGAGTTTAATATATTATTCAAGTGGCATCTCACATCAGTGAGGAAAAAGATGACATTTTAAATAAATAAAATTGGATCTCTGGATATCCACTTGGAAAGAAACATTTTTTTTAATATAGCAAAATTCAATCCAAAAATATGAGATAAATGTAAAGAATCAAACCATAAAAATATCAGATGAAAACATGGGTACAATTTCTTATAGTCTGGAACTGAGAAAAACCTTTGTAACTCTGTCTCTGAATCCAGAAACAAAGACTGACGCATGTGACCATATACAAAAATAGATACCTTTCTTATGGCAAACAAAACACCATAAACAATGTGGAATGGAAGAATATATTTACAGCTCATATCACAGATAAGGGGCTCATCTTTGCAAAATACAAAGAACTCTATATAGACCCAGTAATTACACTTGTAGGATAGGTCAGCCTAAAGATGTAGATTAGTTGCTAAGTTGTGTCTGACTCTTTGTGACCCCGTGGACTGTAATCCACCATGCTCCTTTGTCCATGGACTTCCCAGGCAAGAATACTTGAGTCGATTGCCATTCTGTCTTCAAAATAAAAGGAAGCATAAGCACAGGAGTATTCATTGTAGCATTATTTGTAATAACAAACTATTGGAAACAGTCTAAATGTTCACCAGGAGAGGACTGATTGAACAATACCCAATGGAGTAATACACAGGTTTAAAAGAGAATGTGACTCTGTTGAGATGATCATAGGGTTTTTATTCTTCAACTTGTTGATATAGTGTATTACAAACTGTTTGTTTGCGAATACTGAAAAATCTTTGCATCCCTGAGGATGAATCTCACTTGATCATGGTATATGATCCTTTTAATGTGTTGTTGGATTCGGTTTGCTAGTATTTTGTTGAGGATTTTTGCATCTATATAACGGATACAGAGGCTTCCCTGGTGGCTCAGATGGTAAAGAATCAATGTGGTACACATACAGTAAAGTATTACTCAGCCATTAAAAGGAATGAAATAATTCCATTTGCACCAACATGGATGGACCTAGAGATTGTCATACTGAATGAAATGAAAAGTGAAAGTTGCTCAGTCACATTCATCTGACTCTTCCTGACCCCATGGACTATACAGTCCATGGAATTCTCCAGGCCAGAATACTTGGGAGCGGGCAGCTGTTCCCTTCTCCAGGAGATCTTCCCAACCCAGGGATCGAAACCAGGCCTCCTGCATTGCAGACAGATTTGTTACCAACTGAGCCCAAAAATACTGGAGTGGGTAGCCTATCCCTTCTCCAGAGGATATTCCCTACCCAGGAATGGAACGAGGGTCTCCTGAATTGCAAGTGGATTGTTTACCAGCTGAGCTACAGGGAAGCCCCATTAAGTGAAATACGCCAAAGAGAAATATTGCATCGCTTATATGGAAAAGGTAAAATAAAAAATGATATAAAGGAACTTATTTACAAAACAGAGACTCACAGACTTAGAGAATGAATTTATGGTTGGAGGGAGGGGGTAATAATTAGGGAGTTTGAGACTGACAAGTGATTCTGTGTGTGCTCAGTCCCTAAAGTTGTGTCTGACTCATTGTGACTCCTTGAACTGTATCCCACCAGGCTCCTCCGTCCGTAAAGTTTTCACAGAGAGAATACTGGAACAGGTTGCCATTTCCTTCTCCAGAGGATCTTCCTGATGCAGGGATCAAACTCACATCTCCTGCATTGGCAGGTGATTTTTTTTTTTACCACTGATCCACCAGGGAAGCCTGAGACTGACATATACACACTTGTATTTAAAATAAATAACAAAGATCTACTGTATAGCACAGGGGACTCTGCACCATATTATATAACAACCTAAATGGGAAGAGAATTTGAAAAATAGATACATGTATATGTATAACTGAATCAGTTTGCTGTACACCTGAAACACACAACATTGTTAATCAACTATACTCCACTGTAAAATAAAAAGTTAAAAAAAATCTGTTTCACTAATAAAAGTTTGAGAGATTAGTACAAAAAATGTGGAACACAAAAACATGTACACAAATGTCTATAGCAACATTATTCACGATAGCCAGAAGCAGAGATCACCCAAATGTCCATCAACTGATGAACGAATACATAAAGTACATATCGACACAATGGAATATTATTCACCAATAAAGAGGAATGAAGTACTGACATGCTACAACATGGGTGAAACTTGAAAACATTGTGATAAATGAAAGAAACCAGATACAAAAAGAATTGTTTGTTAATTGATTTCCATTTATATGAGATGTCCTCAATAGACAAATCCATAGAAACAGAAAGTAGATTATTGGTTGCCTAGAACTTGGGGTGGAGAAGGCAATGGCACCCTACTCCAGTACTCTTGCCTGGAAAATCCCATGGATGGAGGAGTCTGGTAGGCTGTGGTCCATGGGGTCGCTAAGTCAGACATGACAGCGACTTCACTTTCACTTTTCACTTTCATGCATTGGAGAAGGAAATGGCAACCCACTCCAGTGTTCTTGCCTGGAGAATCCCAGGGACGGGGAAGCCTGGTGGCTGCCATCTATGGGGTCGCACAGAGTCGGACATGACTGAAGTGACTTAGCAGCAGCAGCAGTACTTGGGGAATGGAGTCTGTAATAATGAGGAATAACTGCTAGTGGATATATGATTTCTTTCTGGGGTGACAGAAGTGTTCTAAAATTAGATAACAGTTACAGTTAGATAAAATTAGGTAACAGTTACACAACTCTGTGAATATACTGTGAATATAAAAATGATTGAATTGTACACTAAAAAAAGGGAGATTCATGAACTGATACAGAGTAAATTTTAGGTTATATTAAGTTAAATCAATGTAGAGAGCAGTGTATATTTTCTGTATGAGAAGGAAAATTCCACTCCCTTGCTTTCTTATTTCTCTCTTAGATTTGAATTTGTAAAACATTTACATGTCTCAAAAGTAAAAACTTTTTTTAAAAATTGAAATGTAGTTGATTTACAATATTGTGTTAGTTTCAGGTGTATAGCAAAGTGATTTGTATATGTATATATATATTTTCCAGATTATTTTCCATTGTAGGTTATTATACTGAATATAGTTTCCTATGCTATACAGTAAATCCTTATTTATTTTACATATAGTTGTGTGTAACTGTTAATCCTATACTCTTAATTTATCCCTCCCCCTCCTTCCTTTTCCCTTTGGTAAACATAAATATGTTTTCTGTATCTGTGAGTTTGTTTCTGTTTTGTCAACAAATTACTTTGTATTATTTTTTAGATTCCACCTATAAGTAGTATCATATAACATTTGTCATTCTCTGTCTGACTTACTTCACTTGGTATGATATTCTCTAGGTCCATCTGCTTATTGCAAATGGCAGTATTTCATTCTTTTTCTGTGGCTGAGTAATACTCCATTATATATATATATATNATTGCAGGCAGATTTTTTACTATTTGAGCCACCTGGAAAATCATATTCAATTTCAAATTTAGCTATATACTGAATAGTAGACTACTGAAATGTACAACACCATAGATGAATCTCAGAGGCAGGTGATGCTAGTGGTAAAGAACCTACCTTCCAAGGCAGGAGACAAAGGAGATGTGGGTTCAATCCCTGGGTTGGGAAGATCCCCTAGAAAAGGAAATGGCAACCCACTCCAGTATTCCTGAGTGGAGAATCCCAAGGACAGAGGAGCCTGGTGGGCTGCAGTCCGAGAAGTCACAAAGAGTTGGACATGATTGAAGCATCTTAGCACTTTGCACAGCACTATAAATGAATCTCAGAGATACTATGTTGAGTGGAATATGCCTGATATAAAAGTACTAAGTGATTCTGCTTATGTAAACTTCAAAACTAAGCAAAACCAATCTACTATAAAGGAAATCAGAATTTAGGTGACCCTTGGAGAGAAGGGTGTTAGTGGGCATGGTCCATATTTCTTTCCTTCTTCTAGTATTAAGAACTAGAGGCAAACATCTGAAGTGAACAATAAGCTAGTGAACTGCACATGCAAGGGATCTAGGTTGCATGTTCCTTATAAGAATTTAATACCTGATGGTCTGAGATGGAGCTGAGGCAGTGATGCCAGTGTTGGGGAGTAGGCTGCAAATACAGATTATCATTAGCAGGAAGGTTTGACTGCATAGAAACCATAGTAAATCAATTGCTTGCAGACTCATATCAAACCCTATCAGTGAGGGGCAAGTGACAATTAAGCTACATCTGGTGGCAGGATATAAGTTAGAATCCAACACTTATTTTAGTCTATGCATAGCTCGTCCATTACTTTATTTACCACTTCTATCCATGGTTCGATGGTGATTGCAGCCATGAAATTAAAAGATGCTTACTCCTTGGAAGGAAAGTTATGACCAACCTAGATAGTATATTGAAAAACAGAGATATTACTTTGCCAACAAAGGTCTATCTAACCAAGGCTATGGTTTTTCCAGTGGTCATGTATGGATGTGAGAGTTGGACTGTGAAGAAAGCTGAGCACCAAAGAATTGATGCTTTTGAACTGTGGTGTTGGAGAAGATTCTTGAGAGTCCCTTGGACTGCAAGAAGATCCAACCAGTCCATCCTAAAGGAGATCAGTCCTGGGTTTTCATTGGAAGGACGGATGCTGAAGCTGAAACTCCAATACTTTGGCCACCTCATGTGAAGAGCTGACTCATTGGAAAAGACCCTGATGCTGTAAGGGATTGGGGACAGGAGGAGAAGGGGACGACAGAGGATGAGATGGCTGGATGGCATCGCTGACTCGATGGACATGAGTTTGAGTGAACTCTGGGAGTTGATGATGGACAGGCCCTGGTGTGTTGTGATTCATGGGGTTGCAAAGAATCGGACAGGACTGAACGACTAATTCGTGCCTCTTTCCCACACTGCACTTGTCTCAGTCACAGTTTTGGTAAGCCCACAAGCCGATCCTCATCAAAATGAGTAAAAACAAATGTTACTGGAGAGCTTCTTTGAAAATTGGGAAAGATCCAATGATGAGACAGCAAAAGAGGCTAAGACTGCCAACAAAAAGAAAGCTGAATTAAAAAGAAAATACCAAGAGTCCTACTTAAATTACAGGTTTATTGCAACAGGTGATTCACATTCTCCAGGCCTGCTTTGTATAATATGCGGCAACTGACTATCGAACAATGCCATGAAAGCTTTAAAACTGCTTCACCACATGGAGACCAAGCACCCTTCATTAAAAGACAAGGCTTTGGAGTTTTTCAAAAGAAAAATAAAAAACATGAACGTAAAGAACAGAAGCAATAATTGAAGGCCACCACTTCATCAAATGTGCCTGCACTGACAGCATCGTTCTTAGTGGCTAACCACATTGCTAAAGCTAGGAAGACTTTTACTACTGGCGAAGAGTTGATCCTGTATGCTGCTAAGGACATGTGTCATGAACTTTTATGAGAAGCTGCAGTTCAGAAGGTGGCACATGTTCCTCTTTCAGCTAGTGCCATAACTAGATTAATGAATGAAATAGCAGAGCATATTGAGGCACAACTGTTAGAGAGGATTAATGCGTCACCATGGTACACAATCCAGGTTGACAAGTCTACCAACATTGACCCGGCAACAATGCTTGTTGTGTGATGTATTTTTTAGGAGGCCGTGCACTTTGTTACCAACCAACACCATAGCTGCAGAACTATTCAAGTCTTTAAATGATCACCTATTAGGAAAACCGAACTGGTCATTTTTTGTCAGTATGTGTGCAGATGGAGCAGCTGGTCATGTCCATGACTGGACAGCTTTCTAGTTTCACTACTTGGGTCAAAGAGATTGCCTCTGAATATGAGTCTATGCACTGTGTAATCCATAAAGAAATACTGGTAGCCGAAAACTGTCACCTGAACTTAGCAACATTTTGCAGTATGTAATTAAAATGATCAACCATTTTTAGTACATGCCCTTAACTCACATCTGTTTGTGCAGCTCTGTGAGGAGATGGACACAGAGCCACACATCTTCTCTTATACAGAGAAGTGAGATGGCTTTCTAAAGGTAGATCACTGGCCAGGGTTTTTGAGTTAGGAGAGCTTCTCCAGGGATTTCTTTTTAAAAAACAGTCACCACTGGCAGCACATTTCAGTGACACAGAATGGGTCACAAAACTTGCTTACTTGTGTGATATATTCAACATGTTTAATGAACTCAATCTGTCACTTCAGGGGAGAATGACAACTGTGTTCAAATCAGTGGATAAAGTGGCTGCATTCAAAGCCTAACTGGAATTATGGGGGCAACAAGTGAACACTGGGATTTTTGACATTTCAAACATTAGCAGAGATTTTAAATAGATTGAGTCAGGGTTTTTTTTCTCCCAGTTGGCACATTACTACCTTAGCTTTCAAAAAAGATTGGGTATTACTTCTCAATCACAAAAGACCTCTGAACTGGGAAGGAACGGATCTAGGGCCCATTTGTAAATAAGCTGGTGAATTGACTTTGTCTGCAAATGACAAAGGTGTTAAAAATATATTTGAGAAAGAGGCTTCTTTGGTGGTTCAAAGGTAAAGAATTTGCCTGCCATTGCAGGAGACACTGGTTTGGTCCCTGGTCCTAGAAGATCCCACATGCCTTGGGGCAAAAAAGCCTGCGTGCCATAACCATTGAGCTAGTGCTCTAGAACATGCACTGGGGAAGGAAATGGCAACTCACTCCAGTGTTCTTGCCTGGAGAATCCCAGCGATGCGGGAGCCTCATGGGCTGCCATCTGTGGGGTTGCACAGAGTCGAACATGACTGAAGCAACTTAGCAGCAGCAGCAGCAGTGCTCTAGAATGCTTAAGCTGCAACTACTGAGCCCACATACCACAAATACTAAAGTGCCTGAGCTCTAAAGCCTGTGCTCCACAGCAAGAGAGGCCACTGCAATGAGAAGCCCCACCACCACTAGAGAGCTGCCCCCACTCTACAACTTTGCTTTGCATGCAGCAGCAAAGACCTAGTGCAACCAAAAATAAAATAAATTTTAAAATATGTTTGACACAACTTCAAATCTCTGTATGTTCTGAATTAAAGTCAAGGTGGAATATCCTGAGATTGATACAAAAGCACTAAAAAGCCTGCTTCCATTTCCAACATCCTATCTTTGTGAAGCAGGGTTTTCTGCAGTGACAGCAACCAAAACAAGATGACAGAGTAGACTGGACATAAGCAACATATCTCGGGTTTCACTGCCTCCCATCACTCCCAGATGGGACTGTCTAGTTGCAGGAAAATAAGTTCATGATACCTACTGATTGTGCTTTTATGGTGAGTTGTATAATTATTCCATTATATATATATCACAATGTAATAATAATAGAAGTAAAGTGCACAATAAATATAATGTTCTTGAATCATCTCCAAAACATTCCCTCACCCTGGTTTGCAGAAAAATCGTCTTCCATGTGTCTCATCCCTGGTGCCAAAAGGTTGAGGACCATTGTTTTAGAAGGTGACCTGGACCCACTTTTGTTATCCCATGTGAGGTTTAAATAACACCATATACATATTCGTATGACTTGAGCTTCCTTATAGTATGGTGGCATCAGGGTAGTAAGACCCCAAGAAAGTATTCCTAGCAACCAAAATGGAAGTTTTATGGCCTTTCAAGATCTGACATTAGAAATAACAAACCTATCTATCATTACTTCTGCAATACCCCTTCAGTCAAAGAAGTCATAACCCCACTCAGATTCAAAAGGAGGGAAATAGATCCTGTGTTTTAATGAGAGAAATGTCAAAGAACTTACAAATTTAACACTGCTGCATGATAGAAAGACAAAATGTTTCATGAACCACATTTGGGACATACAGCTCATACACAAGAGCAATCCTGTCTTTTTACCCTAGAGTCTGAGATTATCACAAACTCACGTGAACAGTGAAGGGACTCAGCCATACATATACATGTATTCATTCTCCCCCAACTCCCCTCCCATCCAAGACAGCACGTAACACTGAGCAGAGTTCCATGTGCTATATAATAGGATTCCATTGGTTATCCACTCTAAACATAGCAGTGTGTACATGACCTTCCTAAAGTCCCCAGTCATCATCTCCCCCTGGAAACCATGGGTTTGTTAATTTAGTATGAATTAATAACTAACTGAGCCATGCAAAAAGATGGATAAAAGACTAAGACAATAAGGTCCAGAAACAGAGAAAATATTCTTGGTATTCTTGGTATTGTTCATGGTACCTCTGAGAAAAGAAATAAGGCAATGAAGTAGAATAATATAAACATAGGTTTCAGCATTTTTGCTGCATAGTTTCCAGTGATTTTAGATCACTTGTCATAAACTAAATTTTAAAAATAAGCTTCTACTAAGAAATTTCCTTTTAGAAGACTCTGGGGACTTTTTGTACTGGACTTTTCCGAATCATGAAAAGTGGGTAAAAGACATACAATTTAATCTTAAACTATGGCCCCAAAAATGCTTTTTCCCACAAATGTGGAATTCAATGGGGGAAATAGGCTTTAAAATAAAATTTCATTTTCTGACTGATTTCTTTCAAACGAGTCATAAACATAAGACTAAGTAGAGAGGAAAGGTCCAAAGGGAGTTCAGAAACATTGCTGTCCTAAAGCCCCTTTCCAAGTACACGATGAAATTCCACAAACATTAAGAGTTGCATTCCTCATACCTGTGGACACAGCAGGGGAAGGGAAAGATGGGATCAAATGAGAGAGTAGCATTGAAACATACACATAATCATATGTAAAACAGATAGGTAGTTGGAATTTTCTGTATGATGCAGGGACCTCATTCTGGTGCTCTGCGACAACCTAGAGGGATGAGATGGGGCAGGGGTAGGAGGGAGGTTCAAGAAGAAGGGAGTATATGTATATATATGGCTGATTCATGTTGATGTATGGCAAAACCCAAAACAACATTATAAAGCAATATCCTCCAATTAAAAATTTGGAATGAAAATTGCCATTTTCCAGTCCTGCGGCCACTACTGAGTTTTCCAAATTTGCTGGCATATTGAGTCCAGCATATTAACAGCACCATTGTTTAGGATTTTAAGTAGCTCAGCTGGAATTCCATCACCTCCACTAGCTTTGTTCATTGTAATGTTTCCTAAGGTCCACTTGACTTCACACTCCAGGATGTTTGGTTCTAGGCAAGTGATCACACCATCATGATTATAGGGGTATTTAAGATCTTTTTTGTACAGTTCTTCTGTGTATTCCTGCCACCTCTTCTTAATCTCTTTTAGTTCTGTTGGGTCCCTACTGTTTCTGTCCTTTATCATGTCCATTCCTGCATGAAATATTCCCTAGGTATTTCTGATTTTCTTGAGGAGATCTCTAGTCTTTCTCATTCTATTATTTTCCTCTATTCTTTGCATTGTTCATTTAAGAAGACCTTCTTATCTCTCTTGGCTATTCTCTGGAACTCTGCATTCAATTGGGTATATCCTTCCCTTTCTCACTTGCTTTCACCTCTCTTTTCTCAGCTATTTGTAACATCTCCTCAGACAACCACTTTGCCTTCTTGCACTTCTTTTACTTTGGGATGGTCTTGGTCACTGCCTCCTATACAATGTTACCGACCTCTGCCCATAGTTCTGCAAGCATTCTTTCTACAAGATAATCCCCCGAATCTATTCATTTCATCCATTGTATAAAAGGAATTTGATTTAGGTCATACCTGAATGGCTTAGTGGTTTTCCTTACTTTCTTCAATGTAAGTCTAAATTTTGCAGTTCAGTTCAGTTCAATCACTCAGTCATGTCCGACTCTTTGCAAGCCAATGGATTGCAGCACACCAGGATTCACTGTCCATTACCTACTCCCAGAGATTGCTCGAACTTATGTCCATCAAGTCAGTGATGCCATCCAACCATCCCATCCTCTGTCATCCCCTTTTCCTCCTGCCTTCAATCTTGCCCAGCCTCAAGGTTTTTTCCAATGAGTCAGTTCTTCACATCAGGTGGCCAAAGTATTGGAGCTTCAGCATCAGTCCTTCCAATTAATATTCAGGACTGATTTTATTTAGTATGGACAGGTTTGATCTCCTTACTGTCCAAGGGACTCTCAAGAGTCTCCTCCAACACCACAGTTCAAAAGTATCAATTCTTCAATGCTCAGCATTCTTTATGGTCCAACATCTATATATGACTACTGGAAAAACCATAGCTTTGACTATGGGCATAATCTGAGCCACAGTCAGCTCCCAGTCTTGTGTTTTTCTGACTCGATACAGTTTTTCCATCTTTGGCTGCAAAAAATAGAATCAATCTTTCTGATTTCTGTTTTGACCATCCGGTGATGTCCATGTATAGTGCTGTCTCTTGTCTTGTTGTAAATGGATGTTTGCTATAACCAGTATGTTCTCATCACAAAACTCTATTAGCCTTTGCCCTGCTTCATTTTGTACTCCAAGGCCAAGCTTGCCTATTATTCCAGGTATCTCTTGACTTCCTACTTTCACATTCCAATCCCCTATGATGAAAATATCTCTTTTTGGTCTCATAGGTCTCGTATGTCTTCATAGCACCGTTCAACTTTAGCTTCTTCAGTATTGTGGTTGGCGTAAAGACTTGGATTATTGTGATACTGAATGTTTTGCCTTGGAAATAAACCAAGATCATTCTGCAATTTTTATATTGCACCCAAGTACAGCATTTTGGACTCTTGTTGACTATGAGGGCTACTCCGTTTCTTCTAAGGGATTCATGCCCACAGTAGTAGATATCATGGTCACCTGAATTAAATTTGCCTATTCTCATCCATTTTAGTTCACTGATTCCTGTCTATGTTTATTCTTGCCATCTCCTGCTTAGCCATGTTCAATTTACCTTGATTCATGCACCTAACATTCCAGTTTCCTGTGCAATATTGTTCTTTACAGCATTGGACTTTCATTTCACCACCAGACACATTTACAACAGAGCGTTGTTTCCAATTTGGCCCAAACTCTTCAATCTTTCTGGAGCTATTAGTAATTGCCCTCCACTCTTCCTCAATAGCATACTGGTCAAATTCTGAACTGAGGGGCTCATATTCTGGTGTCATATCTTTTTGCCTTTCCATACATTCATGGAGTTCTTGAGGCAAGAATGCTAGAGTAGTTTGCCACTTCCTTCTGCAGTGAATCATGTTTTGTCATAACTTTTGACTATGACCCACCCATCTCAGGTGACCCTGCATGGCCTGGCTTATAGCTTCACTGAGTTGAGCAAACCCCTTCTCCTCAGCAAGGCTGTGACTCATAAAGGAGTCAGGAGGCAACAGTAAGAACTAGACTTGGAACAACTAACTGGATCAAAAGTGGGGAAGGAGTGTAATAAGGTAATATATTGTCACCCTGTTTATTTAACTTATATTCAGAGTTCATTAAGCAAAATGACAGGTTGAATGAATCACAAGCCGGAGTCAAGAGTTCCAGGAGAGATATCAACAACCCCAGATATGCAGATGATAGCACTCTAATGGCAGAAAGTGAAGAACTAAAGAGTCTCTTGATGAGGGTGAAAAAGGAAAGTGAAAAAGCTTGCTTAAAACTTAACATTCAAAAAACTAAGATCATGGCATCTGGTCCCATCACTTCATGGCAAATAGAAGTGGGAAATGTGGAAACAGTGACAAATTTTATATTTTTGGTCTCCAAAATCATGATACAGTGACAGCAAGCATAAAATTAAAAGCCTGTTGCTCCATGGAAGGAAAGCCATTACAAACCTAGATAACAAAACCAATACAATATTGTAAAGTAATTAGCCTCCAGTTAAACTAAATAAATTTATACTAAAAAAAAAAAAAAAGGCAGAGACATCACTTTGCTGACAAAGGTCCATATTAGTCAAAGCTATGGTTTTCAGTAGACATGTACAGATAAGAGCTGGACCATAAAGAAGGTAGATTGCTGAAGAAATGATGCTCTGTAATTGGAGTGCTGGAGAAGACTCTTTAGAGAACTGCAAGAGGATGAAACTAATCAGTCTTAAAGGAAATCAATTTTGAATATTTATTGGAAGGAGTGATGCTGAAGCTGAATCTCCAGTCCTTTGGCCATCTGATGCAAAGAGCCTACTCTTTGGAAAAGACCCTGATACTGGGGAAGATTGAAGGCAAAAAGAGCAAGGGGCAGCAAAGGTTGAAATGGATAGATAGCATCACTCTCTCTAGTGACATGAGTTTGAGCAAACTCTGGGAGATAATGAAGAACAAGGAAACCAAGTGTGTTGCAGTCCATGGGGTCCCAAAGAGTCAGACATGACTTAGTGACTGAACAACAAAATTTTTATCAAGTAATTTTTTTTTAAAGAGTTGCATACTTTTCTCCAAGGCAGTCAAATTTCCTCACACTGAAATAATGCCATCTGATGGTCACCTGTCTGTTGTTTGGGACCATGAGTTGACAGATGTGAAGAGGGAGAGATTTAAAAGGTAATAGGGAAAGTTTCCTCCTTTCTTCTTCCTGTCTATCTTCCTTTACATCAATAAAGAAAAAAAAAAAAAAAAAGGAGGGGAGAAAGGCATGTGAAGCAAACACAAAACAACTTTGCAGACAGCATCTGGATGTTGAAGCAGTTGTATTTCTCCGTTACTTAAAAGTTTTGGAGTGGCTCAGCATGACTTCCAAGGTTGATCCGCATAAAGTGCCTCTCATTGGAATCAGCTGTTAAGATCTAACTGCTTTTTTCAGATCCAAATACTTGAGTGTCTTAAATCAGCTGCTACCAATGCTTGACAACCTCAAAATCCATTGGCCAAACTCCCTGTAGATTGATTCCAACAAGCAATCCTCTGCCTAAGAATCATGAACTGAAATATATACCAGCCAGGATTTGATCAAAGAAATAAAACCACTGGAAACAGCTAATAAGGGCTTTATTACAGAAGTTTGACATTACACAATGGTGAGTGTCAATTAAACAGCCTACAAGAAGCTGTGCCTTCTTTGTTTGGTGCAGAAGCCTAAAGTCAGCAGTCAGAAAGGAAAGAAATGTGGATATCAAGTGGGTAAAACAAGGGCCATTGAAACTTTCAAGGACAGGCTAGAATCCTTGAGGACAGATTAAAATTCATGTCATTTTTTCACCTCCTCAAGTCTACCACCTTCAACAATAGTG
>SJYW01018817.1:687187-705589 GCA_006410735.1 Raphicerus campestris | reverse complement strand
TTTTTTTTTTAGTCTTTATTGAATTTGTTACAATATTGCTTCTGTTCCATATTTCGGTTTTTTTGGCCATGTGGCATGCGGCATGGATCTTAGCTCCCTGACCAAGGATGGAATCCATCCACCAAGGAAGACCCTCCATGTCAGAAGGTGATGTCCCAACCACTGAGCTGCCAGAGAAGTCCCTCTATCAATCTGATGAAACCAATTAACATCCCAGCACATGAATGTTGGTCACAGAGGAGCCAAAGTCAAGGGTTTTGCTCTGTACACTGCCCTATGCCTTCCCTGCACATAATGTCCCCATTTCAAAATTTGCCAGTTGACCTAGAAATGAGTTTCTGCTGGGAACCAGACCATGGTCAGATGCTCTGATTAGAAACCACAGATACACTCAGATGCATCATGGGAACTGCATCTTTTCCTTACTGCCAATGACCAGAGGTGGAGGAAGGCCTTTGAATCATCAGTAAACAAATTGGTGTGAAAGCCCCTGGGCGACAGCTCCTGGGCTTCACTNATCATGGGAACTGCATCTTTTCCTTACTGCCAATGACCAGAGGTGGAGGAAGGCCTTTGAATCATCAGTAAACAAATTGGTGTGAAAGCCCCTGGGCGACAGCTCCTGGGCTTCACTTACCACATCCTGCGCATCCCCCTGGCCCGCGGGGCTCCATCTCCACCCAGCTATCTACATTCACCAGGCAGAATCTGAGTGATGCCTTCCACACTTGCTATCCTTCTCGTCCTTGGTGAGTTCTTGCATGGGAGAGAGCTGGAATTGAGGGGTCTAGCATGGATGGGGCAACATAGCTCATCACTCCTGTCTTCCAGGGCTGGGTCTGAGCCAGAGGAGCAGCACCCAGAAGCGTAAGTCCTTCCTTCAAAGCTCCTGAGTCGGGTTCAGCCACCATGTCTGCTTGAGAACAGCTGGAGGAAAGGCCAGGGACTCTGCCTGGCTGGGAAGGCTCACAGCCAGCAGTTGGGTGGACAGAAGGCTGGAAGGGGGGCTTTCTTGGGAACTCCCAACTCTGATTCCCTTCCAGAGATGCTCTCGAAACCTGCCATCTGGGTCAGACCCAGTTTCATGATCCCAAAGGGAAGACCGGCTACCATCTGGTGTCGGGGAGCTAGTGAGGCCATGGAGTACCAACTGCACTTTGAAGGGGGACTTTCTGCCTTGGAGAGACCAAAGTCACGCCCAGTGATGAACTGGGTGAAGTTCCCCATCCCGGCCATGACCTCTCACACCGCAGGGCAATACAGGTGCTCCTACCGAAGTGGGGAGCTCTGGTCAGAGCTCAGCGACCCTCTGGACCTTGTGGTAACAGGTAATGATCCCGTGGTGCAGCTATAGGTCATCTTGTCAACCTGAGTCCTCCAGAAAGTCCTCACTTGCTCGTCTCCCTCCATCTCTCCCAAGCCTTGCTCAGATATTAGTTTGTCTTGGGGGCAATGCAGGGGGTTGGTTAATGCCTATGGGGTTATCTTTAGAGAATTGTCTCTGTGTCCTAGAAGCAGATTGGTCTTAGGTTCTTCGGAAAAGAGACTCTAAGATGGATGTTTGTGCCCAGAAGGAATCACCATGGAGTGTCCTTAGAAACAGCACCTGTGATAAGTGAGGGGCACAGGCCCTCACTACTCAAAGAAAGGGCAGTTAGACAGCAGTGCAGCTCCACGGGAGACTTCAAGGACTTCCCTGTGGTCAGTCCATGGGTTAAGACTCCATGTTTCCAATGCATGAGATGAGAGTTCAATCCCTGGCCAGGGGACTAAGATCCTGCATACCATGTGGTGTGGCCAAAAAAATTTTTTTAATAAAAAATTTAAGGACAGAGACTTCAACTGAGCAAATGTGGAACTCTGGACCTGGCTGGCCTTTTAGCATAGTCTTGAAATGAGGCTAGAAGCTCTACACTCCTATCAGGCAGGGATTGGATGAGGACCACTCCTAGGGAGATTCCAGACAAATAGTCTTGCTTTTGTGTTTCTTGGGTTCTAGCAGAAAACAGACTATGAGTCAAAGTCAGGAAATTCAAATCAGTTACACAGCATATGAGGGAGAAATGGCAGTATGGAAAAAGCAAGGGGTTGAGGTAGCCAGGTAATCTTGGGTCAGGTGGTTCCCTTCCATTGAGGGATGTGGGTCTCAAGTTTAAGTCAACATCAGAGTCGCCTGTGGACTCACAGAAGCACAGATGACTTTAGTAAGCCCACATTCGTGGAAGCAGTATTCACAACAGACAAAAGGCAGAGGCAACTTTGCCTACCAGTGAATGAGTGGATGAAGAAAATATGGTCTATTCATACAGCTGAATATTATTCAGCCTTAAAAAGGAAGGAAATCCTGACACTCGGTAACTTGAGGATGTTATACTGAGTGAAATAAGCCCACTGTCAAAGGATCAATAAGTGTACATTCCACTTATATGGGGTACTTAAAATAGTCAAATTCAAAGGCATAAAGTAGAATGATGGTTGCCAGGGTCTGGGGGAAGGGGAAATGAAAAGTTAATGTTTAATGCATAGAGTTTCAGTTTTGCAAGATGAAAAGCGTTCTGGGGATTAACAGGGATGACAATTGTACAACAATGTGGATGTACTTAATATCACAGGACTATACAATTAAAAATAGTTAAGGTAGTAAACATACGTATATTTTACTACAACTGAAAGTAGCAATGAGGTTTTAAAGTTGGTTTTTTTTTTTAATGTGGACCATTTTTAAAGTCTTCTCTGAATGTGTTAAATTACTGCTTTGGGTTTTATGTTTTGGATTTTTGGCCACCACGAAGCATGTGGGATTTAGCTCCCCGGCCATGGATGGAACCTGCACCCCCCTGCACTGGAAGGTGGAGTCTCAACCACTGGACCACCAGGGAAGTCCCACCAAAAAGATTTTAAAACACAGGTGGCTTCCCCTCCCCCAAGTTTCTGATGCAATAGTTCAGGGGTAGAGCCTGGAAATTTGCATCTCTAACAAGTTTCCCCAGGAGGCTGACATTGCTGGTCCCAAGGACCAAATGCTGAGGACCAGTGATGTAGGGAAATTCCCAGAAAGAGATTCCTCCTAACTTTCTTGGCAGCTGATGGAGGGACCATCTCAGTCTTGAAGGGAGAATTCAGGGAGGATGTGTCCATAACCAAGACAAATCTAGGAAATAGAAGAGAGCAAGATTCTGAGCAGTGATATCCTGGCCCTAAGGACTAGAGGGACACTCGGAGATGCAGCAAGCAGGATACAGATGCTCTGTACCGGGAATTCCCTGGTGATCCATTGGTGAAGACTCCACCCTTCAAGCGGAAAGGTTTTTTATTCGATCCCTAGTGGGAGAACTCTGATCCCATGTGGCACATGGCCAAAAGAAAAAAAAAAGATGCTCTTAACCTACTACCCACCTTCTCTCACAGGACTGTATGACACACCCATGCTCTCAGTTGAACCCAGGTCTGAGGTGACCTCAGGAGAGAATGTGACCTTCCGTTGCCAGCTGGCGACAGCTACAAGCACGTTCTTCCTGCTCAAGGGGGGACAATCCAGCCGCCCCCAGATCAGATATGGGAACCTGCAGGCAGAGTTCCACCTGGGCCCTGTGACCCCAGCACACGGAGGGACATACAGATGCTTTGGCTCGTACAACAACCACGCGTGGTCTTTTCCCAGCAAGCCTGTGAAGCTCCTAGTCAAAGGTGAGGACCTCCCCCTCAATTTTTCCCCATGTCCTCTCTGAGTCTCTAAGTGACCACCAAACAGCAATGAGGATGGCAGCAGAGAGGCAGGTGGGGAGATGCAGAGAGGGTGCTTTGCACCAATGCTCTCATCCACATCTATTCCCAGAGGTCCAGGAGTTAGCAAGAGCATGAGGACCATCTCCAGAGAGATGGCAGATGGAGGAGGGGGGATGGGGGAGGGAATAGGTGGGAAGACCAGACCCTTTGATCTTCTCCTTGTCTCCACTCTCAGGAGATGCCAGGGACACCACCTTCGCACCCACTGAGCACACCTCTTTTGGTGAGTAACAGATACTTCTAAACTCAGGGGAAGGACTCAAAGCCTCCCAACCACACTAAAAAGCTGGCGTTCTTTCACAATATCCCTTGAGTGCACAGAGCAAGCCATGAACTGCAGTGCTGTCAGCCAACCAGACAAAGACCCTTGCTTGTATGACGCTCATAACCTAGAGTCAAAGTCATTGTTCAATCCCTCAGTCAGGTCCAACCTGACTGCAACCCCATGGACTGCAACATGCCAGGCTTCCCTGTCCTTCACCATCTCCCGGAGTTTGCTCAGATTCATGTCCATGGAGTCAGTGAAGCCATCCAGCCATCTCATCCTCTGGTGGCCCCTTCTCTTTCTGCCTTCAACCTTTCCCAGCATCAGGGAACTCTTGGTTGGGGCAAGCGGGATCTGGTTCCCCTGCCAGGGATCAAACCCAGGCCCCCTGCACTGGGAGCATAGAGTCTTAGTCACTGGACCACCAGGGAAGTCCCTCACATCATCTCTTTTCCTCACTTCTTCACTTTCCTTACTCTCTGCAGACTACTGGGACTCCTATGAGTTAACCACAGGGACCCAATCACAGAAAGGTAAGCCGGCAGCAGGGTCTGTGGGCCCTTAGGAAAGGGGAGAGAGATGGAGTGAGGTAGTCTTGGTAGCTCCCCGTGAGCAATCTCTCTGTTCTTCTGGCCCAGACCATTTCCTCCGGAATCACATGGTCCAGAATCTCATCCAGCTTGCCCTGTCTGTCCTGGTCCTGGTGGCCCTTATGGGGCTCCTGCTTGAAGACTGGCTTCACAGAAGGAAGTCTGGAAAGAGAGCCCACTGGGTTTCACGTCGGAGGTGTGGGAGAAGGCCCCGAGCACAGAGAGCCCTGGAGACATGACCAAGAGACCCAGTGGCCACAGGTGGAGCTGAAAGTGGCCCCAACTCTGGGCTGTGGCAGCTCCAAGTGGAACCCTTGGAGGAACGGAGTTGCTGCAGAGAACTAAGGGACTGCATGCATTTGGGCAGGAGGAAGATGAAGACGGCACGTTTCTCCTGCAGACCAAGCCTGTTGTCTCTTCCAGGTGCAAAGGACTCTTATGCTTCCTTCCTGCAAGCCAAATTTTCAACCACCCCCATCTTTCCTGAAAACAGCTTTACCAGCACGGCCATGGGAATAGTTCCTTCTTCCTTTTGTCTTTATCCTTACTTCTTTTCATAAATTTATTTAATTTTAACTGGAAGATAATTGCTGTACAATGTTGTGATAGTCTCTGCCATCCATCCACATGAATCAGCTGTAGGTATACATTAGTCCCCTCCTTTTGGGCCCTCCCTCCCACCTCCTGCTCCCCTAGGTGGTCACAGAGCACCGTACTGAGCCTTGCACCACACAGCGAATTACGACTAGGGATCTCTTATGCACATGGTAGTCACATTTCAATGCTGCTCTCTCAATTTGTCCCACCCTCTCCTTCCCCTGCTGTGTTCATATGTCCATTGTCTGTGTCTGCATATCTATTCCTGCCCTGCAGATAGGTCCATCAGTACCATTTTTTCTAGATTCCATATATATGCTTTACTGTATGAAATTTGTCTTTTTCTGCCTTATTTCTCTGCATAACAGGCTCTCCATCTCACTAGAACTGACTCAAATTCGTTCCTTTTTATGGCTGAGTAGTATTCCTTTGTACATATGTACCACAACTTCTTTATCCATTCATCTGTCGACAGACATCTAGGTTGCTTCCACATCCTGGCTATTTATCCCTCTTTCTTCTTTACTGTCTCTGCAGATGTCATTCAAAATATTTAACCACCAGTACAGAAAAGGCATATTTGTCAATAGGATTAAGAGCTAAGAGGCAACAACCCAGTATTGAAGTCCTACCCACTGTTATTATAGATGAACCATGACAGGTGTGATATGAAAAGGATACATTTGGGGCAACATCCACAGACTTCAGAGAACCTTTTTCATCCCAAACTAAAAAGTGTTTTTAAATTTTTAATTGAAATATTTTTGACATAGAACCCTCTGTAGGTTTAAGGCATGCAATCTGTTGATCTGATACATTAATCTATTGTGAAACGATTGTCATTATAGTGTTAGCCAACACCTCTCACACATCACATTATCAACATTTCTTTTTTGTGCTTGGAATAACTAAGATCTGGTTTGTTAGCAAGTTTGATGATTATCTGGTGACACTGTTGTGTATCATTACCATACTGATCATTAGGGCTCCAGGACTTAGTCATCTACTAGTTTGTTCCCTTAAATGTCATCTCTCCATTTCCTCCGCCCACCAGTCTTTCGTAACCACCATTCTGCTCTCTGTTTCTACAAGCTTGGCTTTCTTTTTAGATTCCACCTTTAAGTGATATCACACAGTATTTGTCTTTCTCTGACTTACTTCACTTAGCATAATGCTGTCAAGGTCCATCCTCACTGTAAAAAATGAGAAGATTCCCTTCTTTCTCATTTTATATATATATATATATATATATATATATATATATCTTTATGTTGGACCATAAAGATGGCTGAGCACTGAAGAATTGATGCTTTCTAATTGTGGTTTTGGAGAAGACACTTGAGAATCCCTTGAACAGCAAGGACTTTAGGATCAAACCAATCAATCCTAAAGGAAGTCAATCCCAAATATTCATTGGAAGGACTGAGGCTAAAGCTGAAGCTCCATCCAATACTTTGACAACCTGATGCCAAAAGCCAACTCATTGGAAAAGACCCTGATGTTGGGAAAGACTGAAGGCAAAAGGATAAGGGGGCAGCAGAGGATGAGACAGCTGGATGGCATCACTGACTCAGTGAACATGAATTTGAGCAAACTCCAGGAGATAGTGGAGGACAGAGGAGCCTGGCATGCTACAGTCCATGGGGTCACAGATTCACACACGACGTAGCAACTGAACAATCCCAACGAAATCTATATTTTGAAGGAGGCACATTCATCACTCCAGCCCAGGACTAGTCTAATCCATCTTTACTTCTCAAGGTGCCCATGTGCTTGGAGATCCGTTTCCGCTGGTTGGTGCTGGTCTCATGGAGATCAGGAAAGGTGAGCTTTGAAGACTGAGAGGGCATCTCATTGTCCTCCCTCAGCTCAGCCTCTTCCTTCTTTGTTTACCTCCAGTTTCTTCCATTTTCCCAATTACAACAATAAGACAGGATCTCCAGTCTGCCTTTTCTGTCTGCTTTTTTCATCCCATTTCATACAACAGGTACACTGCAGAATCAGAAGACAGGGAGAAAGGATGGAATCTGAGCTCCATAAACATCTGTGTTCCTGAGGCAAACTATGTCCTTTCTGTTTTCACCCTCCATTGGCCAAAAGGAGGGGTTGATAACTCCTTCTCAGTAACACATCATTCTACAGATTTTTTTTTAATTTTAATGTGGACCATTTTCAAGTCTTTATTGAATTTTTTACCATATTGCTTCTCTATTTTTTTTAACTTTTCATTTAAATTTTATTTTTTTACTTTACAATACTGTATTGGTTTTGCCATACATTGACATGAATCCATGTTTTGGATTTTTCGGCCCCAAGGCTCCTGGGATGTTAGCTCCCTGACCCGGGACCAAACCTACACCCCCAGCTTTAGAAGAGGATGCCTTAACCACTGGACCACCAGGGAAGTCACCATTCTAGGAGTTTCTCATCACTCCGCAGTTATTACATCACCACCAGTACCAGAGTTCTCTCACCCTGAGTCAAGAACAGGAAAAAAGTCTCCAGAGCATGGATATGATCTCTCAGAGAAGGTCCACCCCCTTCCACTCTTCCTGGTCTATAGATGGGGTGACTAATCGCCCTGAGACATCACCCACCTGGGTANGGACGAATGGAGAGTGGGTAGCATTGAAACACATGTTACTTATGTAAAATTGGACAGCCGGTGAGAAAATACAATATGACACAGGGAGCTCAAATCCGGTGCCCTGTGATAAGCTAGAGGGGTGAGATGGGCTGGCAGGTGGGAGGCAGGTTCAAAAGAGGGAGAACATACATATACCTATGGCCAGTCATGTTCATATATAGCAGAAACAAACATGATATTGTAAAGCAATATCCTCCAATTAAAGGTAAAAGTGTTAAAGTATTCAATAAACAATTAAAAAGAAGGAAAGAGTGGCTCATAACTAATTATAGGATCCCATAGACTCTTGTTGGAGAAGGCAATGGCAACCCACTCCAGCATTCTTGCCTAGGAAGTCCCATGGACAGAGTCTGAGCCTGGTGGGCTACAGTCCATGGGGTCGCCAAGATTCAGACACAACTTAGCAACTGAACACATAGACTCTTGTAGGCTACGTTGGGTTGGCCAAAAAAGTTTATTTGGTTTTTCTGAAAGCTGTTATGAAAAAACTCAAGTGAAAAAAAGCCAACGCCAAAAACTTTCAGATTTTTATCCACAGTGACCCAAGGAACTTTTGTGTCTTGAAAGACAGGTGCTGTGGCCTGGCTTGCAAGCTGAAAGACATCTCAGGGTGATGCGTTGAGACTCAACATCAGGAAATCAAGAATCAAAACCCGCAGACTAGTTCAGAGACAATGGCATAATCTCTATGATGCACAGACTGAGGCAAGTCAGAAAAAGACGTATCATATGATAATGCTTATATGTGGAGTCCAAAGAAATAGTACAAAAGGGCTTATACAAAACAGAAGTTGAGCCACAGATAAAGAAAATAAAGTATGGTTACCAGAGGGGGAACAGGCTGCAGGGGTTTAAATTGGGAGCTTGGGATTGATACAGACACACTACTATATATAAAATAGATAATAAAGGCCTACTGTATAGCACAGGGAACTCTACTCAATACTCTGTAGTAACCTATATGGGAAGAGATAACTAAAAAAAGAGGGGATATATGTGTAACTGATTCACTTTACTGTACAGTAGACATTAGCACAATATTGTAAATCAACTGTACGCCAATAACTTTAAAAAAAGAAAAGAAAATGAGCTATAATGCCATGAAAAGACAAAATTTCAGTTGTTCATCGCTGGCAAAAAAAGAAAAACCAAAAATATTTTCAAACATCTTTAAAATGAAGGAAACGACTTACCCTAGACATTTCAGGTTACAATTTGGTTTCTTCAAAGCTTCATAGAGAAAACACAGTCCGGTGGCTATGGGGTTGAAACCCAGGTCCAGGCTGGTGAGGCTGGAGTCTCCTTGGAGAAGCTTTGAGATGTGCTTGCAGCCATGTCTGTTTATGTTGCAATGACGCAGCCTGCCAAGACAGTTGTATGAAGAAATTCGATTATCCCTCTGGGACATATACCCTGTGATGTGGCGGTTATGTCCAGCTACTAATACTTATTTTCTATCTCTAGTCACAGGCTTTCAGGGAGACTTGTACATAAAGACATGCAAATGGAAAGACCTCCCTGATGGCCCAGTGGGTAAGAATCTCTCTTGCAATGCAGGGGACGCAGGCCCGATCCCTGGTCGGGGAAACTAAGATTCCGCATGCTGTAGAACAACTAGCCCCCACCCCCACCCCCACTGCAACTGCTGAGCCTGTGCTCCATGATGCAGCCAAATTAAATCAATACATTTGGAAAAAAAACTCACACGCATGGAATGATGAGCATTTCCACCCTGCCTAGGTGGTAGAGTGTTCAGCTGGCCTTCATCTGCCCCCTTCCATTTTGGAGGAAAAGACACACACCTGAGATCCGGGTTTCCCTTCCATAACAGCATGTCATGCAGGTGAAGGGGTCTGGATTCAGACAGACCTGAGACAGAATGTGAAGCCTCCTTTCTTTCCTACACAATCAGATCCTTGGGATTCCATGCTCCCTGTCTCGTGTTTTATTTCAAGCCCTGTATTTGTCCCAGCATAACTCGGTACGCCAAAATCTTCACATTCCTGACTTTGAGAGGCTGTGTTTCTCATTAAAACATTGTAGACTCTCCAACAAGCTTAGATGCCTACAGATCCTCCTGACCACAGAGAAGGGTGCTCCCATGATACAACTAGACAGGTCTCCCCTGAACGCCTTGTGCCCCAAGCATGGCATAATAGCAACAGAGTCTGAACTGACAAGACAATGAGCAGGTGGGTGGTAACTGGACCAAAAGATGCCATGCTCTGTACTGTGTGAGACCCTAAAAAACTCATACTTGAACCTGGGGAGCTTGGGGAGAGGAGCTGAAGCAAAATCTAAAACTTCAAGTTTTGACAGCCTACAAAATGAAGGTTTGGTCAAACAATGCCTTTATGTTTTAAGATAATGATCATTGACAACTCAGTGTATACAGGGGGCTTCACACCTACTACAAAGATGTGACTGTGGGCAAACTCAGTGACTAAACTTTGGTTTTCTAATCAGCACAACTGAAATAAAGGTAACTATGGCATGTGCTTGTAAGGATTTTTTTCAATTCTTGTAAAATTTAGTAGAATACCTGATGCATAATAAGTACTAAGTATCAGACACTTTTTGTTGATTAGACACCAAAATCAACTCTGCCTTTAGAACAGCAAAGTCTTAAGTACATGCTGCAATATTTAAGACAGACAACCAGCAAGGACCTACTGCGCAGCACAGGGAACTCTGCTCAGCGTCATGTGGCAGCCTGGATGGGAGGGGAGTTTGGAGAAAGGATACATGTGCATCTACGGCTGAGTCCCTTCACTGTTCACCTGAAACTATCAGAGCATTGTTAATTGGCTATATTCCAATATAGAATAAACTTTAAAAGTAAAAATCTAGGAGGCTAGATCTCATGTTAAGCATTCTTACAATGAAAATGGTAATACATTTTTTTAAATTCTGAAAATGACAAATTCTTAAAAATTCAAAAAAAAGGGCAATCTGTGTGACATCATACAGGAAGTTTTATATTCTTCTAATGAACACTATGGAGGCAGAAATGACCTTTTCCTTTCCTCTCTCTGCCACTATAAACTGAATTCCTGATTCTGCTTTCCAGTCTTAAACCCTACTGTGTAACTCAATCCACTCCTAATTACTGGCAGATTTCATGTGAATTTTCAGATTATACACAGAACATCAGACCTGAGAATTAACTGCTTATCTTGAATTCTCAGAAGAGAAAGAGGCTGGTAGGTCAACCTTACTCTTTAAAGACATGCAGGCGTTAGCATCTGTTTCTACCTGTTCTTTTCCTGATTTCCACCAGGATCTTGCTGGTTTCATTCAAGAGGAATTATCAAGTGCTCCAGGGTCTGTCCTACTTGAATCCAGGTGTACACATACAACACACACACACAGAAGCCAGCAGGGACTTACACCAAGGTCTGCAGCTGACATTCGGGGTAACTCAGGCCCTCACACAGAATCTTCACCCCGCCATCCCCAAGGTCGTTCTTGGCCAAGCACAGGTGGGTCAACCTCTGGTTGACAATCAAAGCAGAAGACAGCTCCTTACAACAGGCTTCTGTCAGCTGACAGTTCTCCAAGCTGCAAAAAAGCACCACATACATACATGGTAAGACATTTCCAAAGTTCAAACTTCTCAGCTGACAGCCCTTCTTGAGAGTCCCCATCTACTCGATCCTATGCTAGTGATCAAAGCCTGAAGGACCAGGAATGAGAGAAGGGCAGGCAAACTTCCCTGGTGGTCCAGTGGCTAAGACTCTGCACTCCCAATGCAAGGGGTCTGGGTTTGACCCCTGGTCAGGAAACTAAGATTCCACATGCTGTAAGCAACTGAAACCCAGCACGGCCTAATTAATACTATTTTTCTAAATGTGGGCTTCCCTGGTGGCTCCGTGGTAAAGAATCCACCTGCCAATGCAGGAGATGTGGATTTGATCCCTGGGGAGATCCCCTGGAGGAGGGCATGGCAACCCTCCCCAGTATTTTTGCCAGGAAACCCCCATGGACAGAGGAGTCTGGTGGGCTATAGTCCATTGCTTGCAAAGAATCAGACACAACTGAGCATGCGTGCGTGTGTGTGCGCGCACACACACACACACACACACACACTTTTCTTTTTAAGCATGCATCACCCACCTGGGACCGAAAAAGGGAATCAGGACTCTCCCCCCAGTAAAAAGTCCCATAAGATTTGCCCTGTAACTCTGGTCTTACCACTGCTCTTCTCTATGTGACTCCAGACCTAAGATGAAGATGCTCCCCAGGAAAAGAGGGACTTACGACAATTTCTGCAGGACGCACTTGGGGTGTCTCAGAGTCAAACACAGCAATTTGACACCCTCATCCAGGAACTCACTGGCCGTGAGATCCAGGCATTTCAGGGACTGGTTGACTTTGAGCGCCGAGGAGAAGTCAGCCCACTGCCAGGTGGTGTCAGAACAAGACCCCAACCTGTGGGATAAACAGGGGCAAGTCATTCTTCTGGGAGGGCAGAGACCTTGTCAGCTTATTATCCTTCCCTGAAGACTATCTCTGACTCTCATCTAGTTCTACTCCAACACATGTCAAACCCTGGCCTGAACTATTAGGAAACGGAGCTCCTTTGTTTCCTCAAGTATCTCCATCCCTGTTGGGTCAGCACCCAGCCTCATCGCTAGGAAGAGAGAAACTCCATGATGCAATTCTGTGTGAAGTTTTGCCAATGTGGTCTGCTGTTTTCTCAAATCTCACCATTTATATCATTTTTCTTGGACTAAGTCTGTCCTAATTCCACTTATATTTTTTTAATCAATCTTTATTGGAGTATAGTTGCCTTTATGATGTTATATTAGTCTATTGTATGACAAAATGAATCAGTGATACATATCCGTATATCCCTATTCTCCACTTAAATTTAAACGTGATTCTAATGGAAAAAAGTTGATGCCTGATACTCAAACTTCAACTTCAGAAGTTATTAGAGAATATGCTAACTAAAAGGAGGAGGAACGATTGGATACTTAGGCAGCTGGGTCCAAAGTTTGAAGTTTGTGTTGCCAGAATAATTGGAAACTTCTGTGGATCAAAATGAATGTGATACAGCTATTTTAGAGAACACTGGGGCATTCCATTAATCCACCACATGGGGTCTGACGCTCAGCTGCTCTTGCAGATACAGATCAGAATACAGGACTTTAGAACAGCTTGTTTGAATCGTGGCTCTGCCCCTCGCTACATTCACAAGATTAACAAGTTGTTGTTGTTACTGCTCGGTCGCTAAGTCATGTCTGACTCTTCGAGACTCCAGGAACTGCAGCACACCAGGTTTCCCTGTCCTTCACTATCTTCCAGAGTTTGCTCAAGATCACAAGTTAGTTGAACTTTTTTTTTTTTTTACTTTATTTTACTTTCAGTTCAGTTCACTTCAGTTGCTCCCCTTCTTCTCCTGCCCCCAATCCTTCCCAGCATCAGAGTCTTTTCCAATGAGTCAACTCTTCACATGAGGTGGCCAAAGTACTGGAGTTTCAGCTTTAGCATCATTCCTTCCAATGAACACCCAGGGCTGATCTCCTTCAGATTGGACTGGTTGGATCTCCTTGCAGGCCAAGGAACTCTCAAGAGTCTTCTCCAACACCACATTTCAAAAGCATCAATTCTTCAGCGCTCAGCCTTCTTCACAGTCTAACTCTCACATCCATACATGACCACAGGAAAAACCATAGCCTTGACTAGACGGACTTTAGTCGGCAAAGTAATGTCTCTGCTTTTGAATATGCTATCTAGGTTGGTCATAACTTTTCTTCCAAGGACTATACTGTATTGGTTTTGCCATACATTGACATGAATACGCCAAGGGTATACATGAGTTCCCAATCCTGAACCCCTCTCCTACCTCCCACCCCATATCATCTCTCTGAATCATCCCTGTGCACCAGCCCCAAGAATCGTATACCCTGTATCAAACACAGACTGGTGTTTNTACGCCAAGGGTATACATGAGTTCCCAATCCTGAACCCCTCTCCTACCTCCCACCCCATATCATCTCTCTGAATCATCCCTGTGCACCAGCCCCAAGAATCGTATACCCTGTATCAAACACAGACTGGTGTTTCGTTTCTTACATGATAGTATATGGAATTTAGTTGAACTTTTTAATATTCTTTTTTTCCCTCATCTCTACTTTGGAGAGAGAGGATACTTTTTAGGTCAATCAAATAAAGAATATAATCAATCCATACTCTGCCTACTAGAATATATGTCATAAGTAAACCTGGAGTTNTCAAAGTGTTTCAAGAAATACGCCTTCCGGTCCTTCTCCAAGAACCCCTCGATCTCTATGAAGAGCGGCTGTTCTGTTATGAGCCGCAGCTCCTGCAGGGCGCCCGGTCGGGTGGTGATGAGTAAGGTGGCCTTGGGTAGCATCTTTCTCTTCAGTAAACTTCCCAGGAGGATGGGCACCGGCTTCTGCTTCATCCAGTCGCCACATATGTCGTGGATGAGCGCCCCCGAGGGGACTCTGAGCTCATCAAAACCGTCGAGGATGAACAGGACTTTCTGTGCTCGGGCCAGGATCGCCGGTATGTCGTCCTGCTCATGTGGCCAGTTGGCAGATATCAGCTCTGCAAAGGTGCACGTCCCCCTGTGGTTGAGCCCCTTGCAGCTGAGGTAGAAGGCGGAGTTGGAGGTCTCTGCCAGGTCATCCTGCGTCCAGTCCAGCATCAGCTCCTTGGCCAGCGTGGTTTTCCCAACGCCGGCAGGACCGTGCAGCACCATCGTGAGTGGGGAGGACTGTGTGGGTGCCTGCGGGCTCAGGTATGTTATCAGCCTGGGGCTTCTCTGGGTGGTGGTGTAGTGGAAACCACCATCATCTCCTGACCACAGTATATCCTTCCAGATGGAGAATTTCTCCATCGTGTTTCTGTATCTCCTCTTCGCCTGTATTGATGTGCAAGGGGAGAGCATTGAGGTGAAAGTGATTATATGCAGCTGGAACATTCATACTGTAAAGGACTAGCTTTAGGGAGGAAGAAATGGGCTTCCCCCTCCTGGGTTCTTCTGACTGGTCTAAGAATTAAATTGACATGAGATGGATNGAATTTCTCCATCGTGTTTCTGTATCTCCTCTTCGCCTGTATTGATGTGCAAGGGGAGAGCATTGAGGTGAAAGTGATTATATGCAGCTGGAACATTCATACTGTAAAGGACTAGCTTTAGGGAGGAAGAAATGGGCTTCCCCCTCCTGGGTTCTTCTGACTGGTCTAAGAATTAAATTGACATGAGATGGATTAACAAAAGAATTTTTAAAAACATTTTAATAACATATACAAGAGCGAGAACCCAGGAAAACGGAATTAACTCACCAAAATGGCTGAAACCCTCCTCTTAAAAATTATCTTCAGCTTAAACAAAAAGAGGCTGCTGAAGTTAATAGCTTGGGACTCAAAGGGAAGGAAGGAAATACAGATGAAGATGGAAAAGCAAATGTTTGGTAAAGCATTTGTTTGTGGGGCCAGCAGAGATGTCGGGACCCAGGGAAGACTGAGCGCCACGTCCTGCTGGTTTCCCCTGCTGTCCTCCACCCGTGTTCTTTGCAGACAGCACTAGTGGTAGAGACCCTGTTCCCAGAATCATGGCGATGGTTGTTTTAGTCGCTCGGTCGTGTCCGACTCTTTGCAACCCCATGGAACACAGCCTAGCAGGCTGCTCTGTCCATGGCATTCTCCAGGCAAGAATACCGGAGTGGGAAGCCCAAGGATACTGGAGTGGGTAGCCTTTCCCTTCTCCAGCAGATCTTCCTGACTCAGAAATCAAACCAGGGTCTCCTGCATTGCAGGTGGATTCTTTACCAACCGAGCTATGAGGGAAGCCTCAGTGAAACAAGAAGTAAACAAAACTCCTTACATCCTCGTGCATTAAATGGGCAACACTCAGGGATGATTCACAAGATGAAAAACATGGTTTAGTAAGTACATGGTGGGGTGGGGCGGAGGTACACCCAATCAGAAGATTTATGATGCAGAATATTTCAAAACGCAACGTATGATAAGGGCTCATGATCGTTAGAAGATATTTGACATAAAAACACTCATGCAGGGACTTCCCTGGTGGTCCAGTGACTGGGACCTTGCCTTCCAATGAAGGGGTTGCAGATTCAATCCCTGGTTGGGGAGCTAAAATCCCACACGCCTCACGGCCAAAAAAACACAAAACATAAAAACAGAAGAAGAAGCAATATTGTAACAAACTCAATAAAGACTTAAAAATAGTCCACATCAAAAAAAATTTTTTTTAATTAAAATGTTCATGCTAAAATGCTAAATCAGAAGAGCACAATAACTGAAAAACATCACCATACCTGAAATGTGCCAATTAAAGCAAGACAATCAGAAGGGGGGAAATTCCATAGGAAATCATTGGCAGCTACTCCCGTCCAAGTCTTTTCTCCACTTAATAAAGACGGAGTTCAGCTTGAGGACTGCAAAAATCCTTCTAAGGGACTTTCCTGGCACTGGTTAGGACTCAGTGCTTCCACTGCAGGGGGCAAGGGTTCCAAGATCCCACAGGCTGCTGCTTGGCAAAAAAAATAATAAAAGCCTCAGGCCAGCCATTAAAGCTTGCAATGTTCAGTGCTACAGACTCCACCAATAATTGCCACTGACTTAAAAAACAAGACAGAGAAACAGGCTGGAGAGTCAGTACTCACCTTGTGCCAGCTAGGACTCAGTTGCAGCCTGTGGGTGTTTCACACAAATGAAATCTCCAATAAGAAAAGTCCCCCACCAGCCCATGCTCTAGGATTGGCCCCTAGGCCCTGGGGTAAGGGCTGGACTTCCTGCCTGGGGTGAAATGGCCCTTCTACTAACAGTGGCTGGGTCTCAATCTTGAAAATGCAACTCACATTGCAATCACCCAGGTCCTACCCTTGGTGATTCTAATTGAATTGGTCTGCGGTGGGCTTTAGGAAGCCAGGAGGCTTCAGAAGATGCTCAGGTGATTCTTATATCCACCAAAGTCCTTGACTTTCCCCAATTAACTGAAACTGATCAGAGGCCAGAAAGGAAATTCAAGCATGGCTTGACTGGGGTACCTGCTGCAGCAGGGGGAAGTGAGAACAAGAAACAGTTTCCCTGGACAGCTTGCTTATTCCTGAGGAGGAGAGGGTGAGCAGGTTCCTTATGTGGGGAGAGGGTAGGCATGTCCAGAGGTTGGACTGGAGGGGAGGCTTGCATGGTTTGCCAGAACTAAAAAGCCTCTTGATGAAAGTGAAAGAGAAGAGCGAAAAAGTTGGCTTAAAGCTCAATACTCAGAAAACAAACATCATGGCATCCGGTCCCATCACTTCATGGGAAATAGATGTGGAAACAGTGTCAAACTTTACTTTGAGGGGCTCCAAAATCACTGCAGATGGTGACTGCAGCCATGAAATTAAAAGACACTTACTCCTTGGAAGGAAAGCTATGACCAACCTAGATAGCATATTCAAAAGCAGAGACATTACATTGCCAACAAAGGTCCATCTAGTCAAGGCTATGTTTTTTCCAATAGTCATGTGTGGATGTGAGAGTTGGGCTGTGAAGAAAGCTGAGCGCTGAAGAATTGATGCTTTTGAACTGCGGTGTTGAAGAAGACTCTTGAGAGTCCCTTGGACTGCAAGGAGATCAGTGCTGGGTGTTCATTGGAAGGACTGATGCTGAAGTTGAAACTCCAGTACTTTGGCCACCTCATGCAAAGAGTTGACTCACTGGAAAAGACCCTGATGCTGGGAAGGATTGGGGGCAGGAGGAGAAGGGGACGACAGAGGATGAGATGGCTGGATGGTATCACCAACGTGATGGATGTGAGTTTGAGTGAACCCTGGGAGTTGGTGATGAACAGGGAGGCCTGGCGTGCGGTGATTCATAGGGTGGCAAAGAGTTGGACACGACTGAGCGAATGAACTGAGCTGAACTAGAGGAGGTGTTGAGTGTAGGGGACACAACACAGGACTCTGCTTTTGCTCCAGGCTCTTCAAAAGTGGAAGTTGGGCTTTTGAGTCTCTTTGTATCTTTTGTCCAGAATTTGCCCCAACTGCACATGTACACAGTTATTTTTAGTCCCATATAGTTTCTTTGTGGCTTCTGCAGATGGCTCAGAATCCCCCTGCCAATGGAGGAGCCGCAGGAGACCCGGGTTCAATCCCTGAGTCAGGAAGATCCCCTAGAGAAGGAAATGGAACCCACTCCAGTATTCCTGTGGGAAACCCCACGGATGGAGGAGCCTGACGCAGTCCGTGGGGCTGCAGAAGTCAGACTTGACTTAGTGACGGAGCACACATGCAATTTTCTGGGTTTTTTGCTGTTGTTGTTGACTTGTTTTCATGAGTCAGGTTTGTTTGTTTGTTTGTTTGTTATCAGCTTTTGAAAATATAATTAACAAATAGACATTTTATATATTTAAGGTGTACTATGTGATATTTTGATATATGTTTACACTGTGAGATAATCACCACCATCAAGCTAGTACATCCATCATTCACACACTCTGTGTGTGTGTGTGTGTGTGTGTGTGTGTGTGTGTG
>SJYW01018817.1:623866-670814 GCA_006410735.1 Raphicerus campestris | reverse complement strand
AAAAATGAGAAAATTCAGTCGGGGAAGATGAGATGTAAACACTCTCTTAAGCTGCTGGTGGAAGGATACACGGATTCACAAACCCAGTCACCAAGGCATTATTTACAGTATTACAAAACAATCTCAGAAAACAATATATAAAACAATAACCCATATACCAGAACAGTGTCATAAGACAGAGGATATAAACCATACACGATGCTACAACTAACGTAGCCATTTAAAATATTGTTTAGGAAACACCTCTAGTGGCAAAGAGAAATATTGAGGCTATAATGTGGTCTGTTAAAATTATAGATATAGAGAAAAAACTAGCAGTGACTAACGGGGAGGGGAGGGGCAATTAAGGGGGAGGGGATTAAGAGGTACAAACTAGTAGGGTATAAAATAATCTATAAGGATGGGACTTCTCTGGTGGTCCAGAGGCTAAGACGCCACATTCCCAACGCAGGAGGCACAGATCTGATCCCTGGTCAAGGAGCTAGATCCCACATGCCACAGCTAGGGGCGAAAAAAAAGATCCCAAATGCCCCAACAACAAAATGAGGAATATAGCAAAATTTTATCATAACTATAAATGGAGTTTAACCCTTTAAAACTGTAAATCATTATACTGTATACCTGTAACTTGTATATTCAACAGTATTCAGTCTTTTAAGAAATGACCCTCTCTTTGTCTGTTCGAGCTGCTGTGACGGAATACCATAGACCAGGTGCTTCAAACATCCAGCACTCATTTCTGACAATTCTGGAGNAAAAAGATCCCAAATGCCCCAACAACAAAATGGGGAATATAGCAAAATTTTATCATAACTATAAATGGAGTTTAACCCTTTAAAACTGTAAATCATTATACTGTGTACCTGTAACTTGTATATTCAACAGTATTCAGTTTTTTAAGAAATGACCCTCTCTTTGTCTGTTCGAGCTGCTGTAACAGAACACCATAGACCAGGTGCTTCAAACATCCAGCACTCATTTCTGACAATTCTGGAGACTGGGAGGTCTGAGATGTAGGTGCTAGGATTCAGTTCCCGGTGAGGGTTCTCTTGCAGATGGTCACCTCTCCTGGCAGAGAGAGAGAGCTAGAGCTCTAGCTGAACATGAGAATCCCACCCTCAGGACCCCATCAAAACCTCAGTTCCTCCCAGGGGAACCATCTCCAAACAGCACCACATGCAGATCCCCACTGCAGCAGATGAATCTGGGGGGAGGGGGAGTGGGGACACAGATACCTGGTCCATAACAACCTCCCCTTTCTTCTAGATGCTGCGAGGAAGGAGAGACAGCCAGAGGCAGCTGGCCAGGTGAATGGACAGGTAAGGGCTTTCTCCCCTAGACTGTCGCTTGGACCCCTGTGTCGCACCCCCATCTCATATTCTCCCTTCCTTCCTCAGGCTTCTGAAGCTACAGACCCACAAGAGGTCACCTATTCCAAGGTGACCTGCCGTGTCCCCCACCAGGGGACAGCTGGGACAGACAGATCCAGACAGACCCAGAGCAGCGAGTATGTGATGCTGGCCTTCAGATAAGCCAGGCACCAGGGCCAGCACTTCATCTGGGCAGCAGAACTCACAGCTATGTCTGGTAGCTCCCTGCTCTAGAACTGAGGCTCCAAAGCTGGCAGCCTGGCTGAGGGAGCCCACATTCCTCAGATGGTCCTGCTGTCCCCACACACACACCCGGAAATCTGGAGACCTCAGCAACACCAGCCAGTCAGTCCCAGAGTCTCTAATTGCCCAGGAGTTCCTGAGACCCTCTGAAGTCATCAGAAGAGTGACAGGGTGATATTCTGTAAGTTTTCATTATTCATTAATTAAATCTTGTTCAGTCTCTATCATGTCTGACTCTTTGCAGCCCCGTGGACTGCAGCACTCCAGACTCCCCTGTCCTTCACTGTCTCCCAGAGTTTGCTCAGATTCATGTCCATTGAGTTGGTGATGCCATCCAACCATCTCATCCTCTGTCGTCCCCTTCTCCTCCTGCCCCCAATCATTCCCAGCATCACAGTATTTTCCACTGAGCCGGCTCCTCCCATCAGGTGGTCAAAGTATTGGAACTTCAGCTTCAGCATCAGTCCTGCCAGTGAATATTCAGGGTTGATTTTCTTTTGCCATGACAAAGCTGTGATCCATGAAGGGGAATAATTAAGTAAGTGTACTTAAATCCTCTTGGGTACCAGGTTTTATGTTACAGCCTTCTGAAAACAAAAGCTGAGAATGTTCATAACCTACTATAAGAAATACGAAAGGAAGTTCTTTAAGCGAAGAAAAAAATGAAAAAAGATGAAAATTTGAATCTACATAAAGGAATGAGAAAGGGCTGAACATTGGCTTTTAAAGAATCTATCAGGAGTCTTGAGTGAGTGATAGGAAATTCTGATAGTCTTTTAACGTTTTCTCTAAAAGTCTCCACTTAAAGGCTACTGGGTGCCAATTAACTGAAGGTCCATGAAAATAACTTTGAAATCAGGTTTCCAGAGTTCAGATAAGTCCTCAGATATAGATACCCTCACTCTCATTGTATCTGTATGATTGGTGATTTATTTTGCAAATGGACTGTTTGTAAGGGCACCAGAAAGCTCCTAAAACCATCCCTCTTGATGAAGAGTTTGTTGTCGAGGGCAGGGGTCAATAAATTAGAACCCACAGGTCAAATCTGGAAAGTCACCAGTTTTGTACCATACATGTTACATTTTTACACGTTTCAATACTTTTTTTGCTTTTTCTCTGGTGGCTCAGAAGGTAAGGAATCCACCTGCAATGCTGGAGACCTGGGCTTTATCCCTGGGCTGGAAAGATCCCCTGGAGGAGGGCATGGCAACCCACTCCAGTATCCAGTATTCTTGCCTGGAGAATCCCATGGACAGAGGAGCCTGACGGGCTACAGTCATGGGGTCACAAAGAGTTGGATGTGACTGAGCAGCTAAAATATACATGACACAAAATTTACCTTTTGAACCATTTTTAGGGACCTACTGGATGTCAGTGGTTCAGATTCCACACTTCCACCACAGGGGTCGTGAGTTCAGTCCCTGGTTGGGGAACTAAGATCCTGCATGCTGCAGGGCATGGCTAAATGGAAAAGAAAAGAAAAAGGTTTTAGGTGTAAAGTTAAATGGCATTAAATGCACTCACATTGTCTTACAACAGCCAGCACTGCTGCATTTTGTATGGCTGAAAAAAATCAAAAGAAGAATACTTTAATTGCTTTGGTGAGGTATAACTGATTTAGAAAGAACTGCAAATATTTAGTGGGTACTATTTGATGAGTTTGGATAAATGTAGATGACATGATATCATCACCACAATCAAAGCACTGAAGTGAAGTTAAAGTCGCTCAGTTGTGCCCGATTCTGTGCGACCCCATGGACTAGTCCATGGAACTCTCCAGGCCAGAATACTGGAGTGTGTAGGCTTTCCCTTCTCCAGGGGATCTTCCCAACCCAGGGATCAAACCCAGGTCTCCCACTTTGCAGGCAGATTCTTTACCAGCTGAGCCACAGGGGGAAGCCTAACTAGACGTAACCATATCCGTCAAGCCCAAAGGACCCCAAATAGGATGAAAAAAGTAATATTTTATGACATGTAAAAACTATTTGAAATTCAAACTTCAACCTCCACAAATAAAGGTTTATTGGAACACAGCCATGCACGTTGATTTACATATTGCCTGTGGCTATCCCCCCGGCTGTAATTCCTGTAGCATTAAGGAATTGCAGCAGAGACCAGATGGCTCTCAAAACCTAACATATTTATTCTTTGGCCCTTGATGAAAACATCTGCCAGCTGCTGGCTTACTGCAAATGTTCCAAAACTTCAGTTTCAGTAAGAATTATTGGGATGAGAAGAGGGCATGGAGGAGGAGGATTAAAGGTTGGTTCTCTGGCTTCTTCGGCCAACAAAGGACAGTACTCAGGAAACTGTTGTCATTTATAAAAATTCCCAGTTATTTCTAATACAGATAATTAAGAGGCACCCACTAAAAGAGATGTGACTCTGGTACTGTGATTTTAAAATTTGGTTATGTATTCAAATCAATTAAAGAATTATTTTAAATCCTGGGAACCAGATTCCCCACTCTCCCACCCCCTGGAAAAATCTCTTGCAGTGGGACACCAGCAGTAAAATTCCTTAAGCCTCCCAGGTTATTCCCATATGCAGCCAAGGCTCCAAACCCAAGATGTAATGCAGCAGTTAGCGGACTGTTGCTATGGAAACGAATGGCATGACTGTGTTCCAGTAAGTCTTTATGTACAGAAACAGGAGAATGGCGCGTGCATTGAGTCAGGTTATCTGGAAGTGATTTTTTTTTAATGGGGTCTTGGGAATTAGGATGAACAGAAATCAGTCACAGGGACCATAACAAAGGACCTGTGGGCATAAAATGCAGAGAGAAGATATAATCCCAGTATTCAGTCATCATCACGTGGTGGTGGTGGTTCTTGTTTAGCCCCTAAGTCATGTTCGACTCTTTTGTGACCCCATGGACTGTAGCCTACCTGGCTCCTCTGTCCATGGGATTTCCCAGGCAAGAATGCTGGAGTGGGTTGCCATTTCCTTCTCCAGAGAATCTTCCCAACCCACAATTAGAAGCATATATATGCACACACGAACATGTACACAAACACAAAAATTACAGAAAGGGATGGAACCCGAGTCACTTGCAGGTGGATTCTTTACCACTGAGCCTCCAAAGGAACCCATCATTATGTACACCTTATATATTATATATACCACCTCTATTTTTAAATGAAAATTTAAAAACCCACCATCCCTTTGATAAAAAGTTATTGTAACTTTTGATTTTAAAGTTATTGCAACATTGCCCCACATGTTAGGAACCACAAAACTTTGCTTGGGTTGAGCACCAAGTGGCTAGAAATGTGAAAAGAGAAAAGAATTAGCTGAAACCAGATTCAAACAAATCTTGAAAATTGCATTCAGTCTGGATTTTACAGAAAGGGAGACGGGGAATCAAGGTGCGGTTTGAATAGAGAAGTGACAAGATTAGAACTGCATGTGAGAAAAGAGCTCCCTGGAGGTCACCATGGAGACTGGACAGGAGCAGGGAACTGAGAGAAGCGAAGCTCTTTATAGATGGAGGGAACCCGTCAGAGGTCAGATCTGAGCCCACACAGAAGGGAAGGCGTAGATTTCAGAGCTTCCCAGAAGGCAGGAAACAGAAGCTGCACCGCCTGACTTGTTCCTGTGGTTGAGCCAGAGGAAGGAGCTGGGGGCAGCGCCAACTGATGCAGAATTTCTGGAGAGCAGTTTGCAACGTGTCTCAGAACTAAAGATGTGGGTCACTTTTGACTCAACAAATCCATTTTAGAAACTTGACTTCAAGAGGTCATTACACCACATGGAAATTTGGTTTTCTTAGGAAATTCTCAGTTCAGTGTCCTTTAAATAAGCAATTACCCTCCAATTAAAAATAAATTTAAAGAAAGAAAACGAGGGGGTGGGGAGCGGGTAGGCGGGGAACCGTACATGTTAACCTGAACAAATAGACTGCCAGTTATTTCAATGGCAAAAATGTGTTTATTCAGAATTAGAGAATTACAGTTTACAGTCTATGACCACCGGGACCCATGTTCCCAAAGGGCAGGAGAAGACCACTTTTATAGAGGGGACTAGGAAGCTGGAACCCACTCCAGTGTTTTTGCCTGGAGAATCCCAGGAACGTGGGAGCCTGGTGGGCTGCAGTCTATGGGGTCGCACAGAGTCGGACACGACTGAAGCGACCTAGCAGCAGCAGCAGCAGCAGCAGCAGCAGGAGGAAGCTGGAGGTCTGGAGTAAACAGTCCGTGGCTTTTCATTGGCTGAGTTGCTACGGAGAAGAGGGGTCTTCCTTCTTCCTAGCATGCTGAGCTATCAGCTCAGGGTGCGGGAGCGCCCCCTTCTGGTCCCTCCCAACTCCAGTTAATTGAGGTTTCTGTTGATCAGTTTTTTACACACACTCACAAACATACAATTAGAAGCATATGTGCGCACACACGAACATGTACACAAACACAAAAATTACATAAAGGTAGATCTTGGGAATAATAAAGACAATTATGTACATGACCAAATGGAAAACTCTTCAGTTACTTAAATCATGCATAGATTTATGTATTTATATAATAGCTAATATGTTATACACATTATATATACTAACATAGAAAGAATTATATATGCATATATTTGAATATGCATGTTTATATATATTGTGTATAGTATATTATACATGCAATATATTATGATAATCTATTGTTCAGAATGTATTTTTATATGTGCATGTGCATAATTTCAATGATTGAGTAGTTTTCCATTTTGTCATTCACATGAGTCTACATATAACTCACGTTCATACATTTTATTTGGATATCTATAGATGTCTAAGGGCATTCCCAGGTGGTGCTAGTGGTAAAAAGAATCCCCCTGTCAATGCAGGAGTCACAAAAGACACAGGTTCGATCCCTGGGTCTGGAAGATCCCCTGGAAGAGGAAATGGCAACCCACTCCAGTATATTTTCCCGGAGAATTTCTTGGACAGAAGAGCCTGGTGGGCTACAGTCTTTGGGTCGCAAAGAGTCGGACATGACTGAAGCTACTGAGCACACACATGTATGGATACAGATATGAATAGAGACAGAGGTGGAAATGTTAGGGATACAGTTTTAAGGAGAAACAGCAGGATACAGAATCAAGAGGATGTAACCTTTCTATAAATATAAATCTGCTTTAAATTTTTCATTGCCTCATTTTTCCATGTCTATAAAATCTTACATAAAAAATATATTTTTGCAAGATGGCTAGTTCACAGTATCTTAAAGGGCTAAAATATTTCGCCATTAAAAGGTTTATTATGTAATACATTATTAACTAATATGGATTACCTGACCTGTGTGGAAGGGCCTCTGACTACAGTGTTTCAGGGTCTGCATAAAGTAAAGTTTCTCCTTTTCTGGATTTAAGGTAAAGGGAGAGCCCACTTCACAAAACTGAGGTTCAAACAGAGGATATCCAAACCTTTGAATCCCTTGACCCTCCTTTCTTTTAAAGCCAGAGGTCCCAGACTTCCCTATCGATCCAGTGGTTAGGAATCCACCTGCCAATGCAGGGAACATGGGTTCAGTCCCTGGTCTGGGAAGATCCCACATGCCACAGAGCGACTAAGCCCATGTGCCACAGCTCCTGAGCCCACGTTCTAGAGCCCGTGAGCTGCAACAAGAGAAGCCAGAGCGATGGAAGCCCACACACCGCAACAAGGAGCAGTCCCTGCTCACTCCAGCTAGAGGAAGCCCAGGCACAGCAACAAAGATCAGCACGGCCAAAAATAATAATAATAAAACGTTTAAAGCCAGAGGTCCCCTTCCGGCCCTCTAGTCCAGACCTAACCCATACGGTGGCCAGGAGACACCTGTGGCTATTGAAAGCAAGGACTGTGGCTATTGTAAGCTTAAACGTCCTCCCAGTGTGAAATACTGGATTTTGGAGCCTCAGTACCAAATGTTGAAGGGAAAATATCTCAGTTGTTTTTATATTGACTACAAATTGAAATAATATTTTGGATATATTGGAGTCAATATATTATAGAAATCAATTTTATGTCATTCTTTTTACTTGTTTGTTATGGCTATTAGAAATTTTAAATTACAAGCATGGTCAATATTACATGTTTACTCTATTACTTTAGTATGTTAAGCTATTTTATTGTATTCAATTTATTGTATAGTATATTGTTTTCACCGTAAGACTTCAATTTTGAGCAGATAGGCAGAGGTGGAGAGAGAGATGGAGATATAGATATATTGGTTCTAAAAGATGAAGACTTCAAAACCCAAATTTTTGAAGTCTTAAATCTACAGAAATTAATATTATAAATATTAATATTTTATGAAATAGTGTAAAACTGATGAACCTGTTTCTTGATGCACTTCTTGTGTTACTTACATTGAACGTGAAATGTGGATGGATTTTAATGTATCTGGTTCGATGGGAGGAGGCAGCTGATCGGCAGTTGATCAACATCTGAAGGTTCTAAGCAGTGGTTCTCAAGCTTGACTGCAATTCCAGTCATCTAGGGGGCCTTGTCTCCTGAGAAACCTGCATGCAGGTCAAGAAGCATCAGTCAGAACCCTGTATGAAACCACTGGCTGGCTCAAGATTGGGAAGGGAGTATGACAGGGCAGTCTGTGTCACCCTGTGGTTTAACCTGTGAGCTGACCACATCATGAGAAGTGCCAGACTGGATGAGTTACAAGCTGGAATCAAGATGGGCCAGAGAAACATCAACAACCTCAGTTATGCGGATGATACCACTCTAATGGCAGAAAGCAAAGAGGAACTAAAAAGCCTCTTGATAAGGGTGAAGGAGGAGAGTGAAAGCTCCGGCTTAAGACTAAATATTAAAAAAACTAAGATCATGGCATCCAACCCTGTTACTGCATGGCAAATAGAAGGGAAAAAGGCAGGAGTAGTGACAGATTTCCTCTTCTTGGGATCCCGAATCACTGTGGACGGTGACTGTAGCCATGAAATCAGAAAACAATTGCTTCTTGGCAGGAAAGTGGTGACAAACCTAGACAGTGTGTTGAAAAGCAGAGACCTTGCCGACAAAGGTCCATATAGCAAAGGCTATGATATTCCCAGTAGTCATGTACAGTTGTGAAAGCTGGACCACAAAGAAGGCAAAACGCCAAAGAATTGATGACTTCAAGCTGTGGTGCTGGAGAAGACTCCTGAAAGTCCCTTGGACAATAAGGAGATCAAACCAGTCGATCTTAAGGGAGATTGGTCCTGAACATTCACTGTGAGGACTGATGCTGAAGCTGAGGCTACAGTATTTTGGTCATCTGATGCGAATAGATGACTCTTTGGAAAAGTCCCTGGTGCTGCAAAAGACTGAGGGTAGAAGGAGAAGAAAGCATCAGCGGATGAGATGGTTGGATGGCATCACAGACTCAATGGACATGAGTTTCAGCAAGCTCTGGGAGAAGGTGAGGGACAGGGAAGCTTGGCATGCTGCAGTCCATGGGGTCACAAAGAGTTGGACACAACTGAGTGACTCAACAACAGGGCACCTTTAAAGAACCTCAATGTCTGGGCATCTCTGATCTAACAGAGAAATCAGAATCTCTGGGCATTAATACTTTGAAACGATGCCCCAGAGAGGTGAGTTTCAAGGCAGTCAAGGTTGGGAACCGCTGGTCTGGGAGAACTTGATGCTCGAATTGAGGCAATGGTCTCCACCTGTCAGTCATTGTGTGGCAGCAGGAAGCTCCTGGCAATGGGATTGGCTCCCAGTGGCCAATCACAGAGCTTGGGCAGAAAGAGGAAGTCTTTTATAGGAGGTTTCCTGTGGCTTCAGCACTCAGAGGCAGAGAGTAGGTCATGGAGCAGGGGTTAGGCATAGGAGAGGTGAGTAACAATCCTGCTTCTTGACTTCATGCCTCTCTATCTTCATTCAACTGCTAAGTCTCTACCATAAAAATTCCTCCTCCTTTTCTTTGAATATTTGGATGTCAAACTGTTGAAGGGCTTGAAGTTTCAAGTCAACTCCTGGTTGTGCAAAGATGGAGCACTCCTGGAGGGGAGCCCCTTCCTGGGGCTGCTTCCATAAGTTTAAACAGGTTCTTTTCTCTTGCCGAAACTCAGCCTCCTCAAGTCACAGGAACATAATGTAAATTGGATTAACTTTCCATGCATCTCAGGAGCACAGCAGAGGTGCCTGTTCTTGGCCCAAACCTTAAACCTAACCTTTTCCTTAGTGGGAAGGCTGTATGGGAATCTCAAGCAGTTGGAGGTGGAAGAAACCCAGCTCAAATGAGGGCTCGTAACCCAGGTGTTTACGTTCTTACAAATTCTTCTTTTCCCTCCTTCCATATCCAGTCAAAAACTATTGATTTCTCTCAAAAGATATAACCTGAATTCAATTAGTTCTCTACAACTAGGTGTGAGTGCTAAGTTGATTCAGTCATGTCTGACTCTTTGCGACCCTATGGACTGAAGCCAGGCTCCTCTGCCTATGGATTCTCCAGGCAAGAATACTAGAGTGGGTTGCCATGTCCTCCTCCAGAGGATCTTCCCAACCCAAGGATGGAACCCACATCCCCTGCATTGGCAGGTGGGTTCTTTACCACTAGCACCCCGGGAAGCCCCTCTACAACTACATCTAAGAACAAAGAACCATCACGGCAGAGTAATTAACTAAAACATGGACCCTAGAGCTATTGGTTATACCTGGTTCAGAGCCCAGTTCTGACACTTCATGACCATGTAAACGTGGATGATCTATCTAACATCTCTGCTAGCCCAGTATCAATATCTGGAATAAGGAGGATATAGTACTTGGGAATATCACAGGATTAATGCGCCAAGTCTCCAGGGTTGATTGCAGTGCCTGGTACTATCCAGGTGTTTCCTGACCCCATCCTCACCTGGATGAGTTCAGAATTCTCAGCAGGCAGCAACAAAGACTCTCCTTGACCCAACTCGAGTCAGGATTCTCTGAGTTGCTTTCCACAAGACTTCATCCTTGGGCTCCCTCCCTGGCCTGTTTCAGTCGGGTTTGAGCAAGAGAGCCTGGCAGGCTACAAACCATTGGCTCACAAAGAGTCCTACATGACTGAGCAACTAAGCTCAGTACACCACTGCTCAGTCAGCTGAGCAAAAATCCCCACCTTCAACATCATCAAATCTGTCACCCCTCAGAGTGATGTCTGATCATCCCGACCTGCCCTCAGCAAGAATACTCCTGGCCTTGACGTTTCCTCTTAGTCATTGGGTTCCCACAGAATCCCTCCCCACCCTGTAAATCCTGTTCCTTGGCTCTCGATTCCCACTTGTCTTTATTGTAGTTGGAGTTAAGTTCTATCTCTCTCCCTTACTTCAAAACCCCTGATTCAGTAACCTCTCAAAGTCTTCCTTACCAGCTTCAAGCATCACGAAAAATTTTAACCAGCTCCTTGGTGTGACTCCCCTCTCTCCCCAAGAAGTAAGAGAAAGTGCTCCTGAAAACACAGCAGTCTGTGAGGTCTCCCCACTGGAAATTTTGGAGCAGCTTGCTACTGCACTTGGAATCAAATTGTAAATCCTCACTAACCTGGAACCCTTTCCTGACAGGATGTCTGATCCTAGAGTAGGAGTCACAGCCTATGGCCGTCTGCTCCAGCCAACACACACCTAAATTCTTTGCCTCAGACCTGCCGTCTTCATTTCAGCCTGAAATGATACTAGTTGTTCACACTGCCTAGAATTTCTAACCCCCACCAGTTTCCCTAACCAGCAGCTCCTGCTCATGTCCTCAATTGAAATGATATTTCCTCTGAGAAAATCCCATGTTACATGACCCTTATTCTATTTCTCTGTGTCATCTTGTCTTCAAGCTTCGTCACTGCTTCTGTTTGAATTCATCTGTGAAATGTCTACTTCTCCCCCCTACACTCCATGTGTGTACTCAGATGGAGTATAAACCCCAAGTAGGCAGAGTTCTTACCCATCTTTACAGCTGTCACTTAAGCTCTAAAATTGTTCCTGGGGGGAGGGGTCTGGAGATAGATGTATTGGGAATTTGGGATTAGCAGACGTAAGCTATTATATACAGGATGCATAAACAGCAGGGTCCTACTGCATAGCACAGAGAACTGTACTCAATATCCTATAACAAATATAATGGAAATGATTATAAAAATGTATATATGTATAATTGAATCACTCTGCTATACAGCAGAAATTAATACAATATAAATCAACTATACCTCAATAAAATTTTTTATTTAAAATAAAATAATTCCTGAAATCCAAAGGAACCTTTTATTGGCATAGAAGAATGCCCCTAGCCATTTAATAAGGCGGGTGATGGTGTAGTTGATTAGCATTTAGAAATTCAGTCTCAGAACCCTTGGCTCAAACCCTCAACTGTTAAAAAGATTTCAAATCCAGGTCTGTTGAGTTCAGGAAGTGACTCTTTAAGAACAGTAAATTGAAAAGGCATTCCACTCAATGCAGAGTGAATATCTGTTAAAGTCTCAACTCAAGATCCTCATTTAGTAGTCAAGCTCCATAAACATCCTAAGATAACTACAAGTTGCTACTAAGGGCTAAAGTCAATAGTTCTCATTAATTTATTTGTACATCAATTTACTGAAAAATACCAGATGAGCCGCTGCATACAGGAGATCCAGCAGTGTGGACTTTATTCCTAGCTTAGCTACCTCCTATTCTCAGAGGGGTCCTAAGCTCTAAAGCCAAGAAAGAGTTCTGTGTGGATTTTACCTCTACTGGGGAGCTTGTTCTTAACACAGCAGATTAGGCAGGGGGAGTAAACAGCCTATTCCCTGACACAGAAGCAACCAGCATTTGAGAGGAGAGTACCAATCCCCTGTGCCTTTCCCTCCCCTGCCCCCTTAAAGCGTGGTTAATGCCAAAAGTTGAGCTCTCGTTTGTTGGTCAAGATCGCACCTTCTGCCGAGCTGGGTTTCCATCTGCAGCCTCTACTAGAGGAGCTCGGCCAGGATGAGCTGAGCAAATTCAAATCTCTTCTGAGGGACCATTCTCTGAAAGAGGAGTTATAGCACCTCCTGCAGACAGAAGTGGAGGAGGCCAGCAAGAAGCTGCTGGCTGACCTCCTCACTGCCCGCTTCCCCAGCTACTGGGTAGAGATGGTGACCATCCAGGTCTTTTTTTTTTTTTTNCATATATACACTGCTGATACCATGTATAAAGTAGATAACTAATGAGAACCTACTGTATAGCATAGTGAATGCTACTCAGCGCTCTGTGGTGACCTATGGAAGGGAAATCCAAAAATGAGGGGATATTTGTATACATATGGCTGATTCACTTTGCTGTACTGTAGACACTAACACAACATTGTAAAACAACCGTACTCCAGTAAAAATTTTAAAAAACCCACAATAATGGGGAAGTTTGATGATGCTGCGGTGCTGGAGAATCATGGGAACACAAATAAGGTCAAATGGACATTCCTAAGGGAAGCAGGGAAGGCTTCCTGGAGGAGCAAGCACTTAAATGAAGGATGCAGAGAAGTTACCACATGAATAGAAGACAATCAAATAAGGCAAAAGAGACTCAGGAACAAAGGCACAGCACAAGCAATAAAACATCTGTGCAATGCAAATCATTTGGGTGGGTAGACTACAAAGCAAGAAACAGAGAGAAATGTTGAATGTCAAGACATCCTGCAGTTCAGTTATCCATCTCAGGAAATAAACACTTCCTCGGGTTTACGGGAGGACTGATGACTGGTTTGGTTAGGAAGAAACATTTACACATCTGTGTCAAACCTGCACCAGTGTCAAAAACAGATTTCATGCATTGCGGCAAAGGCCTCAGATCCAGCTTCGAAGGCCACAGTAAGAAATCGCTGCTAGAAACAAGAGAAGTTCTCCTTTCTCTTCTAGGTGCACTTTGGCAGAGGAAGGGGCCCATGCAAGGGGCCCACCTCACAGTGGGACGGGCAAGAGGGCATATCTCCCTGCTCTGAATCCTGCTCCCTGGGGCAAAATGAAGTCACCCTTCGCTTGTGATATGGCAAATGTATTTCACTGGGGAGAAGGTTTTTTAATCCTGTAATGACAGAGAATCATAATGATGCAAATACCCTCTAGGGAGGAAACAAGTGAATAAGCTAATAGTCATTGGGGAGAGCCATCTTTGCAAATGAAGGGGAAGCAGGGGCAGGAAGGCCAGTGACAGGGAGGGAATGGGAGCTGTTCTATTGTCCAGAGCTGACCCTATCTATAACCTCGTACCTGGGTCACAGTTGATAACAGAATTGGGAGAAATACCTCAGGACAGGATTCAGCCAACTTCTGTCAAGCACTGGGTAACAGAGCTTTCAGGCTTTGTAGACCATCGGGTCTCTGTTAGAATCACTCAACTCTGCTATTGCAGCTCAAAAGCAACCACAGACACTATGTACAGATGAGCATAGCTGTGTTCCCATATTACTTCCAAAAATACGTTGGCAGCCAGGAACACTTGGGCTATAGTTTGCTGGTCTCTGTCTTAGAGCAGTGGTTCTTGAAGTGTGGCCCTAGGACCAGCAGCATCAGTATAGCGTCACTCAGGAACTGACTAAAATTCTAATTCCGAATCAGATACTTGTGGTCTTGGGTCCAGCAGTCTGTATTTTACCGGCAGTGAAAGAATCAACCTTACTCTAAATGGTGACTCTGGTGTCAGTCACTTGGTAAAGACAAAGTTTCAAATCACACCGTGCGCATTCATGATCAAAAGGAAATCTGCACTGTTAAAAAGTGCTCTTCTGTCTAAATAGGAGATAGGTTGTGAGAAGATGTCTTGCAAAACTCAAAACAGCCTCTGCAAGTTTTCTCATTCATCCAATAGCCAACTTTTGCGACTCATCAGCTAAAATATCCTTTCTGGATGTGAATTGATCATGGAAAGAATTTCAGAGAACACTAAGAGCAGCTCTGGTCATGAAGAAATTTGCAGATGACAGGCTTGGTTTCCTTAATGGAAAACCAGCATGGCTTTCTTCAGCAAATGGCGAACTGAGTATTAAAAAGGCATTAAGCTGCCTCCTTTGCCATGTCAAATATGCATTCAAACTCAAGATAGCATTTAAAATATTAAAACATCTAGCAATTTTATTACTAACTCATTTAAAATGGTGACCATGAAAAATTTAGTTTAAGCTAACCAATGATAGCTCGTGAGAAACTTAAAAATACACACACAGATAACTGAATTTTTAAAGTAAGTTCCTTATTAACTTCTTTCCTCTCATCTATTACCATTGCTATTTTCCAGCTGTATAAACAGTCTGAAGAGTATGCCCTGAATGAATTCACCGTTCAGAAAACAACATAATTACAGCCATTCCAGCAAACTGAGTGCCAAAAAAGTTACAAATTAATTGAAGGTTAGCATTGAAAATTAAATCCTAGTCAGCTTGAAGTCATCTTTTAGGCTACTTTCTGTAGAACTAAGCAGAGAATTCATTCCACATCAGTTTAGCTGGTAGAGTTTCGAAGTTCAGATGGACAAATGGCCTTCTCCCCAGCCATCACTTTCCTAATCTCAAATGATGCTTACGAACAGTACCTTAGAACTTGATCATGATTTATGCACAATGCAGGACCACTTCCTATCCTCCTATAAATACATAGACCTTAGAAAAATCACAACTTATACTGCCCTGTTCTGTTGTTAATGACCACTGAGACATCATCAAAAACATTTTTCTTTTATTTTTATTATTTCATTTTTCAATTGTACAAACCATTTGCAAAAACAGTACAAAGGATCCCCTATACCCTTCATCCAGAGGCTCCAAATAGAAATAGATTGACAATATTAATAAATGCTAATAGTCAAAGTCCAACTATCAAAATCAGAAAATTAATATTAAAATTCTAAACCACTATCTAATGGACAGATCATCTTCAGACTTCACCAACTGTCCCTCTAATGCACTTTTATTGGCTCAGGATCCAATACAGGATCACTTGTGGTATTTATTTGCCATATTTCCTTAATGTCTTTTGATATGATCATCAATAAATATTTAAATCCAACAAGCGTTCATTAAGTACCAAAGCTGTGACAATATTGGGGCAAGCTCTGAGGAGTCAAAAATAGTTCTGGCCTTTGACACACTAACACTTGATTGTGAAAATCAAACTAAAAGCTAGACAAATCATTCAAAAGCCAGACCTAGAAAATATACTGAAGCATTGCTTCTTTTAGAAGAAAAATAAACAAAATGACATTATTTAAATTTGCAAAAAAAGATATCATGAATGAAGATGATCTCAATCCAAAAGATTCTTGCTTATAAAAAATGATAGTTCATGGCTGAAAGCAACAGAGAAATTGCACATAACTGTGAGCTACTGCACTGTCTGCATGGTCATTGTTTGTACGCCTCACGCCTAACAAGGCTCGGTCAACAGAAAGGGCTCAGTAAGAGTCAAATCAAGTGGGGAGCTGGGTCATCTCTGAAACCATCCAGAGGATTTAGAATATTCAGGATAGATCCAGGTATCAGCCTGAAAGCCCCTCCTGACAGTGAGGAAACTCAAACTCCAAACTAAACTTCAGAAGCTAATTACCATCTGAGGACCTTTTTCTTTTTGTACTGCTTTGAAACAGGATGTGTAGAAAGGCACTGTAAAACACTTGGCGGAGAAGCAGAGATTTGGACTCAAGGATTTTTGGCAAGCCAAATGGTCTCTCTCTTTACTTCATATCTTTAAGATATTTATAAGATACTTTAAGGTAACTATCTTTGAGATATCTATGTGTGTGTCAGTCAGTCAACTTCAACTCTTTGAAATCCCATGGACTGTAGCCCACCAGGCTCCTCTGTCCATGGAATTCTCCAGGCAAGAATACTGGAGTATGTAGTCATTCCCTTCTCCAAGGGATCTTCCAGACACAGAGATCTAACCTGGGTCTCCTGCACTGCAGGCAGATACTTTTTCCCTGAGCCACCAGGGAAGGCCTAAGATATTTCATATCTTCATATCAAATTGCAAATCCATGACTCATTCAATGCTGTGTGTTGTGAGATTTCTGAATCTTGGAGTTGTGAGAACATCAGAAGTTGCTAGTCTAGCACCTAAATGGATTCATAATCATAAGTTCTTCACAGAACTTCTAACAAGAGGTACAGCCCCTCTCCACTCTTCTAGCCATAACCAGCTTTAGCAGCATGTTCCTGATGTTGCTACAAAGCTCCATCATACTACACATGTCACCTCCCACTTTACATTCTTCCTCCTATAATCACACACAGTAATTCTGGATATATATCAGTTCGTCAATGCCTTTTAAAAATATGCATTCTAAAACAAACCATTCAAAATTCTCTGAGTCTGATCTGACCGTCACAGTGCACAGTGAATCAGTCATCTCACTGGTACTGATACTTCTTAAATGTCTGTGAATCACACAGTTTTTTTCTAGTAGCTGCATCATAGCATTGACATATGGTGGGTTTTCAGAATTAGTTGAGTATTGAGTCTTTAAAAGTGTGCCCCTAGGGTCTGGCTTCATTTTGTGTATTATGTACTACAGCAGTGAGACCTAGAGGTCCTACATGTATAACTTTATATTTATCTATTTTGGATTCTACTTCATTATATCTGACCCATGGTTGCAAGAGTTCCAGACCTTTCTGATCAAGAGGCAAATAAATGAGTTCCCTGCCTTTTTTCTGTCATCTACCAATCAAGCAAGAAGCCATCTATGTCATCACCAAATCCATTATTCAAAATATGGAACAAAATAAGATTACTGGCAGAAGCACAAGCCCAGTTAATTCTCTGGAGACAAACCATGTTTCATTAGGCAGCACTCTTTGGCATGTGATTAAATGGTTACAAACGTATTAATTTATTATCCTACCCACATTTTAGCACTTTGGTTCACAAAGCTAACCATAGATTTTACCAAAAGTGTTGCTGAAACCCAGGTTCACTAGATCTTTCCCTGGTCTATCCCAAAATGAAAATGGTTTAGCCTAGGAAGACAACAGGCTTCCCTGGTGGCTCAGATGGTAAGGAATCCGCCTGCAACCTGGGTTCAATCCCTGGGTTGGGAAGACCCCCTGGAAGAGGGCATAGCAACCCACTCCAGTATTCTTGCCTGGAGAATTCCATGGACAGAGGAACCTCACGGGCTATAATCTATGGGGTCACAAAGAGTAGGACATGACTGAGAAACTAAGCACACATTCAGCAAGACTTAACCGCAAGCAGTGAAAGGAAAGGTAGGGTAAGTCGAGAACGTTTCACCTGTTCTACTCAGAGATGAGTGAGGGCTGAGTGAGAAATAGTCAGCTTCCACTATCACCAAAACCAACTTGTTTCTGATCCAATCTCTGAATGCTGCATCTACATTTTCCCATTGATACTATTTTTATTTTTCTCTCTCCCTTTTTTACTTTTAATATAATGCTGTTTCACTGCTTTCCTAGAACATCTTTTGGCATTATGCCTCCCTTTCTTCAGGCACAATTTCTCTTCAAACACTGGTACTGCTTTCCCTTACCAGGAACTGGTATCATGAAATTTCATTCCACTAAGTCTGAGGAGTTACGTATGCCTCCTTGGGTTAAAATCTCAAATTTGCTTTAAACTTTATTTCACACTCAATATAATCAATAAAACCCTGGCATCTATATGATGGCACATGCATTATTTCTCATTTCATGCCCAGGAATTTTCTTCTTCAACATATTGAATACCTATTTTATGTTTCTTTTTTTTTTTTTCTACCTTTCAACTTTTGTCTACTTCTGTTCTATATTTCCTGGTGAAAAAAAGTTCAAATACAAAGTGCATGCTCAGCCTCTCAGTCATGTCCAACATTTTGTGAACCCATAGACTGTAGCCGGCCAGGCTCCTCCGTCCACAGGATTTTCCGTGCAAGGATACTGGACTGGGTTGCCATTTCCTACTCCAGAACACAAACTGGTTATGATGCAAATACACAAACTCTTTGGAACCAAAGGGTAACTATTTCTATAAGCCACCAAAAAGATAATAGTAAGGAGTGCTTTTGCTAATTAGCCTCAGAGAGTTGAATTGAACCAAGGATCTCAGGTTAATTCCAATGAGCTATGACCTAATTTTGGTAAGATGCTTGAGATTTTTAATTTAAAAGCACTTTGCCAATGAAAGTATAAGGGTTACAAATTTCCTGAGCCATCTGGTCCCCTACATAATGTAATGATTTCAAAAAGTTTAGATGGGGAGTGAATGGATAGATAGATAGAAAAATAAGGTATTTATTCCTCTGCTTACTCTTCATAAAGAAAAGTTTCCATCTTCACTCAAGTCCGTTTAGACAGATGTTATTCCATTCACAGTTCAGACTGTGCAAGTGAAAAGTAAAAGCAAATAGCATGTATAAATATATATTGTACACTGTTAACAATATTCACCATGATAAGTTCTGAGGCTCTAACATATAGCATAATGCTGCTGCTACTGCTGCTGCTAAGTCACTTCAGTCGTGTCCGACTCTGTGCGATCCCATCGACAGTAGCCCACCAGACTCCCTCATCCCTGGGATTCTCCAGGCAAGAACACTGGAGTGGGTTGCATGTCCTTCTCCAATGCATGAGAGTGAAAAGTGAAAGTGAATTTGCATAGTCCTGTCTGACCCTTAGCGACCCCATGGACTGCAGCCTACCAGGCTCCTCTGTCCATGGGATTTTCCAGGCAAGAGTACTGGAGTGGGGTGCCATTTCCTTCTCTGGTTGTTAAAAGAGTAGATCTTACATGTTCTTATCACAAAAATGGTAATTGTGTGACATGATGGTGGTGTTAGCTATGGTGATAACCATTTTTCAGTAAATAAGTATGTCAAATCAACACACCGTGCATCCTTAACACAATGTTATGTGTCAGTCCTATCTCAGTAAAGCTGGAAAAAAATATATTCACTAGGAGATCTGAACCAAGAAGCTACCTGCTAAAAGAATCNGTTGTTAAAAGAGTAGATCTTACATGTTCTTATCACAAAAATGGTAATTGTGTGACATGATGGTGGTGTTAGCTATGGTGATAACCATTTTTCAGTAAATAAGTATGTCAAATCAACACACCGTGCATCCTTAACACAATGTTATGTGTCAGTCCTATCTCAGTAAAGCTGGAAAAAAATATATTCACTAGGAGATCTGAACCAAGAAGCTACCTGCTAAAAGAATCTAAGAGCAAGAGTCATTGTAATAATGCCTTCTACTTATTGATTACTTATTATAGCCAATTCCTTGACATTCATTAACATATTTAATTCCCAGAGTAGTCAAATGAGGCAATTACTAATGTCAACTCCATTTTACAAAAGTGGAAACTCAGATTGACAGAGGTTAAATCTTCCTCGATATTTCAAATCTCATAATTGGGATCTAGGGTTGGTACCCAGCTGCCGTGTTCCATCTGTTTCTCTCTCCACCCATGTACTACAGCATAGAAGTTGTTGGGAACTGTGGTAAAACTTGGACAATCAACATAAAAGGTATGTGAAATATAGTCATTGTTTATGCTACTTCACCCTTTTTGACCCTCTCAACCTTCCTATGTGGTAACAATATTATCACCCTCACTTTGCAGACAAGGGAGAAGACAAGCAGCAAGAGATAGGTACATGCTTTGAGACTAAGGACCCTACCTCTTGTCAGGGTAATTGTCATCATCACATTATGTAATCCTGTTGCTTGCTTGCTGTATTTAAGTAAAAAACAAATTACCCTGGTTCTCTGTGAAAGACATGATTAAACATTAATCACATAATACACGACCTCTCTACTTTCTGTGTTCCTCTTCGTACAGGAGAGAATGTTGGAGAATATGGCTTTCCAGGTGCCCTCAAGTGAATTATTTTAAAACTAATAAGAAGAAAAGATTACCCCTCCTTTAACAATAGCCAAAAATCCATGAAAATCAGTGTTAAAAAATCTATGTCTCAGCGTGTTTTGTGGTGGGGTGGGCGGCGAAGAAAACAGATATTCCCCATCTTTAAGCAAATCCTCTGATTTGACATGACTACTTCTGTTTTTTCTAAAGGTGTATTTTCTGACCTCCTTTGTCATCTTTTGAGTCCCTACTAGCTAAGATACACTCTGAAAGATCTAAGAGGTATCGTTCTCCCCAACCTGCACCCTTCCCCGTGTTTAGGGAAAAATATCAGAGAAGTGATAGTGATTCAACTCCCCAAATGACTCTGCTCCCTGCTGATTGACCTCATTTGGGGAGAGAGCAGCGTTCTCTCTCACCTCAGATGCTTTCTTTAATGTAGCATTGGCTCTGCCCTTGGCCTTTGGCAGTTTGAGTACAGAGCCTCAGAGGCTGAGGCTTGAGGTGGTAAAAACATATTCCACAAAGGGCTGGCCCTTTCTGAATTATCACTCATCCTTCCCCAGCATGGTCCCCGTGTTTTTTTTTTTTTTTCTAAAATATGAAGGATGTATAAAGGACACATAAAACTTTAGTCAATAGGCCCATTATTGTGATTGGCTGAAAACCATAAAATGCATCCATCAAGCCATTGTGTTGCATCTTGTGTTAAATTATGGTGATAAATAGTCCTTTATCTGTGACGTCACCTACTAATCTATTTCAAAAACTATTCACCACTGCCATTATGCATCATTCATGTTCCTAGAAGCTTGCTAAGAAAAAAAAAATCCTCTACATGATAAAGCCACACACAAGATTGCACTTGACTCTGCAGATGCAAATATTGTCTGTTATTTTCATGTCATACTGTGAAACAATTGCTTCTTCAGTTTCCAAAGTTATCTCAAGTGTGCAGTAATGTCCTCAGCTCTCAGCTCTGGGCATTGTAACTCATGTACTTTTAATTGTTTATAATTTACATCAGAACTGGACAGAGTCCATTTGCACTCATGCTGTTTTATAACTACTAGATGACATATTTTTGCCACCTTGCTCTGAGTTGAATTTAATCCTATTGACAAGCCTTTAACATAGAAATTTGGTGTGGAATGCTTTAATATTCTCAGGAGCTATGTAAAAGGCTGTGTGCAGTTGCTATTGTATGTCTGGGATTTAGATCTGATTTTAAACAAAATGTTCTCATAAAATTAGACATTGTTCTTAGTTCTCAGGAAACACAATTTATTAAAATAAAATCAGAAGAAAGTGTGAGTATATTTTAAATTTCACTTTCAAATATAATAATTTGTTTAAAAACACATACAATAGCATTAAGTAGCTTTCTCTACCTTACCTTGATGGTGTGATATTAGGTGGTCTTCTTAAGAGAGAAAAAATAACAACTACCTAATTTCCTTGACCTACTCTAATAAGAGGAGATGAAATACAGAATGAAACAAACCACTCATTGGAATTTCACTCCAAAAGATGGATCCTAATATACTTATTTTCCCTTTAGTTTTAACTCAATGAATCTGGGGAAGTGTTTCTTGCTGAGCAACACCTTGGAGGTGTCATAGCTCCTCCTTATTTTTTAAATCACATATGATTGTATCACAAAGAAGAAATAAGCAAACGTAAACTGCTCAAGCTTAGATGGGTTACATCCCATATCCACCTGATATGCTTATTTATATATTTTTAAAATTGCTTCCTTGATGGACACACAGAAAAGATTCACTAATATGTTAACTGGGGAGAGAAACATAACCAGATTTTCTTTCCTTACTATTCTTAAATGCCCAGTAGAACTAGTTGCAAAATATCATTTGCCTGAAAGTTGCTGTTTAGTGCAAATCCTATCCAATCAGTTATGGAAAACAGCAGAAAGTCAAATCACTGCAAAAATAATGGCCCCCTTCCCTGACCTCCTCCCAATTATCATCACTTAGAGAATCCAAAGGAGATACATATTGCATGAGAAACAGAAATTCTAAAAAATGAACAATCTTCAGTCAGTCTTGAAGTAAGTTTGGCTTCAACTCAGCGTTCAAAGTAAAATATGTTCTGTCTTGTCCGCTCTGATATTCACACTCACATGTGGTGTCTGCAGAAAGAGGAGTGTCTCAGGCTTTTAACCTTAGTAGAAGGGGCCTCATTCAAAGGCCATTGTCCCAGTGTTCTTTCTTTCTTTATACATTTTCTTCCCTCTCTTTCTCCAATTTCTAAAACTATGTTTATTGTGGAGAAGAATCATACTTTAAGTACATCTAAACATCAAAGTTAGCCTATCCTCACTGCTGAAACCACACACACACACACACACCCGTTCTTTCTCACTCTCGCCTCACACCCATATTCTGACAAATCCCTGATTCCTCACCATTGTAGAGGAACTGCTGTTCTTGCCACCTTTTTGCTTCCTGGTGGGTCTGTAATTGTCAACTCATCCCTGGAGCAACATCAGGATCACTCAATAAATTGATTGTCAGGGGATATTTGAAGAACAGAACAGCTTGAGCTCTAGAAGCCAAGTGCCTTATGGCCTCCAGCCCAGAAAAAGGAAGCAATGAGGATGAACAAACCTCATCCCATTCCACTCCTCTAACACATTAATGAGAATTAAGCAAATGAATTTCACTCTCTCTTTCTACTCAGAGNGCTCGTGAAAGATGCCTTGGCCCACGTCAAGGAGATGTCCCTGCATTTGAAAAATAAAACGGATGTCGTGCACTCATCATTCTGCCTCAAGCACTGTGGAAACTTGCAGAACCTTTCACTGCAGATAGAAGAGGGGATATTCCTGGATAATGATACCGCACTGGAATCAGGCACTCAGGCTGAAAGGTGAGAACTCATTTTTTACCCCACTAGTTCTCCTATCTTTTGCCTTATTCCATGGTTCATTAGGAAAAAGCCCGTGTGTCTTGTTCCCTCTTGCTTAAGGTCAGTAAGTGGCCTTTCGTAGCCTTGTGTCCTGCCAACCTAACATTCAAGGCAGGAGATATGATGGCANGTTCTCCTATCTTTTGCCTTATTCCATGGTTCATTAGGAAAAAGCCCGTGTGTCTTGTTCCCTCTTGCTTAAGGTCAGTAAGTGGCCTTTCGTAGCCTTGTGTCCTGCCAACCTAACATTCAAGGCAGGAGATATGATGGCATTAGAAATGGGAGCTTTGGAACCACTTCTTCTTTGGAGACCCACCTCCATTTTCCTTTAGCCAAACCATTTTTTGCAAATGTCTCCACCTGTTTCAGTCTGCAGGCTGGCTGTGTAGATCTGGGGAGACGTATGACATGGTGGTCCCATTTGGGGCATGACTTCTAGAAAAGCATTAAAGATGGAGTCAGGAGTTGAATCTGCCAAGTGTCTGAACACTACACCTCACCCATGATCACGGAGACTCTCCTCCCAGGAACTTCACCTGACAGATAACGAGATGGCCAGTTATGAATTTTTGTTAGTTTCGGTTTAGGCACAGATAACATCAACTGAGATCATGTGCAGTTTCCAAATACTTCTAACTTGGCACCTGCTAGAAACAGGTCATCTTCCATGTTAAGATGAAGATACTGGCTTCAGAAAAGAGTGTTTGGCTGGGATTAGAGCTCGAGTCTATTGGCTTATAAAGTCCTGTGGTCTCGATCTAAAATCTCTACCTCACGGTGATGTGTAATACCTGTCGACATACTGATACTCGTCTTATCAACCCACCTCTTCCTCCCTCCTAGGTTGTTATCTGAAACCTGTGTCTAAAATCTTCGTGTATATTTGTTGAACTAGAATAAAATGCCCTCATTAGCCCCCTGGTGGAGGTGTCTGTTTTACATATTCCCTAACGTTCTCTCACTTTCCTTCACCACTTGGTGAAGTCATAAGCTTGATTTACTTTCAGGAAGTGCTAGGACCATGATAACTTGACATCAGCATTTCTCTACCTTATGGATCCATCTATATTCATATTCTAATTTTTCCCCTTCTTTCACTCAAATGTTTTGACAGGCTTGCATACTAATTTATCTAAATCTTTGTTTAGTCATTGAGTTGTGTCTAACTCTTTTGCGACCCCATGGACTATACCTGCCAGGCTCCTCTGTCCATGGGATTTCCCAGGCAAGAATACTGAAGTGGTTTGCCATTTCCTACTCCACAGGATCTTCCTGACCCAGGGATTGAACCCAGGTCTCCTGTATCTTTCCTCTGCTAAAATCCTTCCACTCAAAAGCAATCACCAGAACAAAATAACCATTCTTTGAGAAATCTTTGTACATGAATAGGCAACCACTTAAAGACTGTATTTTCTCAAAATTTTATGGACATCATCTTAGGCCAGCAAATATGGTTATAAGTTAGCTTAAATATTGCATATATTGATTTACCATCAAATATCCAAATAACCTCCATTGATGTGTATACCTACTCTTAAGTGTTTATCGGTGATGTATATTGTTCTCAATCTTTGATCAGTGATAGGGTTAGAATTTTGATTTATTTTAAGGTTCTGTTAGGTTGACATGTGAGAAGTTCAAGTTCTTTCTCCAGTAATATATCTTAGGTACTGGGTTGTCTGATACTTGTGCTAAATAATTAAATCACCCAACTTTTACAGTTATAATTTACTAGGGCCTCCCAGGTGGCTCAGTAGTAAAGAATCCACCTGCCAGTTCAGGAGATGCAGGTTCGATCCCTGGGTCAGGAAGATCCCCTGGCGAAGGGGATGGCAACCCTCTCCAATATTCTTGCCTGGGAGATCCCATGGACAGAGGAGCCAGGCAGGCTACTGTCCAGAGGATCACAAAGAGTAGAAGACAATCCAGCAACTAAACTACAGTAATGCTCAGAGCAACCCGAAACACATTCCCGACGATGGACAAACGTCACTTTTCTCTCCAGCAGTATTTAAGTCCCTCCTTCGTCTCTTTCCCATAGGTCCCAGAATGAGCAGCACATGCTCCCTCTCTGGATGGATCTTTGTTCTGTGTTTGACTCAAACAGGAATCTGCTGTTTCTGGACATCAGTCAGAGCTTCCTCAGTGCCTCTTCAGTGAGAATTCTTTGCGAAAAAATAGCCTCTGCTGCCTCTAGTCTCCAGAAAGTGGTGTAAGTAGCAGCTAGTCCCTGGATTAAACCTTCCAGGGCATGTCCAAGCTTCTTACATTTTGCCCCCCTAAGACAGCATTTTAGTTAGAGGTTTCCTAGACCTGAGGTTCGCTTGTGTAGCTAGTCCTCTTTTGGTATTTTTCTTTCTCAACACAGAGAAATAAGAGCTCTTCCCACTTTGGGTTTTATTGGCTCTGCAGTCCTGATTCTAAGACCAAGAGCATTCCTTGGAGTCAAAGTATTCAGCAGGCTGTTAACCAACATTTCAGAAATGGAGACTTGATTGCGATTAAAAGGTGCTGATTTGGGCTCATTTAGGACCACAGCCCAAGAGACACAGATTCAGGAAATGCTTGAACTGTGTTCCCCCTGACTACAAAATTGAGGAGGTTTATAAAGCAGAAAATGCAGTGTTACAGTCATTGCCTGAGTTGTTTATCAAGAGTTATACTTGGAGCTGGCAAGAAGTAAGAGTGCTCCTTGAGCAAGGATTGCCTGGGGTTTGAAATGGTTACATAGTTACAAGGGGAGATTGGAGGGGCCATAAGGGTGGAGTTGAAAGGTGGTGTCCTTGGGCTTTTTAAGTTCAAGTTCTCAGTGATGCAGAGAGGTGTCTGAGACCAGATTCTCAGTAGCCACCTGACTCCAATTTTGAATACCTGAACTGTGATCCCTCCATTATAATTTTGTCATCAAGAACACAGCATTGTTGAAATGCATCCATTGGTAACACTTCAAGAAAAAGAGATGCTGCCTTGTCTTTCTCAAAAAGCCATGGGAGAACAGCTTTTGTCTAAAATGACTGCCTATGACTGACTTCCCTTTGGCAAAAATTTGAAACAACTAAAGAAACTGGAGCTTCTACTTTCATAAGATCTGTCTATCATCTGTCTGTCTCTCTATCCATCTATGACATGACAGCTACTAACAGCTCAGATCTTTTTCTTCTATGAGAACAACTGGATAATTAAAATTCTTTCCTGCTTTAAAATAAAATGAAACTCGAGCTTCTAATTGTAATGAGCTGTTCATTAAACAGCACAAAGTTTCAGCCATGCAAGATGGTAAGTTCTGGTGACCTGATGAACAGCGATGTGATGACTGCTAACATTGCTGCTCTGAATGCTTGAAATCTGCTAAGACAGCTCATCATAAGTGGCCTCACTACAGAAGAAAAGAAGGAAGGGGATTTGTGTGCAGTGATGGCTTGATAGTAGGGGTGACTTCACAAGGTACTTATATTTCAAAACATGGAGTCATATGCTTTAAATACACAGTTTCATCTGTCAACAGTATGTCAATAAAGGTAAAAATATGAAAACAGTTAATTCTAACATTTAAGCCCATGCCAGCTCTTTATTCTATGTGTATGCAGTATAGGTATACAAACAAGCTAACACCTGTTTCTTTTCCCTAGCCTCAAAAATATTTCCCCAGCTGACACTTATCGGAAGTTCTGCATGGCTTTGGGTGGTCACAAGACTTTAACACATCTGACCCTTCAAGGAAACGACCAGAATGACATGCTTCCCCCGTTGTGTGAGGTCTTGAGGAACCCCAAATGTAATCTGCAGTATCTCAGGTATATCAGCCTCACCACTACTGAAAACCCTCAGCCTGTGAACAGAGCTAGCATACACCTACACAGCAATGCTGTGCAAATCGGAGGGGGGCTGCTGCTGCTGCCGCTGCTGAGTCACTTCAGTCGTGTCCGACTCTGTGCGACCCCATAGACGGCAGCCCACCAGGCTCCCCCGTCCCTGGGATTCTCCAGGCAAGAACACTGGAGTGGGGTGCCATTGCCTTCTCTGCAGAGGGGGGCAGGAATCCCTCATTCTGACTGGACAGAGTCGGAACAACTTGACGACTGAACAACCACCACCACCACTTAAGGCATATGCCCCAGGATAGAAAATGAGCTGGAGGGGACTCCCCTGGAGGTCCAGTGGTTAAGACTCCATGCTTCCCTCGCAAGGGGTGTGGGTTTGATCCCTAGTCAGGGAACAAAGATCCCACATGCCAGGCAGTGTGGCCCACCCCTCCAAAGAAAGAAAAACATGTTACCTGTATTCTACTCCTGGAAATGCATATTCTTTATCATGATACCATATATCATGTTCCAATAAAGTTTTATTTGCTCATGATGAAGAATGTGTCCCTCCAGGAGTAGAATACGTATCTCCAGATAGAATATAGTTGCACAATATGCTCGGGTGGCTGGATTTCTAAATCAGTAGTTCTTGGTCCGTCATCTCCAGACCACCAGCAGGAGCACCATCACCGGGGAACTTGATCAAAAGATCCAAATTCTTGGGTCTCACCCAGATTCTTCAGAATCAAATTCTGGGTATATGGTCCAGGAATTTGTTAAAAGACATCTTCCAAGTGACTGCAGGATACCTTAAAACATAGATCGCTGGCCTCTACATCTGGAGTCTCTAGACAATTTGCATTTTTACACAGTTACCAGGTGGTGCTGATGCAGATGGTCCAGGAATCACACTTGGACAACCTCTGCTCCAGATAATTTAGTCCAGGGTTAACATAATGGCATGCTAAGTCATTTCAGCTGGGTCCAACTCTTTATGACCCCATGGACTCTATCCCACCAGGCTCTTCTGTCCATGGGATTTTCCAGGTAAGAATACTGGAGTGGGTTGCCATGCCCACCTCCAGGGGACCTTCCCAAACCAGGGATTGAACCCACATCTCTTAGTCTCCTGCACTTGCAGGTGGGTTCTTTACCACTAGAGCCCCCTGGGAAGCCCTGACATATCAGAGTGAGACAAAACTGTGGACAGTTGTGTGTCCGCGTCTGGTCCTCGTGAATGCCTTATTGCATTTCTCCTGCAGGTTGGTGTCTTGTTCTGCCACCACTCAGCAATGGGCTGACCTCTCCTGCTGCCTCAGAACCAACCAGTCCCTCATATGCTTGAACCTCACAGCAAATGAGCTCCTGGATGAGGGAGCCAAGTTGCTATACATGACCCTGAGATATCCGACGTGCTTCCTACAGAGGTTGTCGTAAGTCTCTCCTCTCTTTCCATCGAGCGTCTTTGTGGTAGATGTAGGGGCACACAGAGAAGAGAAGAGGTAACACCTGGAATTGCTGGGGGACCAGGATGGAGCACCCCACTGATATAGAGGCCTGGCTCGCATTTTTGGCCCCAGACAAATGGCTCATGTATCTCATCCTTCCCTCATTCCTGTCCCTTTGTGACCACGATCACTAGCACACCATTGACAGAGGGAAGAGAATTAACAAAAAGGGGTGTGACCGAGGACTCTAGTCGTTGAAGACAGCCAAGAAAGTCGGGTCCTGGAAATGTCTTCACCATCTTGCTGTCTGTGTGGCGCTTTTGCAGGCTGGAGAACTGTCACCTTACAGAAGCCTATTGCAAAGATCTGTCTTCTGCTTTGATTGTCAACCAGAGGCTGACCCACCTGTGTCTGGCCAAGAACGCTCTTGGAGATCGTGGGGTGAAACTGCTGTGCGAGGGCCTGACTTACCCTGAATGTCAACTGCAAACCCTGGTGTAAGTCTGTGCTGGCTGTGTGTGTGTGTGTGTGTGTGTGTGTGTGTGTGGTGTGTGTGTATATACATGCATACTGGATTCAAGTAGGACAGTTTCTAGTTACCATCTCCAGTGTCTTCAAACTCATCTAAAAAGCCATGGCTTGAGATAGATGGTCATGGTTTTTGTGTGTCTCATTGGTGGCAAAAAAGAAAATTTTTCTTTATGTGATCTGATTTCTAGGCTATGGTGTTGCAACATAACCAGCGATGGCTGCATTTATCTCTCGACACTCCTCCAGCAAAATTCAAACCTCACACACTTGGATCTGGGACTGAATCACATAGGAATTGTCGGATTGAAGTTTCTGTGTGAGGCTTTGAAGAAACCACTGTGTAAACTAAGATGTCTGTGGTGAGTTACGGTTTTGTGAACTTTAGTCTGCATCTGAAAGGTACTATCAATATAGCAGACCTCCCCCACAATTTTCATTGAGCATTTTAAAAACTCCACCAGGTTGGGGCTCAGTGGTAGAGAATCCACCTGCCAATACAGGGGACACGGGTTCAATCCCTCATCTGGAAAGATCCCACATGCCTCAGGACACAACTCCTAAAGCCTGTGCTCTGGAGCCTATGAGCTGCACCTGCTGACGTTTGCACACCCTGAGCCCATGCTTCCCAACGAGAGAAACCGCTGCAGTGAGAAGCCTGAACACCATAACTAGACAGTAGCCCCCACACACCACAGCTGGAGAAGGCCCGCACGCATCAGCAAAAACCCAGCGCAGCCAAAAACAGGCAACTCTTTAAAGAATAAATAAAAATTAAAAATTCGGCCAGGATGGCATTTTTCACACCCACACACAAAATTTAACCCCCAAATTCATAGTGAACCACAGAAGACCCCGAAACAACCCTGACCACAAAGAGCACCACCACCCAAGCGTGCGCCTGGCAGATGGGGTGGCATCCACGAGCACTGGTTGAGTAAACCAGCGAATGTGTGTTTCACCTACAGGTTGTGGGGATGTGCCCTCACCCCATTCTGTTGTGCAGAACTCTCATCTGCCCTTAGAAGCAATCAGAACCTGATCACGCTGGACCTGGGCCAAAATCCCTTGGGGTCCAGTGGAGTAAATATGCTGTGTGATGCCTTGAAACTTCAAAGTTGTCCCCTCCAGACACTCAGGTATGGTCCTCCTACTCCCCCAAGTGTTTGCTCCACGATCCTAGGTTATGGGGGAACACAAGCTACAGGCATTTGTGGTAGGCATTTAATGCTCACATTCAACTTTCATCTATTGATGTCTGGTTATGAGACAGTTTTCCCATAGGTTCCTTCCATTGTTTTGTCAGAGAAGATGAGTCGAAGGAGACAAAAACTCAACCTGGAAACCAAGAGGCTGGACTTAGGGTTTGTCTACCTGAGGGGGAGTTGTGGCGGCCAGCGATTGTCTCGTTAGGGAAATGGAATCACAGCTCTTATATGGTGTTTTGGGGAAGTTTGTTTATGGACTGTATTAGTTACAGAGGTCCAGTGGGTCAATGCCAGACTTAGAAGCATGTTCTTTGGAGTGACTTTGCTGTCCAATCGATGTAATCTGTGATCGTAGGAGCTATCAGCAACTGCTTGTCTTCTGCTTGCTCACTGTCCTATCGTTCTTGCTCTATTGCTGATTTGCTGCTGTGGCAACAAAAATCCATAAAACTCTTCCCAAGAGTGTAGGAACTTTTTAAAATCCTCAAATGCAACCTAGATAATTAATGGCTTTTGTTGCCATTCATTCACTAANATCACTCTTGCTCTATTGCTGATTTGCTACTGTGGCAACAAAATCCATAAAACTCTTCCCAAGAGTGTGGGAACTTTTTAAAATCCTCAAATGCAACCTAGACAATTAATGGCTTTTGTTGCCGTTCATTAAGTCATGTCCGACTCTGCAACCCCATGGACTGCAGTACAACAGGCTCCTCTGTCCTCCATCATCTACAGAGTTTGCTCATATTCATGTCCATGGAGTTGGTGATGCTATCTAACCATCTCATCCTCTGCTACCCCCCTTCTCCTTTTGCCTTCAGTCTTTCCCACCATCAGGGTCTTTTCCAGTGAGTTGACTCTTCGTATCAGGTGGCCAAAGTATTGCAGCTTTGGCTTCAGCGTCAGTCTTTACAATGAATACTCAGTGTTGATTTTTTAGTATTGACTGTTTGATCTCCTTGCTGTCCAAGGGACTCTCAAGCATCTTCTCCAGCACCATCCTTGTTCTTAGAGTAACACATTTGAATCTTCTGATCTGTTCTTCACACGCCATTTCTGATTCCTTCAACATTTTCAACCACACACAGATCATCTGTGGGACTAATTTTTTGTTTTTCTACCAAAGATTATGACCAACCTCTGACAATCATGAATAGACACAGCCATGTCTGACCTTGAAGGGTCATGTTTTAAATATTTTGAAGCTAGTTTGCTTATATTTTAGCAAAAATTATATTGATTGCTGACAAGGTTTCTGCTCAAGCTAGCTTAAGGTTGATGGGGTACATGGAGTTTGGGGACAGGGGTGGCCTGTCAGCTTTACTGAGATATAATTAACAAAATTGTATATATTTAAGGTATGCAATGTAATATTTTAATGTATGTATATATTGTGGAATGAGCATCACAATCAATGTAATTAACACATCCATTGCCTCGCATGGTTACCTTTGTGTGTGTGGTGTGAACACNTATGACATGACAGCTACTAACAGCTCAGATCTTTTTCTTCTATGAGAACAATTGGATAATTAAAATTCTTTCCTGCTTTAAAATAAAATGAAACTCGAGCTTCTAATTGTAATGAGCTGTTCGTTAAACAGCACAAAGTTTCAGCCATGCAAGATGGTAAGTTCTGGTGACCTGATGAACAGCGATGTGGTGACTGCTAACATTGCTGCTCTGAATGCTTGAAATCTGCTAAGACAGCTCATCATAAGTGGCCTCACCACAGAAGAAAAGAAGGAAGGGGATTTGTGTGCAGTGGTGGCTTGATAGTAGGGGTGACTTCACAAGGTACTTATATTTCAAAACATGGAGTCATATGCTTTAAATATACAGTTTTATCTGTCAACAGTATGTCAATAAAGGTAAAAATATGAAAACAGTTAATTCTAACATTTAAGCCCATGCCAGCTCTTTATTCTATGTGTATGCAGTATAGGTATACAAACAAGCTAACACCTGTTTCTTTTCCCTAGCCTCAAAAATATTTCCCCAGCTGACACTTATCGGAAGTTCTGCATGGCTTTGGGTGGTCACAANAGCTCAGAAGGTAAAGGATCCTGCAAGGCAGGAAATCAGAATTTGATCCCTGGGTCAGGAAGATCCCCTTGAGGAGGAAATGGCAACCCACTCTAGTTTTCTTGCCTGGGAAATACCATGGACAGAGGAGCCTGGTGGGCTACAGTCCATGGGGTCGCAGAGTCAGACATGACTGAGCAACTGACACACACATGCACATGTGTGATCACATGTGATGTATGATCACATCATTGCTCTCATTAACTTGTAATGATCCCATGTTAATGATTTAATGATTCCACAGAAAACAGAACTTCATGGGATGCACAGCTCTTCCTTACAGCCCCAGAATTCCCTTGTAACATACAGAATCCCCAAATTCCTTCAAGCAGCAGTGCAAGAATTACTTTTTTATTAGAACCTTTATTTTTTGCTTTTAGGTTAAGCATCTGCCTCCAATGCAGGAGACCCAGGTTCGATACCTAGGTTGAGAAGATCCCCTGGAGAAGGAAATGGCAATCCACTCCAGTATTCTTGCCTGGAGAATCCCATGGACGGAGAAGCCTAGTAAGTTACAGTCCAGGGTCGCAAAGAGTCAGACACAACTGAGCGACTTCACCACCACATAGTTGATTTACAATGGTGTGTTCATTTCTGCTGTACAGCAAAGTGATTCTGTGATACATACATATATATATTCCTTTTAATATCATTTTCTATAAAAATTACTTTATTAAGCACTATATTTTTTCTTCCAAACCTTACTTCATTCTAGATGGTTCCTCTAGCCCAAGTGGCACGGAGGGCACACTGGGGGAGGAGTCTGAGCTCAGAGTTGCCAGGAAGGCAGGCAACCTGGGGGCTGGCAGTGTTGGAGGAGGGGCCAGATCTTGCAAATCTTCATCACAGCTCCTGGGGGAAAGTTCCCTACATAGTCAGGGTTTGGGGTTCTCTCTGGTAGGAGGTGGAACCCCAGATGTGTACCAGAGTCACATTCACGGGAGAGTCAGACCAGACTTCATCTGAAGACTGTGAGTGGCTTCGGTTTAACAGGAGGGCACCCAGCTAGGTGCCGCAGTCTGACAACAGGAAAAGGAAAGTATTTCTGACTTATCTCACTTACCTCCCTAGGACAAGTGACCCCACACAGACAGGGATGGATGTCAGGGAGCAAAGCTGGCTTTTTTTTTCTTTTTATTAGGGTGAAATTCATGTAACATAAAATTTACCATTTTAAGGTGAACAGCTCAGTGGAATTTAGTACACTTTGTTATCCGCCACCTCTACCTAGTTGCAAAACATTTACATTGCTGCAAAATTAGAAAAAAAAAATCACCAATTAAGTAATTACCCTGATGCTAGGAAAGATTGAAGGCACAAGAAGGTGGATGCCAGAGGATGAGATGGTTGGATGGCATCACCACCTCAATGAACATGAATCTGAGCAAACTCCAGAAGATAGTGAAGAACAGGGAAGCCTGGTGTGCTGCAGTCCATGGGGTCAAAAACAGTCAGACACAACTTAGCAACTGACCAACAAGAATCTTCCTCACCTCAACCCCTGTCAACCATCAGTCTGTCTTCTGTCTCTATGGATTTACCTATCCAAACCTTTAGGATAAACTTAGGACTTTGGACATTTTTTCTATTCTAAAGGCAAGTCCTTAACATGTTGGTTATAATTATTATTATATTCGAAAGAGAAAGAATATCCAAAAGCCTGAAAGAGTCAGGTACGACCCAAGAAACAAAAAGATTTATTTTCAGGCTGTAGCTTAAGACAGTGTTAGCATAAGGGTTACATTTGGGGATAACCAGAAAGAAAAAAAAAATCTCAGGAACTGATTCACTTTGCTGCAAACCAGAAATTAACACACTGTAAAGTAACTATATGTCAATAGAATTTTTTTAAAAAAGCACAAGGCAGGTGGGCAAGGGGGACACATGGGAGAGATTGGGGCAGAGGATGGATTGGGTCAGCTGTGAGAGGAGGTGATGTCAGAAGTCAATCCTCAGTGGGGAAAAGAGGGTGGGATGAACTGAGAGAGCAGCCCTGAAACACATACCCTACCACGTGNGACACATGGGAGAGTTTGGGGCAGAGGATGGATTGGGTCAGCTGTGAGAGGAGGTGATGTCAGAAGTCAATCCTCAGTGGGGAAAAGAGGGTGGGATGAACTGAGAGAGCAGCCCTGAAACACATACCCTACCACGTGCAGAATAGATAGCCAGTGGGAATTTTCTGTATGACACAGGGAGCTCAAACTGGTGCTCTGTGACAACTAGAAGGGTGGGAGGTGGGAGGGAGGTTCAGAGGGAGGGGACATGTGTGTACCTACGGCTGATTCAGGTTGACACATGGCAGAGACCAACACAACATTGGAAAGCAATTATCCTCCAATTAAAAATAAACAATGAAAAAAAATTCCATCTGGAGGGGCTTCCCTGGTGGTCTAGTGGTTAAAACTCTTCTTTCCAGTGCAGGGGGCGTGGGTTCAATCCCTGGTTACAAAACTAAAACCCCCGCGTGCCTCGAAGTCTGACCCCCAAAAAAAAAAGGCAGTGAGCAAGACAACAGTGAGTAGACTGTCGCTCTCATAGTCCACTTACTCTAGGTCCCCTCCCCACTCGCACGACCAATCTCTTAGACGCCACCAAGCCTGGGATTCTAGTGACGGAAGCCTCGGTTGTGACCATCTGGTCGACCCGCATCCTGACGCCCCTGTGGTTTCTGGGTCTGCGGGAGGGGCGGGAGTGGCCTGTGTGCAGCTCTGATCCGGTGCATCATCGGAGGTTTCCTTCGGCTGTGCCAGTCTTCTGCCAGAAGCCCCACCAGGAGAATTAGAATCACAGCCCCAAGGCATATCCGGGCCAGATTGCCCTTGGTATAGTGCTGGAGAGCAAGACCTGGAGGAACAAGAAGAGATGGAGCAGATGATAAAAGCCCAGCTCCAAGGGAACTTCCCTGGTGGTCCAGGGGTTAAGACTTGACCTTCCAATGCCAGGGATGCAAGTTCAATCCCTGGTTGGGGAGCTAAGATCCCTCAAAGCCAAAAAACCAAAACATAAAACAAAAGCAATACAATGAAGACTTTAAAAGTGGTCCATATCCAAAAAAATGATGATAATAATCTTGGGACGCCCCTGGTGGTCCAGTGGTTTAAAATCGACCTTCCAATGCAGAGGGACACAGGCTGGATCCCTGGTCAGGAGACTAAGGTCCCACATGCCACAAGCCTGTGAGGCTTGACTACTGAGCCCAAGCACCACAACTAGAGAGAAAACCACGTGCCACACCAAAGATGCCTCAAGCTGCAAGTGAGACCCAGCCCAGTCAAAAGTAAAAATCATAAATAGTAAACAAAGAAAAAAAGCTCCTCTCCAGAACCCACTCCAAGCCACATACTGGGTTTGTCACAGCCAAATCCTTCATCTGAAAAGCTATTACTCTCTGTTAGCCAGAGAAGCTATGACAAACCTAGATAGCATATTAACAAGCAGAGACATTACTTTGCAAACAAAGGTCTGTCTAGTCAAATCTATAGTTTTTCCAGTAGTCATGTATGGATGTGAGAGTTGGACCATAAAGAAAGCTGAGTGCTGAAGAACTGATGCTTTTGAATTTGGTGTTGGAGAAGACTCTTGAGAGTCCTTGGACTGCAAGGAGATCAAACCAGTCAACCCTAAAGGATATCAAGTGTGAACATTCATTGGGAGGACTGATGCTGAAACTGAAACTCCAATACTTTGGCCACCAGATGCAACGAACTGATTCATTAGAAAAGACCCTGATGCTGGGAAAGAAAGATTGAGGGCAGGAGGAGAAGGGAACAACAGTGGACAAGATGGTTGGATGGCATCACCAACTCCATGGACATGAGTTTGAGCAAGCTCCAGGAGATGGTGAAGGACAGTGACTGGCGTGCTGCAGTCCATGGGGTTGCAAAGAGTCAGACACAACTGAAGAATAACAAGCTAGATGCCATCCTCCCTCCTCAAGGATTCCTCTCGTCTTCGCCAAGCATCAGGACTAGATAGGCCCCATTTTCTGAGGAGCATGTCTTCCACTCACCCCCTCACAGGCCTCTGACACAACTTCTCCCCACACACAGATACTACCTGGTTGTTTGGCTGATTGTGGAAGAGGAGATTGTCATAAGGGGTGGGACAGAGATGAAATTTCCCTTCTTCTGACCTTTTAGATAATCTCCACCTTCACACTGGTCTTTGCCCAGTTCTGAGCTCCATATGCTAACACTACTCCTCCCCTTCTTAGCTGACATACCAGAACCCAAGACCAGAGAGCCGCAGCTTCTTTGCAGGGAAAGCACCCAGTTTGGGGTAAAGACATGGCCTAGAGGGGGCAGGAAGTTGGTCCAGAGAAGGACACTTACTCACCAGTTGGAGGGTCCGACTCCTTTGGAAGGACAGTGATATTCCTAGAAGCTTCTAAAAATCGAAAACGATAAGTGTAAAGAGGCGGAACCATCTCTTCTACCCCTGTTTCTACCCCAATCCTGAACAGCTGCACTGAGAGGCAGAATTCCAGGTTTATAAGAGAGTGTGAACTACAAAGGGCATCTCTGATGGCTAGGTGGTAAAAAAAAAAAAAAAACGCCTGCCAATGCAGTAGACACGAGTTCAATTCCTGGGTTGGAAAGATCCCCTGGAGGGGGAAATGCCAACCCAAAGAAGCCCGAGCTTCTCACTCACTTCATCAACCCATACCAGTATGCTTGGCTGAGAAATCCCACGGACAGTGGAGCCTGGTAAGCTACAGTCCACGGGGCTGCAAAGAGTCAGACATGACTGAGTGAGTGAACAACACAAACTGCGGGGTCAGAGTGTTCGAATTCGAACCTCAGACTCATCACTTATTAGATGTGGAGAGAATGATAGTGTTAGTCACTCAGCCATGTCTGACTCTTTGCGACCCCATGGACTGTAGCTCATCAGGCTCCTCTGTCCATGGAATTCTCCAGGCAAGAATATTGGAGTGGGATGCCACTGCCTTCTCCAGGGGATCTTCCCGATCCAGGGATTGAACTCAGGTCTCCTGCATTACAAGTAGATTCTTTACCATNCAAATTCGAACCTCAGACTCATCACTTATTAGATGTGGAGAGAACGATAGTGTTAGTCACTCAGCCATGTCTGATTCTTTGTGACCCCATGGACTGTAGCTCATCAGGCTCCTTTGTCCATGGAATTCTCCAGGCAAGAATATTGGAGTGGGATGCCGTTGCCTTCTCCAGGGGATCTTCCTGACCCAGGGATTGAACTCAGGTCTCCTGCATTACAAGTCGATTCTTTACCATCTGACAAATGACTTAATAGCTATGGGTCAGTTTTCCTAATCCTCCTGAGAATGACTGGGGACCAAGAAGGGTTTTGAACATAGGATGGGTAAGAATCTCCTCAGAGCCTTGGAAAGAACCTGCCAGAATCAGGAACCTAAAGTGTGTGGACCCCATGGAGATAGCTAGGGAATCTGCCAAGGTTTTCCGTCTTGAAGGCAAAGGAGACTCTCCCTAGGGAAGCCAAGGGCAAAGAGCGCAACAGTGTGAGGTAGAAACTGGACTGGAGGATGCACTGTGTCCAGGGAGCTGCGATCTGCATGGGGTGAAGCACAGGACCGCGCCTGGAAGCAGTGGCAACAGGGCCACACACACGGATCAGGGCCAAGTTGGAAGAGCGCAGCAACGGGATTTCCCTGAGCGTCCCGTGGCTCAGACTCTGCAGTTCCAGTGCAGAGGGCGTGAGTCGGATTCCTGTTTCATCCCATGCAGCACAGCCAACAAATTAAAAAAAAAAAAATTCAGAACTTACTACCCATGTTGAGTTCTTGTGGCAACACACTCAGTGAGAGAAAGTCCAAAAGAAAAAGAAGAACAGAACAGTGCTGGGGACGGGAGGGAGGGGACCTGTGTAGAGCTGACTCAGGTGGTTGTACAGCAGAAACCAACACGTCATTGTACAGCAGCTGTCCCTCAATTAAAAGTAAATTTAGAGAAAGAAGAAGAGCACAGCGCAGGGATAAGTCATGGAGCCCCGCGGTCAGGACGCTCCTCTGCCCCGAGCTCAGAGCCCGTCTCCCCCACCCTCGCCCTCAAATCGAGGACTTTCCTGGGAAGCGCCAGGTGCTTTCGAGAAGCGGACTGAACGCTGACAGCCTCGGATGACGGAAGAGCGAGCTCTGCGTGCCTGCCTGGTTACTCACCAGTTGTGGAGGCTTCCTTCACAATCGAGTGGTTCAATTTCCTGGAGGCTTCTGTGAGTTCTAAGCAAGAAGAGTATAAGAAAGTGGGTAATGTGGGGTCTGCTCAGTGAGTCCCTACTCCCCTCACCCCTCCTGAGCTATCCGATCTTCCTGGAACTCATTTATCTACCACACGGTGCACAGACACAGAGGAAAGACAAACCCAGAAAGCCCAGAATAAACCCATCTTCTGCTTCTGAGTGGCTTCCTGAGAAATGGCCCCATTCATCTGCTGATGGACATTGGCTTACTTCCACGTTGGGGCTGTTGTGAATTCTGCCACTATAGGAACATTCACATACAAGCTTCTGTGTGAACGCACTTTTTTAAATTTTCTTGACTGTATAGACTGAGGGCGAGGGCTTCCTTGTTGGCTCTGCAGTAAAGAATCTGCCTGTCGTGCAGGAGACCTGGGTTCAATCCCTGGTCCAGAAAGATCCCACATAGTGTGGCGCAGTTATGCTACAACTATGGAGCCTGTACTCCAGAGCCTAGGAGCTGCAGCTACGGAAGCCCGCAGGCTGTAGAGCCCAAGCTCTAGAGAAGCCCCACAGTAAGGAGCCCATATATCACAACTAGAGGGTAGCCACCGCTCTCCACATCTAGGGAAAAAAAAAGCCCATTCAGCGATGAAGACCCAGCACAGCCAAGGACAAATGATTTTTTTTTTATTTTCTTTGAAAAAGGAAGCACTATTGATTCATGCAACAACTTGGAAAAATCTCAAGGATATTATGATCAGTTCAGTTCAGTTGCTCAGTTATGTCCGACTCTTTGCAACACCATAGACTACAGCATGCCAGACTTCCCTGTCCATCACCAACTCCTGGAGCTTGCTCAAACTCACGTCCAACGAGTATTATGATAAGGGGCAGGGTGTGGAGGCAGAGACAATCTCAAAAAGTCCCATGTTATATGATTCCTTTTATATGTAACATTCTCAAAATGACAAAATTAAATCTAGGGAGAACAAATTAGCCGGGGGTTAGGGATCATGGGAGGGGAGGGGTGCCCATAAAGGGGGGACCCTGAGAATATCTTTGTGAGGATGGAATAGCATTTTTTGTTTTCTTCCCTTGGAACAGTATTTTGAATGCAATGGTAGTTATGTGAATCTGTGTGATGAGTCAACATAGAACTATACATATACATTGTGCCAATGTCAGATTCCTGGTTTTTCTGTTGTACTGTAATTATGTAAGAAGATCCCCTGGAGGGGGAAATGGCAACCCACTCCAGTATTCAAGTAAATCGAGAAATCTAGACAAAGAGGAGAAGGATAACGGGGTTCCTGCGCCTGTGTAACACAGACACAGGGTGAATGCTCCGAAACCTACCTGGGGCAGTGGAAGGGGGCTCCGTGGGCAGCCAGCCGGGGGTCGCAGAGGCCCCTGAAAAATCAGAAAAAAAGAGAGAGAGTGATCTGTGCACTGTTATGTGTGGTTCCTGAGCAAGCCCGTTTCCTCGCCTGGAAACTGAAAATACGGACGCTTCCACCACTGGCCTGCGGTGAGTCTTACACAGCATTTGAAAGGCGCACCTAGCACATTCTGGAGCTAATGAATGACAATCCCTGTAGCTGCCGTCCCTACTTTCCAAACTGCAGTCCTGTCCCTTCTTCTGGATCCCTGTGACCTGCCATCTTACGGATCCTGGAAACAAAAGTGGCTTTTGTCTCCTGGGAACCAGATGAGGAGGCAGAAACCATGGGCTACGTCCAGAGAAAGACAGGCATCCTGTGTGGGGACAAATGGGGATGCCAAGGGGACGAAACAGCCCCTTCCCTCTCCCATGACCCTTGCTATCTGCTTATTTGCCCAGGCTTGATTCCCAGGCAATAATACCCAGGCACTATTCATGCCATTCAAATTAAAACAGTATTAAATTCTCATTTTCCTGGCTTTCACTTTCTCCAGGCTTCCACTGCAGGGGGTGCAAGCTCACTCCCTGGTCAGGGAACTGAGATCCCACATGCCACAAGGTACAGCAAAAAAGAAAAAGAAAAAATACATAAATTAAAACTTTTAAATAAAACTGATTAATTAATGTAAAAGTGAATATATGTATGTATATATACATATAACTCATTCGCTTTGCTGTGCACCTAAAGTTAATACCATACTGTAAATCAACCATATGCGTGTGTGCTAAGTCACTTCAGTTGTGTCCAACTCTTTGCAACCCGGTGGACTGTAGCCCACCAGGCTTACGTGCCCATGGGGATTCTCCAAGCACAAATACTGGTGTGGGTTGCCATGGCCTCCTCCAGGGGATCTTCCCAACCCAGGGACTGAACGTGAGTCTTTCATATCTCATGCATTAGCAGGCAGGTTCTTTGCCACCAGCACCACACTAGCTGAGAAGCCCTGTAAATCAACTATACTCCAATACACATTTTAAAAAAAAATAAAAAGAAAAGAAAATCTTGGGCTGGGAAGACCATCCCGGATTATCTGAGTAGGTCTAATTATAAGGGTCTTTAAAAGTCTAAGAGTGAAGCAGGAAGGTGGAAGAGTCAGAGAGAAAGAGAAAGATTAGAAAATGCTATGAAACTGGCTTTGATGATGAAGGAAGGGACCATGGGAGCCAAGAGATACAGGTGATTCTAGAAGCTGGAAAAGGCACCAAAAATGAATTCTCCCCTTGAGCTTCCAGAAGGAAGGCTGGCTGACACCTTGGTTTTATCCCTGCAGGACCCATTTCAGACTTCTGACTTCCAGAACTGTAAGGTCATACATTTGGGAAGCAAGCGAACTATGGTCACTTGTTACAGCAGCACCCAGACACTCAGACACCCTCCAAAGCCTCCAGCTTCCCATGCGCCCTCCCCTGGAAACTTCCATCAGGGACGACCAAGGCTGGAGAACAGGTTTCATCTCTACTCCTGACCTGTGACCACAAGCTCCAGGGGGTCGCTGGGGGCTGACCACAGGTATGGCTGTGCGCTGGAAAAGCTATAGCATCGGTAGACTCCGCTGTGGGCTGCAGTCACAGTGACGATGGGGAAGTCTGCCCGGTACCACCTCTCCGGTGTCTTGAAGGGCCTGGTGTCGCCCTCCTTGTGGAGAGCAAACTGGTCGAAACCATATTGGCTCTGACAGCGTAGAGTCACGGTCCCTCCTGCTGGCACCACCGTGCTGGGCTGGGCTGAGAGCGAGGGCTTGGAGGAAGTTTCTGGGAAAAGAGAGAACTTTAGTATTAAAGATGGTGGCCACTGTGGAAAACAGTATGGAGGGTCCTCGGAAAACTGAAAATAGAATTACCCACCATATGATCCAGAAATCCCTCTCCTGGACACATATCCAGACAAAACTAACTCAGAAAGATACACGCACCCTTGTGTTCATAGCTATGACATTCACAATAGCTAAGACATGGAGACAGCCTAAATATGCCTCGACAGAGGAATGGATAAAGAAGACGTGGCCCATATATACAGCGGAATACTACGTAGCCACAAAAAAGGGTGGAATAACGCCATTTGCAACAACATCCCATGTGCAACTAGAGACGATCATACGAAGTGAAGTAAGTCAGACAGAGAAAGACAAATAGCACATGATATCAATTACGTGTGGGATCTAAAATACGACACAAAGGAACCTATCTATGAAATCGAAACAGACTCGTGGACACAGAGCACAGGCTGGTGGTTGCCAAGGGAAAGAGGGTTGGGAGAGGCATGGAGTGGGAGGTGGGGCTTAGCAGATATAAGCGTTTATATACAGGATGGATTAACAACAAGGTTCTACTACTGTACAGCTCAGAGAACTATATTCCATACCCTACGATAAACCATAATGGAAAAATATTTTTCAAAACTGTATATATATAACTGGAGCAGTTTGCTGTACAACAGAAATTAACAGCATTGTAAATCAACTATACTTCAATTAACAATATTAAAACTGGGGAGGGGAGGATAAAAGAGAGAGAGAGAAGGTGGTTAAGACTCCACCTTTCCATTGAAGGGGCCAGATGGTTAGACTCCTGGATGGAAAACTAAGATCCCACATGTCCCAAGGGTGTGGCCACAAAATAAATATTTCTTAAGGCATAAACGCGGCTAGAGGGGTGCACATTTTTTCCTCTCATGTCAGGCTTGGATGTGATTTGGAATGACAATCTAGGAATCTGTCTTTATTTAAAATTGTGCTATTGTGAACATCCTGGATTTTTTGCATTGATTTGGGGTGTTTTTTTAATATTGTATTAACATATTATTTATGTGGGTTACTGAGTTTGGGGCACCTTCCCTAAATGTGGCACTCAAGGCCAACGTCTTGCTTGCCCCACCCTAATCCCAACATCCCCACCCCCTCCCTCGCCCCAGGACTTTGGATTTAAGGTCTTCACCACCCCCAACTCTCACCCTCTTGGCGCCCAGAAAAGAAGACCACGCAGCCCTGAGACTCCAAGTCCATCCCGGCCCACCCCCGGTTACCAGTAGCAACCAGCTCCAGCTGGCTGCTGGGAGGGGACCAGCGCATCCCTATCTGATAGGAGCAGCGGTAGCGCCCGGCCTGGTCTCTTTCCATCGTCGAGATGAAGATCTCCGCCTCGTCAAAATACCTCCCGGATTTCAGCTTCTCCAGGCGGTACAGGTCTGCACCCGGAGGCCCCTGGCAGCGAATGGTCACCGGCCTCCCCAGGGGCACGAGGGAGCTGGGCAGGGCCTGGAGGGAGGGCTCGGACAGGGGACCTGGAAGCGATGCACATCCTAGAGGAGCTCAGCTTCCGACAGAGCCCTCCCGTCCGGAGCCCTCCCCCAGGTCCTGCCCTCTCACTGGCTGAACCCAGAAGACGGATCTGGACTCACCTTCCGGAGCGCGTATCCCCTGGCCCAGACACAGCCCTGGGGAAAGAGCAAGCGACCAGTCACCAGGACCTCGTGTGAATCCACACCTCCTGCGTGCCGCACATTGAGCTGACACACTTGCACGCATTTGCTTTTTTTAATTGAGGATATAGTTGAGGGTCCGTTGGACAGCAAAGAGATCCAACCAGTCCATCCTAAAGGAAATCAGTCCTGAATATTCATGGGAAGAACTGATTCTGAAGCTGAAGCTCCAATATTTTGGCCACCTGATGTGAAGAGCTGACTCATTTGAAAAGACCCTGATGCTGGGAAAGATTGAAGGCAGGAGGAGAAGGGGATGACAGAGGATGAAATGGTTGGATCGCATCACCGACTCTATGGACATGAGTTTGGGTAAACTCCGGGAGTTGGTGATGGACAGGGAGGCCTGACATTTTGCAGTAAGTCAGGTGGATCTGGTGCTAACATTCCTTAGTTTGCACTTGAGCCTGTCGCTGCATGACCTCAAACAAGTTACTTAATCCCTCTGGGCCTGTGTTCTCACCTGTGAGATGGGAATAACAGGAGGCCCTGCTTCATCAGGCCGTGATGGGGATTAAATGAGTGTCTATTTAGAAACACAGAGTAGGGCTTCCCCGGTGGCTCAGTGGCAAAGAATCCACCGGCCAGTGCAGGAGACGTAGGTTCGATCCCCGAGGGGGGAAGATCCCATGTGCCCGGGAGCAACTGAGCCCGTGCTCCCCAGCTACTGCGCCAGTGCTCTAGAGCCTGGGAACCGCAACTGCTGAGCCCCAGTGCTGCAACCACTGAAGCCTGTGGGCCCCAGAGCCCGTGCTCGGCAGCAAGAGAAGCCGCCGCAGTAAGAAGCCTGGGCGCCGCAACCGGAGAGGAGCCCCCATCACCATAACAAGAGAAAGCCCGCGCGCAGCAGCAAAGACCCAGCACAGCTGAAAATAAAATGAAAGCACAGAATAATGCATGCGTAACAGCTCCATGAGTTCTTTCAAGGGTGGAGAAAGGCTTGAGTGACCGAGGGGCAGCTTGTCTTCACAGGATGCATTCTTACCCCCGATAACACAACTGCTCTCCCTTCCTGCTTAGCCCCGGAGCCTCTGTCCTTTTCCGTGATAAAATTCCTTTGAAGAAACAAGGAAATCATGGGCAGACGTGCCCAGAATAGAGCTTGATAAGAAGGAGACAAAAAAACGCATCTGAGCCTCCCCACCAATCCTATTACAGGAGACTCTTACTCCAGCGTTATTGAGATTGACTGACAAATAAAAATCTTACATATCCAAGGTGTACGGCGTGATGACCTGTAAAATAATTACTGCAATCAAGCTAGTTAACACATCTGTCACCTCACATAATTAAATATCTTTTGGGGTATTTTTCTGATGAGAAATCTAAATCTACTCTTTTGGCAAATTTCAGGCACGTGCTATAGAACAGTTAACTATTGTCACCGGGTTATGACTTAAACCCCCAGGACTGATTTCATCTTATAAGTGGGATTTTGTACCTTTTGACCCATATCATCTACCTCCCCGTTACCGGCACCTCCACCCTCAGCCACTTGTCCCCAACCCAGGCAATCACCAAGCTACTCTCTGCTTTCGTGGGTCTGACTTTTTGGGACTCCATGTATAAGTAGGATCCTACAATATTTGTTTATCTGGCTTATATTGCTTAGCATAATACCCTCAAGGTCCAATCACATTGTCACAAACAGCAAAATTGTTGGCACCAGAACCTAAAGAGATATTGACAAGCTAAATCTATAATCTAGCACTGATAGCAAATCCACCTCAAACAAAATTAAAAATTATAAAACAACAAGGACCTACTATAGAGTACAGGGAACGCTATGCAATATTTTGTAGTAACCTATAAGGGAAAAGAACCTGAAAAAGAATATATATATATATATAATATACACATATATGTGTGTGCGTGTGTGATTCACTTTGCTGTGCGCCTGAAACTAGCACAGCATTGTAAATCAAGAAGACTTTAATTAATTAAAAACAAAACAATATGGAGTAGTGGGAGAAGTTTGCAGCCCAACACTCTGAGACCTGTATTCATTTATCAACCCAGCCACGAATAAACTAGAATAATTCATACAAACAGCATCTCCCTGGGTCCCAGTTTTCCCACCCAGCAAATAAGTGAGGTGATGCGTGTAGGTCACCTCTTGCCCTGAAAGTTACCTCTTGCCCTGGTGCAATTTAAAAAATAAAAACAAACAAATAACATTCTTTGTCTCCTAGCCCACTGCCTGTCCGTCAGCCTTTTCCAGAATGACTCACCAAGACAGAGGAGGGCAGACAGGACTGGGGACATGGTTCCTCGCCTGTCCTGAGCTCTGCAGCCCAGGAGGGAAGCCTTGGGTGGGGGCTGGAGCCGGACACAGGGTGCAGTGGCGGGGGTGAAGGGCCCTCTCCTCCTCCCCCGTCAGCCTGGCTTTCCCTAGTTGGCATTCATCAAGCCGGAGCCATAGCGTGACTTGCACACAAGCTCCAGGGAGCCTGGCTTATCTCCTGCTGCCAGCCCAGGGTCCCAGCGCGTCTGCCTCGTCAGGCATCATCTGTGTTCTGCTACTTCCAGTAGCCCCCTACACTCATTAAGGGGACTCGCAAATCAAAACCCCAATGGGTCAGTGAAATTCACAGAATCAGAAAGTACAGCGGGGGCTTCCCTGGTGGTCCAGTGGCTAAGACTCTGAGCTCCCAATGCAGGGGACCCCCCAGGTTCCATCCCTGGTCAGGAAACTAGACCCCACAGGCTGCAACCAAGACCTGATACAGCCAAATAAATTAATGTTTTAAAAAGAAAGGGGGGAAGTACATCGGTAGGGCTTCCCTGCTGGCTCAGTGGGAAAGAATCTGCCTGCCAGTGCAGAAGTTGTTGTTAGTCACTCAGTAGTGTCCGACTCTTTGCGACCCCATGGACTGTAGCACGCCAGGCTTCCCTGTCCTTCCCTATCTCCCAGAGCTTGCTGAGACTCATGTCCATTGAGTCGGTGATGCCATCCAACCGTCTCATCTTCTGTCGCCCCCTTCTCCTCCTGCCCTCAATCTTTCCCAGAATCAGGGTCTTTTCCAATGAGTTGGCTGTTCCCATCGGGTGGCCAAAGTATCGGAGCTTCAACTTCAGCATCAGTCCTTCCGATGAATACTCAGAGTTGATTTCCTTAAGGATGGACTGGTTGGCTCTCCTTGCAGTCCAAGCGACTCTGGATCCCTGGATTAGATGTTGCTTTGCGTTGCTTCCATCATTTTCCACCTGGTCCCTCCCTCTCCATCTCGGGATAAACTCTCTACACGGGATGGGCCTGGATGGACAGCAGGCCCTTCACAGGTCTGGGATTTCTCCCCTCCTGCCTCTGGGTTCCTCCTAGAGGTCATTCCAGGAATCTTTGGAGAGACTTTTGTGAAATTACTGCCTTTTCCTCTTTCAGTAGACTGTGGGTCATGAGTTGTCCCCCGAGGATGGGTTTTTATGGGACCTTTAGAGCCCTGTGCATATTTTTTGACACTTCCACCTGGTGAGGAGGGATCAGGTGTCACGACATAGAGAT
>SJYW01018817.1:608998-619670 GCA_006410735.1 Raphicerus campestris | reverse complement strand
GTCCGACTCTTTGCAACACCATAGACTACAGCATGCCAGACTTCCCTGTCCATCACCAACTCCTGGAGCTTGCTCAAACTCACGTCCATCAAGTATTATGATAAGGGGCAGGGTGTGGAGGCAGAGACAATCTCAAAAAGTCCCATGTTATATGATTCCTTTTATATGTAACATTCTCAAAATGACAAAATTAAATCTAGGGAGAACAAATTAGCCGGGGGTTACGGATCATGGGAGGGGAGGGGTGCCCATAAAGGGGGGACCCTGAGAATATCTTTGTGAGGATGGAATAGCATTTTTTGTTTTCTTCCCTTGGAACAGTATTTTGAATGCAATGGTAGTTATGTGAATCTGTGTGATGAGTCAACATAGAACTATACATATACATTGTGCCAATGTCAGATTCCTGGTTTTTCTGTTGTACTGTAATTATGTAAGAAGATCCCCTGGAGGGGGAAATGGCAACCCACTCCAGTATTCAAGTAAATCGAGAAATCTAGACAAAGAGGAGAAGGATAACGGGGTTCCTGCGCCTGTGTAACACAGACACAGGGTGAATGCTCCGAAACCTACCTGGGGCAGTGGAAGGGGGCTCCGTGGGCAGCCAGCCGGGGGTCGCAGAGGCCCCTGAAAAATCAGAAAAAAAGAGAGAGAGTGATCTGTGCACTGTTATGTGTGGTTCCTGAGCAAGCCCGTTTCCTCGCCTGGAAACTGAAAATACGGACGCTTCCACCACTGGCCTGCGGTGAGTCTTACACAGCATTTGAAAGGCGCACCTAGCACATTCTGGAGCTAATGAATGACAATCCCTGTAGCTGCCGTCCCTACTTTCCAAACTGCAGTCCTGTCCCTTCTTCTGGATCCCTGTGACCTGCCATCTTACGGATCCTGGAAACAAAAGTGGCTTTTGTCTCCTGGGAACCAGATGAGGAGGCAGAAACCATGGGCTACGTCCAGAGAAAGACAGGCATCCTATGTGGGGACAAATGGGGATGCCAAGGGGACGAAACAGCCCCTTCCCTCTCCCATGACCCTTGCTATCTGCTTATTTGCCCAGGCTTGATTCCCAGGCAATAATACCCAGGCACTATTCATGCCATTCAAATTAAAACAGTGTTAAATTCTCATTTTCCTGGCTTTCACTTTCTCCAGGCTTCCACTGCAGGGGGTGCAAGCTCACTCCCTGGTCAGGGAACTGAGATCCCACATGCCACAAGGTACAGCAAAAAAGAAAAAGAAAAAATACATAAATTAAAACTTTTAAATAAAACTGATTAATTAATGTAAAAGTGAATATATGTATGTATATACATATAACTCATTCGCTTTGCTGTGCACCTAAAGTTAACACCATACTGTAAATCAACCATATGCGTGTGTGCTAAGTCACTTCAGTTGTGTCCAACTCTTTGCAACCCGGTGGACTGTAGCCCACCAGGCTTACGTGCCCATGGGGATTCTCCAAGCACAAATACTGGTGTGGGTTGCCATGGCCTCCTCCAGGGGATCTTCCCAACCCAGGGACTGAACGTGAGTCTTTCATATCTCATGCATTAGCAGGCAGGTTCTTTGCCACCAGCACCACACTAGCTGAGAAGCCCTGTAAATCAACTATACTCCAATACACATTTTAAAAAAAAATAAAAAGAAAAGAAAATCTTGGGCTGGGAAGACCATCCCGGATTATCTGAGTAGGTCTAATTATAAGGGTCTTTAAAAGTCTAAGAGTGAAGCAGGAAGGTGGAAGAGTCAGAGAGAAAGAGAAAGATTAGAAAATGCTATGAAACTGGCTTTGATGATGAAGGAAGGGACCATGGGAGCCAAGAGATACAGGTGATTCTAGAAGCTGGAAAAGGCACCAAAAATGAATTCTCCCCTTGAGCTTCCAGAAGGAAGGCTGGCTGACACCTTGGTTTTATCCCTGCAGGACCCATTTCAGACTTCTGACTTCCAGAACTGTAAGGTCATACATTTGGGAAGCAAGCGAACTATGGTCACTTGTTACAGCAGCACCCAGACACTCAGACACCCTCCAAAGCCTCCAGCTTCCCATGCGCCCTCCCCTGGAAACTTCCATCAGGGACGACCAAGGCTGGAGAACAGGTTTCATCTCTACTCCTGACCTGTGACCACAAGCTCCAGGGGGTCGCTGGGGGCTGACCACAGGTATGGCTGTGCGCTGGAAAAGCTATAGCATCGGTAGACTCCGCTGTGGGCTGCAGTCACAGTGACGATGGGGAAGTCTGCCCGGTACCACCTCTCCGGTGTCTTGAAGGGCCTGGTGTCGCCCTCCTTGTGGAGAGCAAACTGGTCGAAACCATATTGGCTCTGACAGCGTAGAGTCACGGTCCCTCCTGCTGGCACCACCGTGCTGGGCTGGGCTGAGAGCGAGGGCTTGGAGGAAGTTTCTGGGAAAGGAGAGAACTTTAGTATTAAAGATGGTGGCCACTGTGGAAAACAGTATGGAGGGTCCTCGGAAAACTGAAAATAGAATTACCCACCATATGATCCAGAAATCCCTCTCCTGGACACATATCCAGACAAAACTAACTCAGAAAGATACACGCACCCTTGTGTTCACAGCAGCAATATTGACAATAGCTAAGACATGGAGACAGCCTACATATCCAGACAAAACTAACTCAGAAAGATAAACACACCCTTGTGTTCATAGCTACGACATTCACAATAGCTAAGACATGGAGACAGCCTAAATATGCCTCGACAGAGGAATGGATAAAGAAGACGTGGCCCATATATACAGTGGAATACTACGTAGCCACAAAAAAAGGGTGGAATAACGCCATTTGCAACAACATCCCATGTGCAACTAGAGACGATCATACGAAGTGAAGTAAGTCAGACAGAGAAAGACAAATAGCACATGATATCAATTACGTGTGGGATCTAAAATATGACACAAAGGAACCTATCTATGAAATCGAAACAGACTCGTGGACACAGAGCACAGGCTGGTGGTTGCCAAGGGAAAGAGGGTTGGGAGAGGCATGGAGTGGGAGGTGGGGCTTAGCAGATATAAGCGTTTATATACAGGATGGATTAACAACAAGGTTCTACTACTGTACAGCTCAGAGAACTATATTCCATACCCTACGATAAACCATAATGGAAAAATATTTTTCAAAACTGTATATATATAACTGGAGCAGTTTGCTGTACAACAGAAATTAACAGCATTGTAAATCAACTATACTTCAATTAACAATATTAAAACTGGGGAGGGGAGGATAAAAGAGAGAGAGAGAAGGTGGTTAAGACTCCACCTTTCCATTGAAGGGGCCAGATGGTTAGACTCCTGGATGGAAAACTAAGATCCCACATGTCCCAAGGGTGTGGCCACAAAATAAATATTTCTTAAGGCATAAACGCGGCTAGAGGGGTGCACATTTTTTCCTCTCATGTCAGGCTTGGATGTGACTTGGAATGACAATCTAGGAATCTGTCTTTATTTAAAATTGTGCTATTGTGAACATCCTGGATTTTTTGCATTGATTTGGGGTGTTTTTTTTAATATTGTATTAACATATTATTTATGTGGGTTACTGAGTTTGGGGCACCTTCCCTAAATGTGGCACTCAAGGCCAACGTCTTGCTTGCCCCACCCTAATCCCAACATCCCCACCCCCTCCCTCGCCCCAGGACTTTGGATTTAAGGTCTTCACCACCCCCAACTCTCACCCTCTTGGCGCCCAGAAAAGAAGACCACGCAGCCCTGAGACTCCAAGTCCATCCCGGCCCACCCCCGGTTACCAGTAGCAACCAGCTCCAGCTGGCTGCTGGGAGGGGACCAGCGCATCCCTATCTGATAGGAGCAGCGGTAGCGCCCGGCCTGGTCTCTTTCCATCGTCGAGATGAAGATCTCCGCCTCGTCAAAATACCTCCCGGATTTCAGCTTCTCCAGGCGGTACAGGTCTGCACCCGGAGGCCCCTGGCAGCGAATGGTCACCGGCCTCCCCAGGGGCACGAGGGAGCTGGGCAGGGCCTGGAGGGAGGGCTCGGACAGGGGACCTGGAAGCGATGCACATCCTAGAGGAGCTCAGCTTCCGACAGAGCCCTCCCGTCCGGAGCCCTCCCCCAGGTCCTGCCCTCTCACTGGCTGAACCCAGAAGACGGATCTGGACTCACCTTCCGGAGCGCGTATCCCCTGGCCCAGACACAGCCCTGGGGAAAGAGCAAGCGACCAGTCACCAGGACCTCGTGTGAATCCACACCTCCTGCGTGCCGCACACTGAGCTGACACACTTGCACGCATTTGCTTTTTTTAATTGAGGATATAGTTGAGGGTCCGTTGGACAGCAAAGAGATCCAACCAGTCCATCCTAAAGGAAATCAGTCCTGAATATTCATGGGAAGAACTGATTCTGAAGCTGAAGCTCCAATATTTTGGCCACCTGATGTGAAGAGCTGACTCATTTGAAAAGACCCTGATGCTGGGAAAGATTGAAGGCAGGAGGAGAAGGGGATGACAGAGGATGAAATGGTTGGATCGCATCACCGACTCTATGGACATGAGTTTGGGTAAACTCCGGGAGTTGGTGATGGACAGGGAGGCCTGACATTTTGCAGTAAGTCAGGTGGATCTGGTGCTAACATTCCTTAGTTTGCACTTGAGCCTGTCGCTGCGTGACCTCAAACAAGTTACTTAATCCCTCTGGGCCTGTGTCCTCACCTGTGAGGTGGGAATAACAGGAGGCCCTGCTTCATCAGGCCGTGATGGGGATTAAATGAGTGTCTATTTAGAAACACAGAGTAGGGCTTCCCCGGTGGCTCAGTGGCAAAGAATCCACCGGCCAGTGCAGGAGACGTAGGTTCGATCCCCGAGGGGGGAAGATCCCATGTGCCCGGGAGCAACTGAGCCCGTGCTCCCCAGCTACTGCGCCAGTGCTCTAGAGCCTGGGAACCGCAACTGCTGAGCCCCGGTGCTGCGACCACTGAAGCCTGTGGGCCCCAGAGCCCGTGCTCGGCAGCAAGAGAAGCCGCCGCAGTGAGAAGCCTGGGCGCCGCAACCGGAGAGGAGCCCCCATCACCACAACTAGAGAAAGCCCGCGCGCAGCAGCAAAAACCCAGCACAGCCGAAAATAAAATGAAAGCACAGAATAATGCATGCGTAACAGCTCCGTGAGTTCTTTCAAGGGTGGAGAAAGGCTTGAGTGACTGAGGGGCAGCTTGTCTTCACAGGATGCATTCTTACCCCCGATAACACAACTGCTCTCCCTTCCTGCTTAGCCCCGGGAGCCTCTGTCCTTTTCCGTGATAAAATTCCTTTGAAGAAACAAGGAAATCATGGGCAGACGTACCCAGAATAGAGCTTGATAAGAAGGAGACAAAAAAAAACGCATCTGAGCCTCCCCACCAATCCTATTACAGGAGACTCNTTAGTAAGTCATGCCCGACTCTGCAACCCCATGGACTGCAGCCCACCAGGCTCCTCTCTCCACGGCATTCTCAGGCAAGAACACTGAAATGTGTTGCCTTTTCCTTCTCCAGGGGATCTTCCCGACCCAGGGATCGAACCCACATCTCCTGCATTGCAGACAGACTGCCAATGAGCCGCCGGGAGGCAGGTGAGGGGACAGCAAATGGAGAGGACACACAGTTCCCCCAGCAAGTGACCCTCCCGGACCCAGAGGGGGGCCCGGGGCCTGCGCAGATGTCCCCAGCCCTCTGTGTCTGCCTTCTGGATGTCGACCTCAGCTGTGTTCCGTTTCTGCATTAAATCAAAACCTGAGCGTTTCCTCCTTGTGCCGNTGGGTGGATCTAGAGGGCCTCTGGCTAAGTGAAATAAGTCAGAGAAAGACAAATGCCACCGGCTCTCACATGTGGAATCTAAAGAACAAAACGAAACAAGCAGACCTACAGAACCAGAGAATAGCCCAGCGGCTGCCAAGATGACTGAAGGGGGTCAAGAAGCACTAACCTTAAGTTATAGAACAGAAAAAAGTACAGAGATGAAATACACAGCACAGGGAACGTGCTCAATAATAACGTAATAGCTTTACACGAGATAGATGGCTACCGGATACATCCTGGCGATCATTTCATAAGGCGTATGAATGTCCAGTCATTATACAGTGTGAAAGGGAAAGTCGCTCAGTGGTGTCCAGCTCTTCTATACAGTCCATGGAATTCTCTAGGCCAGAGTACTAGAGTGGGTAGCCGGTCTCTTCTCCAGGGGATCGTCCCGTCTTCCCAACCCAGGGGTCAAACCCAGGTCTCCTGCATTGCAGGCCAGTTCTTCACCATCTGAGCCACCAGGCACAACTCAAATTGCTATAATATTGTACTTCAATTATATTTTAATTAACTTACTAAAAACCTATGCCAAACACTTAGTACAATGTTGAGGTCACAACCAGGGCTCAGTATATCTGGCGTATGAAAAACTAACTTACTTCTTGATAGATACATAAGATTAAAATGAGATCATATGTACAAATGTTGAGAATAGCACTTGGCAGATGGGAAAACCTCAACACATGTTCCCTAGCAACTGTTAACATTAAACAACAATGCCTACTTTGAGCAAAAGCTTGTTGTCTGAGCTTGACAGGATTGTATCTTAGCTGATGCAACACTCTGGTGTTTTGGGGGGTTTTGTTTTTTTTTTGTTTTTTTTTTTTTGGCTATGCTGCACCACGTATAGGATCTCAGTTCCTCAATCAGAGACTGAAGCCTGGCCATGGCAATGGCACCTAACCACTGGACCTCCAGAGAACTCTGGTAATTTCATTACAGAAAGAAGGAACCTGGGGCTCAAATGAGGAAATCGCTTGCAAAAGGTCACAGAACCAGCAAATCGTGATGTCTTCATTCTCCTTCAAGTCTGTCTCCTGATCAAGTGTGCCTTGCTTGGGAGCAGAACTCCCATAGCTGAGAGAGCTGGAAGCGATCACTGCTGCTGTGCTTTACTTAGTAAGTCATGCCCGACTCTGCAACCCCATGGACTGCAGCCCACCAGGCTCCTCTCTCCACGGCATTCTCAGGCAAGAACACTGAAATGTGTTGCCTTTTCCTTCTCCAGGGGATCTTCCCGACCCAGGGATCGAACCCACATCTCCTGCATTGCAGACAGACTGCCAATGAGCCGCTGGGAGGCAGGTGAGGGGACAGCAAATGGAGAGGACACACAGTTCCCCCAGCAAGTGACCCTCCCGGACCCAGAGGGGGCCCGGGGCCTGCGCAGATGTCCCCGGCCCTCTGTGTCTGCCTTCTGGATGTCGACCTCAGCTGTGTTCCGTTTCTGCATTAAATCAAAAACCTGAGCGTTTCCTCCTTGTGCCGATGGGGAATAGCTGGAGATCGGGAAGCTTTCTAGAGAAGGGAAGAGGTTTTCCACCGAAGATTGGCAAAATGTTGAAGAATTAAAATACAAAAAATAAATTAAGGTCTTCCCTGGTGGCTCAGTAGTGATGTATAAAGAAAAGACCATAAAGAAAGCTGAGCATCAAAGAATTGGTTCTTTTGACCTGTGGTGTTGGAGAAGACTCTTGAGAGTCCCTCGGACAGCAAGGAGCTCTAACCAGTCCATCCTAAAGGAAATCAACCCTGAACATTCAGTGGAACGACTGATGCTAGAACTGAAGCTCCAGTACTTTGGCCACCTTATGCAAAGCACTGACTCATTTGAAAAACCCTGATGCTGGGAAAGATGGAAGGCAGGACGAGAAGGGGAAGACAGGGTGAGATGGCTGGGTGGCATCACTGACTCAATGAACATGAGTTTGAGCAAGCTCCAGGAGACAGTGAAGGACAGGGAAGCCTGGTGTGCTGCAGTCCATGGGGTCGCAAACAGTCGGACACGACCAAGCCGAGCGACTGAACAACTGCTGGCTCCGCGTAAAGAATCCCCCCGTGCGCCACAAACAGAGTCCGCTTCTAGAGCCCTGGAGCCGCATCCACTGAAGCCTGGCAGCCAAGAGCCTGTGCTCCGGAACGAGGGAAGCCGCCGCGGGGAGACCCGAGCATCCCAGCTAGAGAGCAGCCCCTGCTCGCTGCAGCCAGAGACAGGCCACGCCCCGCTAGGAAGACCCAGTGCAGCCAGAAAGTAAATGACAAACAAAAATAAATTATTTAATTAAGCGAAGCCTGTGGAGGAGCGAGGTTCTGGCAAGGCTACACACCCGCAGCAAAACAGTGAAACAAAGAAACACTTGGTGAGAGAGGTCGCGATGACACCGTGGGCTCCCAGCGCCTCGAGCTCGGGGCGTGACATCCACACCGAGCACCGGAGAGACGCGGCCCGCGGGTGACTGCTCTGCGGTTCCCTGTCCCGGGGCCTCCCAGACGGGAGTCCCAGCAGAGGAACCCGCTTACGAGCCCTCCTCGGCGCCTTCTCCCCTCCCCAGCCTCCCACAGGACGGCCGCTCACCGAGCCCGAGCAGAAGAGGGACGCCCGGGGACAGGGCGATGCCCGGCCCGCACCGCCCGCGGCGCGCAGCCCGCCCAGCACGGCTGCACCGTGGACCGAGCCGCCCCCCGGGCCTCCCGCCGCGGAGAGACCGCATCGCCTTCCCGGCAGAAGGGGAAGCGCTGCTCCACCCTCCCCACGGCGCCCGGCAAGACGGAGACGGTGCCCCTCCATCCTCCCCACGGCGCCCGGGCTGGGCGAGCGTCACCTGCGGGTTCCCCGCCGTGGTCTTCGGCCACGAAGATGTGGGAGACCGGCCCTCCACGACGACCTGCTTTTCTGCCGCAGGGCGTTCCGATGGATCAGCGGGGAGAGAACCCCCCCTGCAATGCAGGAGACACAAGAGACGCAGGTTCGATCCCTGGGTGGGGAAGGTCCCCTGGAGGAGGGCATGGCGACCCCCTCCAGTATTCCTGCCTGGAGAATCCCATGGACAGAGGAGCCTGGCGGGCTACAGCCCACGGGGTCAGAGAGAGTCGGACACGACTGACTACACACACGCATCTAAGGAGAAATTTTACTCCTCCCCCAGAAAAAGGAGGTCACGCGCAACTAGGAAAGACTGACTCTCATATAGGGAACTATGAGGGATGGTGTTGCCGACCTTAATCAGACCTGAGAATTTGATGGAGAGCAGTGCGGGTCGGTCCGAGAAGAGGCCTGGAACCATATGGACTCTCTGCAGTAACGGCGGGTGTGAAAAGATGCGGCCAAGTCACAGAGAAAGAAATAAAGGAAAAAAGTTTTAGAGAAAGACATCTGCATGTAATATAATGTGATATGTCAATGATACCTCAATAAAAAATGAATGCCCAAAACACCCCCAAAACAAGTCCTAAACTTCAGGTATGTCATATTCAAACTGAAAGAAACTGCAAGAAAATCAAAGAAACAAAGAGGCTGAGACTTCGTTCTTGAAAAAAAAGAGGAAAGGGAAGCACTGATATTCATTCCATCCCTACAGTTTTGATCAACTCTTTCCCACAAAGACATGTAAGTGTCATTGAGTAGGACTATTCTGGAGTTTCACATGGGATTTGGCACCTGGGAGTCACTTGATACATTAGTCACTCGATACACTAATTGCCTATAAATAAAAATTTCCCCAACTTAAAAAGAATCCTTATGTAAGTAGGCCCACACCATTCAAACCCATATCGTCCAAGGGACAATCAACATACAGTTGTATATAATTGCACATAAATATATGTAATTGTATATATGTTCACTCCGCNTGTCCATCAAGTTGGTGATGCCATCCACCCATCTCATCTCCTCCTGCCCCCAATCCCTCCCAGCATCAGAGTCTTTTCCAATGAGTCAACCCTTCGCATGAGGTGGCCAAAGTACTGGAGTTTCAGCTTCAGCATCATTCCTTCCAAAGAACACCCAGGACTGATCTCCTTTAGGATGGACTGGTTGGATCTCCTTGCAGTCCAAGGGACTCTCAAGAGTCTTCTCCAACACCACAGTTCAAAAGCATCAATTCTTCGGTGCTCAGCTTTCTTCACAGTCCAACTCTCACATCCATACATGACCACTGGATTTAGTACAAGTAAGCAAAACTTTAAATGGAAACTGCACACTACATATAGGCCCAGAGTTCTGAGATGGTGGAATGAACCAACCGGACATCAAAGAGACTCTCCCAGTGGATCACAGAGACTGACTGCTCCTGGGTGGACTTGCTTCCGACGGCTCTGCTCAGACTCAGGATGACCCCACAGTCCCAAGGCTATTCTCCATACGAAATTGTGAATGGAAGGCCCCCTCCCATAATAAAACAGCTGTCAACAAATTTCCCTCAGGTAAGGGCAAATAGGATTTCACAGCAGATGGAACTGGGTGAGGTAATAAATCGGGTAAATGAGTTTGGACAAGAAAGGGTGCCGTTCCCCCTTGGGGAGCAGATTCATGAGTTTACGCTTGGTGACCAAGTATGGGTCAAAGATTGGAAACGTGATTTGCTAGCCCCTTGGTGGAAGGGCCCTTATGTTATTCTAACTACCCCTACTGCAGTTAAAGTTGCAGGTATTGTCCCTTGGATTCATCACACGAGGGTGAAGAGAGCATGCCACGCAGACCCAGAAAACGCTGAGTGGACTGCACAGAGGGACCCCGCTGACCCTCGCAAGACTACGACCATCCTTAGGAAGAAGGAAAGAAGATCCTGGACGAGCCCCTTCAGGATGAAGCCGCACAATCAACTCCTGCTGCTTGGCCTCATCAGCGTGCACATTTCTA
>SJYW01018817.1:581229-600162 GCA_006410735.1 Raphicerus campestris | reverse complement strand
GAGGAGGGCCTGTAGGCCCGGATTCCTGGTCTGAAGGGTAAGGGCCTGGGGGCGTGGAATCTGGGGCTGAGGGAGGAGGGGTGGGGGCCGGGATTCCCAGGTCCTTTGGTCACGTCAGCCCTCGTCCCTTTGCCGGCTTCCAGGGCTCCGGGTGTCAGGAGCCCCCTTTTTCAGCACCATGAGCATCACCCCTGGGTAAGTACCCCTGTCCGCCAGGCCCCCAGCCCCCACCCTTCCATCCACACCCACAGGTGGCATTTACAGCAGCCCAGGGCTGGACACTCAGAAGCCTCTGAGCTGCCTCCCTCCCGCTGCCAATCAGACAGACCTGGGTTCAAAGCCCGCTGCCAGCCTTCAGCAGTGGTGTGGCCCCAACAAAAGACATCACCTCTTCAAGCCTCAGTCCCTCCTCTGTGAACCGGGCGATTTCGAGAGCTTGACAGGCTCACACACATGCAGGGCGGCTGTCTAACCAGCAGCGGGCGCTCAGCTCATAGCACCCGCTACGACTGCTGTTGATCTGATTTTTTTTTTTTTTTTTAACTTATTTGGCCACATTGCGTAGCTTGTGAGATCTTAGATCCCCGACCAGGGATGGAACCCTTGCCCCAGCAGTAAAAGCACTGAGTGCTAACCACTGGACTGCCAGGGAATCCCCAATTATTATCTTATTAAATATTGACTTAGTGCCTAGTTCGTGCATGCTCAGTCATGTCCAGCTGTTTGTGACCCCATGAACTGCAGCCTGCCAGGCTCCTCTGTCCATGGGATTCTCCAGGCAAGAATACTGTGGTGGGTTGCCATTTCTTCCTCCAGGGGATCTTCCCGATCCAGGAGATCAAAGGTGCGTTTCCTGTGTCTCCTGCGTCGGCAGGCTGGTTCTTTACCAAGTGATACCCTGGGAAGCCCTGGGCTGTTTATAATAAAGGGTCAAGTCTCCTGGAGTAACCAGGGAAAAAGACAGAGAAGCATGGAAACAGGTGTCTGGGAGATGTAAGGGAATGATTTCTCCAGCCCAGAGGTAATCAAAGTGTGGGGAGATCTGACTGAGCAGAGCAGGATGAGGAGCAGAGGTGTGACTGAAAGGGTTTCTCATCCTTCAGCTCTCATCGCTAACCCCCATCAAGCTCTGAGCTTCTATTATATCTGGGGAAATGAGGATTCAAGAATTCTTCTAGCAGAAAGTGACTTTGAAGAAGAGGTTAGGGACAGGTTTTGGCTGGAAAGGGCCCGTGGGGGTAGGAGGGGAAGAAGATAACTTCCCAGCTACTCCCGATACCTGTTGTTCAGTCACTAAATCATGTCCAACTCTTGACCCCATGGACTGCAGCACGCCAGGCCTCCCTGTCCATCACCAACTCCTGGAGTTTGCTCAAACTTATGTCCATGGAGTCAGTGATGCCATCCAACCATCTCATCCTCTGTCGCCCCCTTCTCCTCTTGCCTTCAATCTTTCCCAGCATCAGGGTTTTTTCTAATGACTTGGCTCTTTGCATCAGTGGCCACAGCCTGTGGTTAGGATTTGGTGCTTTCGCTGCCAAGCCCTGGGTTCAATCCCTGGTCCGGGAACTGAGATCCTACAAGCCATGTGATACAGCACCGCTTTAAAAAAAAAAAAATCCATTTATTGAGCAACTACTGTGTGTTAAGCCGTTCGCATCATCATGATGATGAGAACATGGTCTTTATTGACATAGTGCGTGTGTGCTGTGCTGTCCGACTGTAGGAGAGCCTGCAAGACACTCCAGCTGCACCATCTCGTTGAATCCACCCAGCAGCCATACTGCATGGAGGCTGTGGGGAGCTGACCCCTGAGAAACTGAGGCAGGAGAGATTGTCTCCCCACCTCCCCCATGGCGACCGGGGTCTTATGGTAAAGCAGGAGCTGATAGGGGATTNCCTGAGAAACTGAGGCAGGAGAGATTGTCTCCCCACCTCCCCCATGGCGACCGGGGTCTTATGGTAAAGCAGGAGCTGATAGGGGATTCAAACCCAGGTCTGGGTGACAGTAGAGACCACACACCTGCCCTCCACCCAGCACCACTGCCGCGCTTGTCTTATTCAAGCCCAGCGCTGGCTCTGCCCTGCTGCTCACAGTCCTCCGTGGCTCCCCACTGCTCTCGCAGGCTCTGCCTGGCAATCAGAAGCCCCACTATCTGCTGAGCATTCCCCCAGCCCCTCTCACCCCTCTTTTCCTTCACAGCCCAGAAGCTTCTCTCAAACAGAGTGCCAAGTCTATCTATGGTGAGTTTAGGGGCCAAGNAATCTTTACCTGTCTCATTCACTACATCATCGACAGGCAGGTCAGAGCCTGGCAAGTAGAACAGGACCCCGAATGATCGAGTGAACGAATGAATGAATGCCCCAACTTAGAGGATGGTTCCTACTGGGCTCCAGCCGACTGTTGCCACGCTGAACTGAACAGCTTGTACTATTAGATTTCTATTCCCCAAACTTTAAATGCTGGTAACTGACACAAATTTGTTTCAAAAACTGTGATGGCAAGAACCGAGCTCCCCCACCCCAATAATCACAGCCCCTATCCCTTGCCTGACCCTGCCTGCTTCGAGCCAACTTTTGACGATGTCAGTCCTGGTTGGGAGCCTTTGCTCCAACTGAGCGGTCTTCCTGAAGCCCCTTCCCGCCCTTCAGCACCCCACCCGCTCAGTCCTGTAGTCTGGGCAGTACATCGGCAGGAAGCGGAGACCTCTTCCAGCCAAGGATGTAGTCGCTGAGTGGCAACTTCACGACTTTTATTTGTGGTGCCTGTGCTTTGTCTCGAAAATACCTTCTCCCCCTGCCCCGGACGGTGGGAGGGGAGGGGGCTGCAAAAAATAGAAGACATCCCTCCCTATTGCACACGGACCCTATATACAGGCCCGCCTGGCCGAGGCCGGCGGGGCTCTTGGCACATTCTCGGATCCCTGTTCCGGAGCGGGAGGGGTGGTGAGGGTGACATCACACGTGAGAGGGGGACCTCTGGGCGGCCACTCTGGTCCTGGTTCCTGGTCTCGGTGCTTCTTGGTCCTCAGTCCCTTCCTGGTCCCGCCTCCAGCCCCAGTCCCTGCTCAGCGACGTCCCCCTACCTGGCTCGGCCTCCCGCCTCCATCCTGGCCTCTGATGGGCCCCCCCTTGGCTCCTGGGCTTTCTGTACTCCCCTCCCAGCCTGGAGGTCCCGAGGGGAGGTTATGGCTTCTCGGAGACTCCCCGGGAGCCCTGTCACTAGTGCTCACGCAGGGGAAGGGGTGCGTGTGGCAGAAGCAGCTGTATAAATATGGGTGCAGGGGAGAGGCTCCTCCAGAGTCACTTGGAGAGTTTGCTGATGACGCGAATCAGGGCTGCGTTCTCATCCTTGAGCCGCTGGTTGTCAGCTCGAAGGTCGGACAGGGCCTGTGAGGTGGGAAGACGGGTCAGCCGGTGGCCCTGGGCAGGCTGAACCCACGGCCCACCCAGGCTCTCTGCCCGCAGCCCCCCGCTAGCATTCACCTTCAGCTCCTCCTCCAGTTCGGCTGCCTTTCGCTCCAGGGCCCTGCGCTCCTGGAATAAACAGGGGAAGGTGAGGGCGGGGTGGGGAACTGGGGGTCAAGTATGGCGGAGAGGGGCGAGGAAAGGGCAGCGGTCAATGCGGACAGCTTCCTCCAGACCGGAAGGGCTCGTAAGGCCGGGACATCTCTAGTCCCGCCCTGGCCAGCCTTACTCACGAATCTCTCCAGCTCCAGAAGGGCAGGCCTCTCTGCAAACCGCTCCTGCTTCTGGGGAGGACAGAAAAAGAGCGGGGGTTAGACAAGCAGCCGCACAGCCACGGGCAGAAGGGGAGACCAGTAGAGGGTAAAGGCAGCCGGGCCCAAACCGCCCAGCACTGCTCAGGCCCCGCCCAGCCCTCCCGGGCCCTGGCCCCGCCCCTAGCCCCCTGAGTGGCCCAGACTCCTCCCTTCAAGGATCCCACCAACCATTCTGGGTCCCTCAGCCCTGGGCGCTCTGGCTGGTCCTCCCTCCCGTAAACCTGGAGCCGGCACCGCACCCTCGCCAACCCCCTCGCCTCCAGGGGCCCGGCTCCTCACCTGCGTGGCGCGCTCCAACTCCACCTTGAGCTGCGCCAGCTGCAGAGTGGTCTCCGTCAGGGCCTCGCGAAGGCGCTCGTTCTCACTGCGCAGCTCGGCGTACAGCTGCGGGCCCAGGATGGACAGGGCGTCAGCGCGGCAGACTTGCAGGGGTGGGGTGGGTGGCTGCTGCCCGGCTGAGGCCGGAAGGGCGCAGAGTGCCCGGGTGGGTCAGGCAGGGTCCCAGGGCAGGGGGCGGCGGGACCAGTGGGATCGCGAACCTTCCTGAAGCCTCCGTCCGGCTCGTCCGGTTCCGGCTCTGGGTCTGGGTTGAGATCCCGCTGCCTGCGGGATGAGGGGTCGCCCTCGGGAGTGCTGGGGTGANGCTGGGAGAACTGAGCGGCGCTCAGCTATTCTCGCTGCCGAAGGAGAAGTTTCGGACGCTTAGCCCGGAGGAGGGGGCACGCGTGTATAGCCAGATCACAGTGCAGCGCTCGCTGCTGGAGGTGAGCCGGAACCCTCGTCCCCAGGTCCGGGCCGGGGAGGGCGCTGAGGACCCCAATGCTACAGTCCTGATTTCCACCCGTCCTCCAGGACAAAGAGAATGTGTCAGAACTGGAGGCAGTGATGAAGAAGCAAAAGAAGAGAATGGAAAACGAATTGGAAACGGAAGTCTTTTGATCCTTTCCTTTCCCTCCCCTCCGCTCAAAGTTTTGAGGCAGCCCCGCAGGAGACCGGACTCTGCAGACTGCCCTCGCCAATGGAATTAGATCCTTCCAGGGATCGCCGAGCTATTCCAGCCGTGGTCTTACCCGGTCCGGGTAGATAAAGAGGCCCGTCCTTGCTGGAGTCTCCTGAGCGAGTGCTCTCGGATTGGCCGAGAGCTGGCTTTAGAGACAATTCTCAGGATGTGCTTGTGTTCGGGAGCCCTGTGCATTGTGATGTGCGGCCCAGTCTATAAACAGCCTCCTCTTAGCAGGCGGTGTCAACGCCTGTCCTCTCTGCCCAGGTGTCAGGGGCCACCAACCTGCCCCTCAACACCAGCTACAGCCTCACAGTAAAGGAATCCAGGAGATGTCCCGACTCTCCTTGGTTTCTTCCTCTGAATCCTCCTCTCCCTCCCTGGGGGCCCAACTCAGACTTCTGACCTCCCAGCCTCCAGGTTGTCCTTGAGTTCACCCCAGAGGGACTGAACATCCAGCGTCCCAGTGCGCCCCACGCTCAAAATCCTCCTCTGGCTCCCGGTCGCCGTCTTAGTCCCGAGTGGTTTGGGCCCTGCCTCTCCAACCTCTCTCACCCCCTCAACCCCCATGCATCCTGGCCCTGCCCGTCTCCACACACCCACATGCACACCAGCCTCCCTAACCCCTGCTGCCCCTGCTTCCCCCCTCAGCACCACCACCTGCAACACGCTTGTTACTGGATGCCTCCTGACTCTCCTCTAAAATGGATCGAATCTTTACCTGTCTCATTCACTACATCATCGACAGGCAGGTCAGAGCCTGGCAAGTAGAACAGGACCCCGAATGATCGAGTGAACGAATGAATGAATGCCCCAACTTAGAGGATGGTTCCTACTGGGCTCCAGCCGACTGTTGCCACGCTGAACTGAACAGCTTGTACTATTAGATTTCTATTCCCCAAACTTTAAATGCTGGTAACTGACACAAATTTGTTTCAAAAACTGTGATGGCAAGAACCGAGCTCCCCCACCCCAATAATCACAGCCCCTATCCCTTGCCTGACCCTGCCTGCTTCGAGCCAACTTTTGACGATGTCAGTCCTGGTTGGGAGCCTTTGCTCCAACTGAGCGGTCTTCCTGAAGCCCCTTCCCGCCCTTCAGCACCCCACCCGCTCAGTCCTGTAGTCTGGGCAGTACATCGGCAGGAAGCGGAGACCTCTTCCAGCCAAGGATGTAGTCACTGAGTGGCAACTTCACGACTTTTATTTGTGGTGCCTGTGCTTTGTCTCGAAAATACCTTCTCCCCCTGCCCCGGACGGTGGGAGGGGAGGGGGCTGCAAAAAATAGAAGACATCCCTCCCTATTGCACACGGACCCTATATACAGGCCCGCCTGGCCGAGGCCGGCGGGGCTCTTGGCACATTCTCGGATCCCTGTTCCGGAGCGGGAGGGGTGGTGAGGGTGACATCACACGTGAGAGGGGGACCTCTGGGCGGCCACTCTGGTCCTGGTTCCTGGTCTCGGTGCTTCTTGGTCCTCAGTCCCTTCCTGGTCCCGCCTCCAGCCCCAGTCCCTGCTCAGCGACGTCCCCCTACCTGGCTCGGCCTCCCGCCTCCATCCTGGCCTCTGATGGGCCCCCCCTTGGCTCCTGGGCTTTCTGTACTCCCCTCCCAGCCTGGAGGTCCCGAGGGGAGGTTATGGCTTCTCGGAGACTCCCCGGGAGCCCTGTCACTAGTGCTCACGCAGGGGAAGGGGTGCGTGTGGCAGAAGCAGCTGTATAAATATGGGTGCAGGGGAGAGGCTCCTCCAGAGTCACTTGGAGAGTTTGCTGATGACGCGAATCAGGGCTGCGTTCTCATCCTTGAGCCGCTGGTTGTCAGCTCGAAGGTCGGACAGGGCCTGTGAGGTGGGAAGACGGGTCAGCCGGTGGCCCTGGGCAGGCTGAACCCACGGCCCACCCAGGCTCTCTGCCCGCAGCCCCCCGCTAGCATTCACCTTCAGCTCCTCCTCCAGTTCGGCTGCCTTTCGCTCCAGGGCCCTGCGCTCCTGGAATAAACAGGGGAAGGTGAGGGCGGGGTGGGGAACTGGGGGTCAAGTACGGCGGAGAGGGGCGAGGAAAGGGCAGCGGTCAATGCGGACAGCTTCCTCCAGACCGGAAGGGCTCGTAAGGCCGGGACATCTCTAGTCCCGCCCTGGCCAGCCTTACTCACGAATCTCTCCAGCTCCAGAAGGGCAGGCCTCTCTGCAAACCGCTCCTGCTTCTGGGGAGGACAGAAAAAGAGCGGGGGTTAGACAAGCAGCCGCACAGCCACGGGCAGAAGGGGAGACCAGTAGAGGGTAAAGGCAGCCGGGCCCAAACCGCCCAGCACTGCTCAGGCCCCGCCCAGCCCTCCCGGGCCCTGGCCCCGCCCCCAGCCCCCTGAGTGGCCCAGACTCCTCCCTTCAAGGATCCCACCAACCATTCTGGGTCCCTCAGCCCTGGGCGCTCTGGCTGGTCCTCCCTCCCGTAAACCTGGAGCCGGCACCGCACCCTCGCCAACCCCCTCGCCTCCAGGGGCCCGGCTCCTCACCTGCGTGGCGCGCTCCAACTCCACCTTGAGCTGCGCCAGCTGCAGAGTGGTCTCCGTCAGGGCCTCGCGAAGGCGCTCGTTCTCACTGCGCAGCTCGGCGTACAGCTGCGGGCCCAGGATGGACAGGGCGTCAGCGCGGCAGACTTGCAGGGGTGGGGTGGGTGGCTGCGGCCCGGCTGAGGCCGGAAGGGCGCAGAGTGCCCGGGTGGGTCAGGCAGGGTCCCAGGGCAGGGGGCGGCGGGACCAGTGGGATCGCGAACCTTCCTGAAGCCTCCGTCCGGCTCGTCCGGTTCCGGCTCTGGGTCTGGGTTGAGATCCCGCTGCCTGCGGGATGAGGGGTCGCCCTCGGGAGTGCTGGGGTGAGGGCGAGGAGTCTGTTATGGGGCGCCCACGGCCCCACAACAGCCCAGACCCGGCCTGCCCGCCCCGTACCTGGATTCTGGGCTTCGGTCGGCTGGCGCAGGCTCCGCCTCCTCCCCCTGCGGACGGAGGTGGGGTTCAGCGGGGAGGAGAGCTGGGCCCGCCCCCAGACCCACCCGCGACCCGCCGGGCGCCACCCCTCACCTCGGCAGGGCCCCTCCACTCCTTGCCGACTCTGCGGGGCTCCCTGGCCGCCTGCGGTCCCTGCCCTTGCCCGTCAGGCGCCTCTGCTGGGGGAGAGGCAGGAATCAGCCCAATGCAGGGCGAGGGGTCCCTGGGCCCAACCCCCAGGAAAACCGACGCGGGCCAGGAGGACGACCTCCCAGAGACCAGCCTCACCTCTCTGGGCAGGGCCGTCAGTGCTCTCGACCCCAGGGACTCGGGGTCTCCGGGAAGGGTCCTGTGGGGAGGGGCGAGGGTCAGAGGATGAGGGCATCTCGCCCCACCCACTGACCGATCACCTGACCCCTCTCACCAGGCTCTGCACGCTCGACTTCTCTGCCTCCGGGGCCTTTCCTGCGGCCTTCTCTGCTTCCTTCAGGTCCGTCAGGGTCACACCCTGCACGGGGAGCGGGCAGTCGGGGTGGGGGGGCCAGCCCCTTCAGGACGGAGTCCAGGCCCCCGGCCCCTCCTCCCTCAGACCCAGGGTCCGGCCCCTCCCACACCTGCGTGGACCTCCGAGACTGGCGCATGAGGCGAGAGCGCGCTTTCCGCTGAGACTCAGACTCCTCGTCCCGCACTGGCATCTGGTAGNGGGGAACTGGGGGTCAAGTACGGCGGAGAGGGGCGAGGAAAGGGCAGCGGTCAATGCGGACAGCTTCCTCCAGACCGGAAGGGCTCGTAAGGCCGGGACATCTCTAGTCCCGCCCTGGCCAGCCTTACTCACGAATCTCTCCAGCTCCAGAAGGGCAGGCCTCTCTGCAAACCGCTCCTGCTTCTGGGGAGGACAGAAAAAGAGCGGGGGTTAGACAAGCAGCCGCACAGCCACGGGCAGAAGGGGAGACCAGTAGAGGGTAAAGGCAGCCGGGCCCAAACCGCCCAGCACTGCTCAGGCCCCGCCCAGCCCTCCCGGGCCCTGGCCCCGCCCCCAGCCCCCTGAGTGGCCCAGACTCCTCCCTTCAAGGATCCCACCAACCATTCTGGGTCCCTCAGCCCTGGGCGCTCTGGCTGGTCCTCCCTCCCGTAAACCTGGAGCCGGCACCGCATCCTCGCCAACCCCCTCGCCTCCAGGGGCCCGGCTCCTCACCTGCGTGGCGCGCTCCAACTCCACCTTGAGCTGCGCCAGCTGCAGGGTGGTCTCCGTCAGGGCCTCGCGAAGGCGCTCGTTCTCACTGCGCAGCTCGGCGTACAGCTGCGGGCCCAGGATGGACAGGGCGTCAGCGCGGCAGACTTGCAGGGGTGGGGTGGGTGGCTGCTGCCCGGCTGAGGCCGGAAGGGCGCAGAGTGCCCGGGTGGGTCAGGCAGGGTCCCAGGGCAGGGGGCGGCGGGACCAGTGGGATCGCGAACCTTCCTGAAGCCTCCGTCCGGCTCGTCCGGTTCCGGCTCTGGGTCTGGGTTGAGATCCCGCTGCCTGCGGGATGAGGGGTCGCCCTCGGGAGTGCTGGGGTGAAGGCGAGGAGTCTGTCATGGGGCGCCCACGGCCCCACAACAGCCCAGACCCGGCCTGCCCGCCCCGTACCTGGATTCTGGGCTTCGGTCGGCTGGCGCAGGCTCCGCCTCCTCCCCCTGCGGACGGAGGTGGGGTTCAGCGGGGAGGAGAGCTGGGCCCGCCCCCAGACCCACCCGCGACCCGCCGGGCGCCACCCCTCACCTCGGCAGGGCCCCTCCACTCCTTGCCGACTCTGCGGGGCTCCCTGGCCGCCTGCGGTCCCTGCCCTTGCCCGTCGGGCGCCTCTGCTGGGGGAGAGGCAGGAATCAGCCCAATGCAGGGCGAGGGGTCCCTGGGCCCAACCCCCAGGAAAACCGACGCGGGCCAGGAGGACGACCTCCCAGAGACCAGCCTCACCTCTCTGGGCAGGGCCGTCAGTGCTCTCGACCCCAGGGACTCGGGGTCGCCGGGAAGGGTCCTGTGGGGAGGGGCGAGGGTCAGAGGATGAGGGCATCTCGCCCCACCCACTGACCGATCACCTGACCCCTCTCACCAGGCTCTGCACGCTCGACTTCTCTGCCTCCGGGGCCTTTCCTGCGGCCTTCTCTGCTTCCTTCAGGTCCGTCAGGGTCACACCCTGCACGGGGAGCGGGCAGTCGGGGTGGGGGGGCCAGCCCCTTCAGGACGGAGTCCAGGCCCCCGGCCCCTCCTCCCTCAGACCCAGGGTCCAGCCCCTCCCACACCTGCGTGGACCTCCGAGACTGGCGCATGAGGCGAGAGCGCGCTTTCCGCTGAGACTCAGACTCCTCGTCCCGCACTGGCATCTGGTAGGTCCTGAGTGAGGGGCCCAACTTCAGAGAGGGCTCCTATGGACCCTGTCCTGTCCCATGGCCCACACCCCCAGAGGGAGTCGAGTTCAGCCGGAGGACCCTGAGACAAGCTTCCCCGGGCCCACCCCCACCAGCTCCGGGACTCCTGGCCTCACCTCCGGCGGTCCCGGGAGTCCGCTGGGGGCGCTGCGGAGGCTACGGGGACATTGGGCTTCACCGGGGACTCGGGCTCGGGGGTCCTGGAGTGAGGACTGGAGTTACCCAAGGGAGGAGGAGGCCTGGAGATCTCAGACCTGTGTGAATTCATTCAATCAGCAAGTATTACTCAAGCTCGCCTTACATGGTGGGTACCTACACAAAGCAAGAAGCTAAGGAAACGAATAATCTCTGCCCCATGAGTCAAATCTGAGCAGAAACGATGCGACATGAACAATAACCACAAGAAGACAGGGTTACACAATGTCAAGAGGATAAGGTAGTCTGGAGAAAAACGAGCCGGGACCGGAGCCTGGAGGTGTGCCGGCACGCTGCGGAGGGAGTACAGCGCAGGTGGTGGGCCTCCAGAGAAGCTGACATTTAAACAGACCTGAGCGGGAGGAAGGAAGCCCTGTGGGTGTGAAGGGGGAGGTCACAGCGCAGGGCCTGAGTCAGAGAGGAGGGCGGGAGAGGGGCCAGGGGCCCCCAGGAAGCCAGAACACCGCAGCCTTGGGCGCCTTTACTTGCAGCACCAAAAGGGAAACTGAGGCCAGGAGTGGTGGGAGGCAGGGAGCAGACCCCAGAGAACCCCGGGTACAAGACAGGAACCCCGACCTGGCCCCCACCTCGGAGAGGCTGTCCCGCTGTACTCACGGGGAAGAGGGCTCCGGCACCTTCTGGGAGGGGGTAGGGGGGACTCTGGCAAGACGGGGCTCCCGGCCCTGCGGAGAGAGGAGACAGGCAGCTACTCTCCCCGCTGGGCAGGGTCTGCTCCCGGGCCTCCCCACAATGCTCACCTCAGTGGACGCACCCTCCAGTCGCGAGGAGGACGCAGAGCGCTGCAGCCCGGCCCCCGGGGCGCCCTCGGCTCCGCGCCAGTCCGTGGGCCCCAGAGCCCCGGAGCTGCCCGTCTTCTGGAGGCCAAAGCGCCTGGAGAAGGGGGCCTCCTCGGGGGTCTGGAGAAGAGAAAGGTCTCCGTTACCACGACAGGGCCCTTCTCAAGAATTTCACATGCTGCCCCCAGAAGGACCACAGCAAACTACCGCCAGGGAAAGGCCGCAGGAGCCCCAGAGGGTTCTGGGCCCGCAGTCTGCACCCCTCGGCCCTGACGGCAGGCTCGGGACAACCCAGCCCCACCCCCAGGCCCCCACTCACCACGGGGCTCCCAGGGCTACAGGGTGGCGGGGAGGAGACCCCGTTGAGGGCTCTGCATTCTGCAGGGGGTGGCTCTGTGAGGTGGGAAGACGGAGACCTCAGAAGAAGCATCAGCCCCTCCTCATCCCTCAGACTGGGGAGTCCAGGCTCCCAGCCCCTCACCTGAGGGGGCTTCTTCTCCCTCGNCAAGACAGGAACCCCGACCTGGCCCCCACCTCGGAGAGGCTGTCCCGCTGTACTCACGGGGAAGAGGGCTCCGGCACCTTCTGGGAGGGGGTAGGGGGGACTCTGGCAAGACGGGGCTCCCGGCCCTGCGGAGAGAGGAGACAGGCAGCTACTCTCCCCGCTGGGCAGGGTCTGCTCCCGGGCCTCCCCACAATGCTCACCTCAGTGGACGCACCCTCCAGTCGCGAGGAGGACGCAGAGCGCTGCAGCCCGGCCCCCGGGGCGCCCTCGGCTCCGCGCCAGTCCGTGGGCCCCAGAGCCCCGGAGCTGCCCGTCTTCTGGAGGCCAAAGCGCCTGGAGAAGGGGGCCTCCTCGGGGGTCTGGAGAAGAGAAAGGTCTCCGTTACCACGACAGGGCCCTTCTCAAGAATTTCACATGCTGCCCCCAGAAGGACCACAGCAAACTACCGCCAGGGAAAGGCCGCAGGAGCCCCAGAGGGTTCTGGGCCCGCAGTCTGCACCCCTCGGCCCTGACGGCAGGCTCGGGACAACCCAGCCCCACCCCCAGGCCCCCACTCACCACGGGGCTCCCAGGGCTACAGGGTGGCGGGGAGGAGACCCCGTTGAGGGCTCTGCATTCTGCAGGGGGTGGCTCTGTGAGGTGGGAAGACGGAGACCTCAGAAGAAGCATCAGCCCCTCCTCATCCCTCAGACTGGGGAGTCCAGGCTCCCAGCCCCTCACCTGAGGGGGCTTCTTCTCCCTCGTCCTCGTCCCGGATGGGGGTGCCCCCTGCCCCCTCGGGCCGGCGCTCCTTGGACAGGTCCTGGAGGGAGATCTTCTCGCGGCTGCTCAGACGGCACACGGAGCTCCTGGTGCAAAGGGGATGGTGGGTGCTGGGGCCCAAGCCCTGGGGGGCCTCCAGCCCACTCCCTGCAGGGCGCCACCCCCTACCTGCGGTGTTTGCTGCTGGAGGGCCCCTGGGGCTCCAGGCCCCGGCTCTGGGCAGCTTCCTTTTGGTTCCGAAGCTGGAAGGGAGAAGGAGCTGCTGGGAGGGGGGCAGGAGGGCAGATCCTCCTGGGTCCCACACAGAGCTGTGCTGGGGGGTGGACCAGGTGCTTTGTGGACTCGTCTGCACGGCACCCTGGGTCTCCAGTGAGTACTCCTGGAGCCTCCCTTCCGGGACCCTCGGCACACCCGGACACAGCTGCCTCCCCACAGCTCGCTCTCAGGCAGTTCTGCCTGAGTTTTCACACCTGAGCTGGCCCCACGGCTCCGCCTCTCCTCTCAGCAAACCTCAAGTGCTGCAGGTCCCCCAGACGCCCTCAGGCTTCCTCTGTGCCCTCAGCACCCAGAGACCCTGCCTCACCCACCAACCCCTGGGGGCCCCCGGCCCCCTCACCTGCTCCTGCCTGGCTCTCAAGGCCCTTTGGGGTCTGCCCCTGTCCCCGCCCCCACCCGACTCCAGGTACCATCCAGTTCCTCCCCCAGCCTCTGCACAGTGGGGCTCCCTCAACACGTGCGTGCCCCCACCCCTCTAATCCGAGCCGGAAACACCACCTTCTCCCAGAATGTCGCCACGGCCAAGCTTTAAACAGGGATCTGACCCGGGAGGCCTCAGATGATTCCTGCTACCTCAGAGCGCTATGAGACAGGTGGGGTTCTGAATGCTTTCTGTCAGTAACATATATGCAGTTCATTGCACGACCGTGCTCCTATAACAGCACGTGTAACTCGTGAAGTGCATGCGCTGTTTAGAATTCTGCCCATTTTCCTGAGGCCTGGACAGGCTACCGGACTGGTCTGAGCTCACGCAGCGAATCAAGGGACAGCTGGGACTCAGATCCCAAATCCAAGCCGTTTGCCCCTTCCTTCTGAGTTTTTCCAGCGACAAGGCCTAGCCCAGCGCTGGTGTAGGTACATCTCAGGGATGACCAGCCCCATTGGCACCCCGAGGTGCTGCTGATCACAGCCCCCCGCTGGGCCCCATCACTGGCAAGGGAAGGGCGGCTCCCCAGGCTCGCGGGGGGCCCGGGTCCCGACTGCGGATGGAGACTCACGTCCTCCTGCTTCCGGGCCAGCTCCTCCAGCAGGCTCAGCACCTCCTCGTCTGCCAGGTCACAGGGACGCTGCCCCTGGGTGGGCAGGGGTTAGGGCAGGTGAGGAGGAGGCAGGGGCGGGGGCCCGGGGCCCTCCCACCCTGCAGCCCCCGGGGAGCCAGGCCAGGCCCTCACCGCGTGGGTCAGCGAGTCCATGCCCCCGCCATGCTCCGCCAGCAGGCGGCAGGCATCCTCCACACCCCAGTGGGCCGCGGCGTGCAGGGGCGTCCAGCCGTCGCCGTCACGCAGCTCTGGGTCGTAGCCAGCCTGGAGGAGCAGCCTGGGGGCCGGGGAGGGCTGGGTTCAAGGGCCGAGACAGGGCCTTGGGGCCAGGGGCCATGGTCAGAACCAGCTGTGACAGGGCTGAAAACAGGCCTGGGCCTTGAGGCGCCCCTCCCCAAGTAGACGCTTCTGCCAGGGGCTCTGACCCCTCCCCAGCCTGTCAGGTGGCCTCCGGCACCCTGCTCTCTGAACCGGCAGGGCTCGACTCCTGACACCTCACCTGTGCTGGGATACCCCCGGCAGAGGTAGAAGCGGGGGTTCCCCAGTGCCCAAGCACAGAGAAAGGCTGAGACCCCCCCCCCAGGAGGGGCGGCAGGGTTCCAGGAGCCCACTGGCCTGAGGCAGCGGTTCTTAGCCAGGACGACGCTGCCGCCAGGGGGCGTCTGGAGACGTTTCTGGCCGTCACAACGTAGGGCGGTGCCGGGGGCACCAGTGGGTAGGCTGAGGATGCCCCGAAACCTCCCACAACACACAGGACCGCCCCCCAGCAAGGACCGATGGGGACCAAATGCCAGTGCCAAGACGGAACCCGGCTTAGAGGGTTCTTTCCCAGGAGATCACCACCACCATGGACCACTGGATCTGCAATCTGTCTCTCATAGCTAGGAATGGCCAGCTGAGTAGGGTCTGGCAAATGGGGATGTCAGCGCTAAGTGTGCATATCACTTCCGGATCGTTCTCTTAAAAGAAACGAACATTCACTCCTTTGGCCCTCCTCCTTCTTCCTGCTGGCTGCCTGGAATGCAGATGCAATGGCAGGAGCTGAAGCAGCCAGCTGAGACTCAGGAGGGGAAGTCTCGGGCAGAAGAGGGCACAGCCTCCGGGGCTGGCCACATTACCAGGCCTGACCATTCACAGTGTCCCATCCTCCTTGCCACAGGGATCAGCCCTAGGATGAACAGGTGCCCAGACAGTATAGGACCTGGGACTTTCACTGGAACTACAGAGGATGGGGCACCCTACCTCCAAATTAGAGGAGACAGCCAGGACATGAGCCCCAAGCTATCAGGGGTCATCTTAAGTTCCTTACTGGAAAACATTCCCTTCTTTTCCAGCCATTCTACGCAGCCTGCAGAATCTCAGTTCCCTGAGCAGAGACTGAACTCAGGCCTCAGCAGTGAAAGCCCAGAACCCTAACCACTAGTCCACCAGAGCGCTCCCCCAGAAAACCTTCCTAAAAATTCATTAACACAGAAGTGAGCAGAGATGTAGGGATTCGCCGGAACTCCACTGTCATACTAAATATAAAGAGAAAATAAAGAGAGGGCAGGGGAGCCTGATATGCAGCAGAACCAGCTACTCGGACAGGAAAGGGTGAGGTGGCCAGAAACAGGACGAGACCGAGGTGGGGATGAGAGAAAGGGCGCACATGGCAACAGTTTAAACCGTGTGCGCACTGAATGCCCTGGCCTTGAGACTCGCAGCACGGAACCCGAGACTGAGGCAGGGAGAGACAGGAAAGGCCCACAGGCGTGCTGAGACCTTCTGCCACGTTTCATCACTTTCTCTCACGGCCACGGACAGCAGCAGCAGATGGGAAAAGGAAGAATCACTAGGGACACAGAAGATTCAAGCAGCATGAGCACAAAGTTGACCTAATAACCTACATACAGCGCTGTCCTTGACAACACACTTCTTTCCTGGCTGACACCGACTAGGGTATGAAGCAAACCTCGACAGATCTCAGAAATCAGGACTCTCAGAGAACCCGCTCTCGGACCACAGCAAGATTAAGCTGGGAAATGAGCACAGGCGGACTCGGGAATATGGAGGGTTCGGCTTCAGACAGCCAGCTGGCTTTACTGCCACACAGCAAGTCATGTGAACTGTTCTGGTTTGCCACTGCATGTGAAACTTAAGTCTATTAAGTGTGCAATAGCGTTATGTCTGAAATAAAACCCAATGTATGTATCTTAAAAAGTACTTTATTTTGCTAAAAAACGTTCACCGTCACCTGACAATGTAGGGCTGCTGCAAATCTTCAATTTGTTAAAAAAGAAAATACTATTGGCAAAGTGCAATAAGCGGAGGCACGGCTCTAATGAAACCGTGACTAGAAAACCCCGTGTATTTGTAAATTAACGACATGCTTCTAAATGATCTCTGGGTCAAAGAAGATTACAAGCTGGAAACCGTCTTAAACTGAAAGGCACTGAGAAGCCTGCACAGCAGGACGTAGGTGCAGCTAAGGCTGTACTTAAAGGGAAACGCATGTCCTCAGTGCACAGTGAGAAAGGGGCGGGAACAGACAGAACCCTCGGGAAGGCAGAAGGTGGAGAGAAGGGGCGGGGCGCTGGGTGCAGGGGCAGGGGAGGAGGCCCGGCTCACCTCATCACTTCGATGTAACCCTTGGCAGCGGCCACGTGCAGGGCGGAGGCGCCCGTGCGGGGGTGCCGCGCCTCAGGCATGGCGCCCCCATTCAGCCAGCACCTTGTGTCGTGAAGCAGCAGTTCTTCCTCCGCCCGTTTGGCTGCCTCCACGTCCACACCTGGGAGGACCAGAAGCGGTAAGAGGTGGGGCGTCCCCCGGCGAGACCCCGGGCGGTACCGGGCCTGTGTGAGCGCCTCGGGGGCTCAGGGGAGCTGGGGCCAGCACTGCCACTTCCCAAACGGGCAGCCGTGGGCTCCACTGAGGGTCCCTGCTGGGGAGCTGGGGACCATCTTGGGTCTCACCTCCCCTTTCACTACTGATGCAATCCTTAGCCCGGCGTCTTCCTGTGTTTTGTCACGTTTATCACTCAAGCAGGAGCCAGAGGATGCCCAGGCCACAGGGGCGACGACACCTCACCAGCCACCCCTGCGCCGTCTGGGAGGGGCCGGCATGCTTCCTCTCTCCTCGGTTTCAGGAAAAGTGCTCTGAACTCACCGATGCAAGGGCAAGGGGAAGCTTTACATGAAGCAGAAGTCGATTCTGGATTGAGAACAGGCAGCCCTGTTGAGGGTGGCACAGTCCCTTCCAGCCGCCACTGAGAATCTGTGGTTTGCCCATTAAGAGCGGTTGAGATGGCAGTCAGAAACGGGCATCTCCTCTAGCGGCTGTGTGCTCCTTCTCCCGGGAGCTCTGTTCCTGTCTGCAATTTTTCCCACTGCGCAACTGCTCACTTGCCCACTTGTGGCCGAGGGCAGGGCCATCCTGCATGTGGTCGGCAGCCGTGCAGCCAAGGAGCAGCTGCTGAGGCAGGCTGCAGACGCCAACACGCCACATTTCCAAGTGTAGAAAAACCGTGCAGCAGCTCACGAATAGCTCCTTACGCTGATTGCACGCAGAAATGACAATGCCCTGGATGTTCAGATTAAGTGAACCATGTTCCTAAAATGAACCTCACCTGTTTCTATTTTTAAGAGCACCTTCTTAGAAATCCTTGATTATGCGTGTGGCTGCCTCTGGCTTCCCACTGGACAGTGCGGGCAGAGAAGCGCCTGCTCGGCGCTCGGCTCACAGCAGAACCAGGGGCCCCCGGAGCTAACCGCCTTCACGAATTTGCTTTCAGGAGCAGGAACCTCGGCACACCCTTACTACAAGGTTGCAAACCCTGCCCCAGGCTATGCAGGGGCCCCAGTCTGGCGGGTCTGGCAGCTGGGCACTGGGACTAAACTCCGCTGGGATCGCCTCAGGGTGCCCTGGCTGAGGGACTCCCAGGAGGACTATTCCAAGAAGGTCTGGCTGGTGAGGGCTCACCCACAGGCCAGGAAAGTGCCCGGGACTCAGAGACCCGCCCCCTTCCGCCCGACCTCCTTAAAGGGAATCACCTAGTTCAGTCCTATTATAGACACACGGGCCTGGTGGGCAGGGAAAGGCGGGGTGTGCAGACCTTTTTCTGCAGCCACAGTTAGTGTCCTGCCTGTTCCAATGCACCCTTCCGCAGTTTTGCTTTTTGCGGAGACTCGCCCGTGTTTATAAACACAACTCCTGATGGAGGGGGGCAAACCAGCACCTGTGCGTGCAGGCAAGCTGTTCAGTTCACACAGACTTAGCCACTTCACCAGACGCGCTACTCAGTGGCCTTTAGGAGAGTCACCACGGGCTGCCATCAACCCTATCTATCTGCACCTGAACTTTCTCAGGACCCCAGACGGAAACCTCTTACCCATCAAGCCGTCCCTCCCCAGAGCCTGACAACCACTAATCCGCTTCCTGACACTGGATTTGCCTGTGTTTGTAAATAAGGTTTTAATGGCTAATGACCACACCCATTCTTCTGCATATCCTCCTGGCAGTTGTGCCTGTCACAGATTATTCATCTACAGGTTACTGATTGATCCCTTCTGGACTTGATGTTGGCCCACCCTCACCCTCTCAGCTAAATGAGGAACTCCCTCAGAATATATCCATCTGAATGCAGAGTTCCAAAGAATAGCAAGGAGAGATAAGAAAGCCTTCCTCAGTGATCAGTGCAAAGAAAGAGAGGAAAACAACAGAATGGGAAAGACTAGAGATCTCTTCAAGAAAATTAGGCATACCAAGGGAACATTTCATGCAAAGATGGGCTCGATAAAGGACAGAAATGGTATGGACCTAACAGAAGCAGAAGATATTGAGAAGAGGTGGCAAGAATACACGGAAGAACTGTACAAAAAAGATCTTCACGACCCAGATAATCACTATGGTGTGATCACTCATCTAGAGCCAGACATCTTGGAATGTGAAATCAAATAGGCCTTAGAAAACATCACTACGAACAAAGCTAGTGGAGGTGATGGAATTCCAGTGGAGCTGTTTCAAATCCTGAAAGATGATGCTGTGAAAGTGTTGCACTCAATATGCCAGCAAATTTGGAAAACTCGGCAGTGGCCACAGGACTGGAAAAGGCCAGTTTTCATTCCAATCCCAAACAAAGGCAATGCCAAAGAATGCTCAAACTACTGCACAATTGCACTCATCTCACATGCTAGTGAAGTAATGCTCAAAAT
>SJYW01018817.1:535405-572342 GCA_006410735.1 Raphicerus campestris | reverse complement strand
CGCCCGCCCGCCCGTGAGCGAACGAGCGAGCGAGCGAGCGCCGAGCACCGAGCACAAGCTGCCTCCGCCGCCGCCGCCGCCGCCGCCGCCGCCGCCGCCGCCGCCCGCCCCCGGGCCGCCGGGAACTGCCGCCAGCCCCGCGCCGCCCAAGGATCTACCGGCCCCCGCCCGGCGCGTGACGTCACCACGCGGCCCCGGGGCCCGCTGGGAAATGGAGTCCGCAGCCGGCAGAGGTCGTGGCAACAGCCTCAGAGAAGGCCGCGGGGCGCTCTGGGAAGCGGAGTCCACAAGCGGAAATCGGTCTCGGCCACATTCCGGCCTCGATCTGCCCCGAGGCACACTGGGAAATTCGCGGCTCAGCAGTTTCAAAAGGAAATCAGATTAAGAAGATACCCCCCCCTGGGGGTGCTGGGAAATGTAGTCTAAAGGCCGGAGATGTGCCCCGGGGCATGTGGGAAATGTAGTTCTCAGTATCAAGGAACCCAAGCGGGAAACGGACTTGACAGCCCGAGAGTCCTAAAAAATACAGAACTAATTTTTTCATACACCTTATCGCTTTCCTCATACCATGTGATTTACTTATTTTGGGTTTGTCTTGTCCCTTCAACTAAAAATAAGCCCCAGGAGAACAGGGATTTTTGTCGTCCCTGTGCATCCCTGTTCCCATTGCCAAGACCTAATAAAACGCGATCGGGAACAGTATTTTGAATGAATGAATAAATGAATGGATTCCCTAGGTCCTGAGAACCTCCAGATACTATGGGAAATTGAGTCCGCAACCCTTACACCGCCCAGGGCACCTTGGGAAGTAAAAATTACGGTACAAAGGTCACGGCAATCAGCCGCTAGGCACGCTGGGAAACGTAGTACTCGGGGCCACGACCCTAAAGGTACGGTTGGTCCAAAGCACCCCAAGTCCCTGATGGAACCCCTGGATTACATCAAGACGGGAACCCAAGAGGCAGGATCCGCAATAACTGCTCCTCGGAGCCTTCACCGGCCCTCCCCTCCACTTGCAGTCTGGGAAATGTAGTCCTGGCTGTTCGTCCTCGCAAGCCATGCTGGGATTTGTAGTCCAAGGCGAGGACTTTTTAATGGACGTGGAGGGCGAGTTGACTCATACATAACATCAAAGCACGATGTGAGCCTCGTCTTAAGTATTCTGCACCTTAATCTTCATTGGGAAGGAAGCAAACACTCCGAGACCAGAGAAAAGACCTGTAAAAATCACAAAGTTGCTGCGGCTGCTAAGTCGCTTCAGTTGTGTACGACTCTGTGCGACCCCATAGATGGCAGCCCACCAGGCTCCCCCGTCCCTGGGATTCTCCAGGCAAGAACACTGGAGTGGGTTGCTGTTTCCTTCTCCAATGCATGAAAGTGAAAAGTGAAAGGGAAGTCGCTCAGTCGTGTGTGACTCTTAGCAACCCCATGGACTGCAGCCTACCAGGCTCCTCGGTCCACGGAATTTTCCAGGCAGGAGTACTGGAGTGGGTTGCCGTTGCCTTCTCCGAAAATCACAAAGAATGGCTCTGAAGTACAGAGGCAAGAGTTCTGTTTTCCAAGGAATGTCAGATCAGCTCTACCCACTCTAAAGTTATTGGGCCTGTGCTAAGAAATAAACGACAGATCCCTTGAAGTCTGGAGACCACTGGGATGGATACACAAGGGATAGCAGTTCGGGTGGCTTTGGGGATATGTAGCCCGTTCAGTCCTACACTTCCCATTCAACCTATACACCCACCTTCTTCTGCAGGCAGCGTGAATGGTGTGTATGTTGTTAGGGTGTCTTCGGTTATCTGTGTCTCTATAAAATAAAAAGTGAAGTCACTCAGTCGTGTCCAACTCTTTGCGACTCCGTGGACTGTAGCCCCCCTGGCTCCTCTGTGCATGGGATTCTCCAGGCAAGAATACTGGAGTGGGTTGCCATTTCCTTCTCCAGAGGGTCTTCCCGACCTGTGCATAACTGTGATGTGTGTCTTTGTGTGGTCGCGTCTGTAGCCCGGTGTATACTGTTTTTGGAAGCTTGTGTTCATTGTGTCTGTAAGCTGTGATGTAAATATGTCTATAGTTTTATGATTTTTATTTACAGGAGACACAATTTAGAGTATCTACTCAACCCACACAACCTGCTACGGGCCATGGTCCCACTATAAGTTTTGTTAGCAATCTTTAGGTTGACTGCTGCGTTTAGACTTGAACCTCTGATTAACAAATCCTATTCTACTACAATGGATAAGAATTCTAGCTCTGGTATAGGCATTCCTGGATTTGATTTTGTCTCTTAACACTTCCTAACTGTGGGGTCTGATCTAGGACCTAGGCTTAGTCTCTTCATCTCTGCCTCCAGGAGCTGTTGAGACGGCGTACCTGGTCTGCCTCGTAAGCAGACGTTGGCTCTGTACAGGCATTTTCATATTTTACTCACTACAACTCTCTTCTCCACAACTTCTCTTTTCCACGGTGAGGGTTTTCTTTTCACTTCTCAAGCCTGCTGTTTTCTCTCAATGCTAGCACTGGAATGTTGATGCTTAACCTCACAGCTGGTGAAAATAGCCTTAGAAAGATAACATGTTCCCTTTTTCCCTGCAAGAGGCAGAAAAACGGACCTCATAAAGATGGTTCGGATAAAGGGATGCAAGAGGACATTCACAAAGTATCAAGTTGACTCCTCTATTCTGTGAGAAAACAGGGTAAGTATAGTAGAAGTCAGTTCTAATTTCTATTTTAACCGACCTTGAAAGAGTTATTTGCACAAAGGAACCTTTTACATTTAAGAGAAAATTATATTGTTAGGACTTCCCTGGTGGTCCAGTGGATAACATTCCATGCTCCGAGTGAAGGGGACATGGGTTCGACCCCTGGTCGGGGAACTAAGATCCCACATACATCAAGTACTGAGAACGTGAACCGCAGCTAGAGAAGCCCACACCTCAATGAAGAGCCAGAACAGCCAAAATTAAAAGCGATTAATTGTTTGTTAAAAAGAGAGAGAATTATATTGCAAAAGGCACCTCGTGGCTGACCTGCTGTGACTTTCAACACACGAAAATGTCCGCTGTGTCCTTAAACTCATGCCAACGGGCTTTGAAATTGACAACCATCTCAAGAATGGCATCTTCCCAAAGGTTATCCAAGGACACAGGCCTGGAAAGAAACCCTCCCCCTTGCAGTGTCAGGGACCACGGTGCTTATAAAAAATGGATTTTATCCAAAACCTAGAACCAGGTTTCCAGATTTTCCAGATCTGTACCTAAGATCTCTGCTCCTCCCCAATGACTTCAGTGTGCTTCTTTCTCTCCTCTTTCCCACGTGGGCGGTTTGTTTCTAAATTACCAGTATTACAGTGGCCCTGTTCCATGTCTACCACCACGGTTAGATAGAGAGGGAGAGCTTGTGTTGTATTTATATAATGTCAGACCACCCAGAGACACACCCAAGCCCGACAGACAAAGCTGATCTGCCTCCCTAAGACTCTGGGCTTTCATCCGAGGGGAGCCTGGGAGTGTGTTCCAGGCACGGGGACCCTACATGTGGGTGGCCGGAGACTGGGTCAGAGACCGCCAACTGCCTGCCCATCACTACTGCGTCCTTCCTCAAACACAAGAAGCCTGCTTTTGTTTGGAGGAGCAAAGCACCCAGCTGCCTCCAGAACCAGAGGAGACCTAGTCATCTTTGCAATCAGGGGTCGCAATAAGATGTAAGTGAGCACGACTAGTGGGTGGGGGCTGCCCAGGAAGGCTTTGGAAAGTGGTTTGATGCGGCCAAGAGGTGCCTGTGTCTTCCTTCTCGTCTTCTCCTGCCTTCCTTCTGGGAAGCGGATGGGATGGCGCAGAGCTCCAGGAATCATCTCAGGACCAGTCTGTGACCTCACAGGTGGGAGCCGAGCAGATTCTTTCCCCTTATAGGTTATTAGTTTGGGGTTTGTTTGTTTGGCTGCATCGTGTGGCTTTCGGGATCATAGTTCCCCAACCAGGGGTTGAACCCAAGACCCTGGCAGTGGAAGCCCGGAGTCCTAACTACTGGACTGCCCTACTACAGTACATACAACAGCGTCCCCTGTGCCCTACCGCAGGTCCTTGTTGGTTGTCTATTTTATATATATATTAATAGTAATGTGATCAGAGGGTTTTTTTTTTAGTCTATTTACAAGGTTGTAATGCCAGAACACTCTCATCACCCCCAGAAGAAGCACTATTCCTTCTAGCCATTACCCTCCCCCACTCCTTCCTTCCCCTGTGTCCCTGGAGACCACCTCTGCTCCCTGCCTCTGTGGATTCGCCTTCTAGAAATTCACATCAACGGAATCGCGCAGTGTGTGGCTGTTTGTCTGGCTTCCTCCATTCTGATCTGCAGACTCATCTGCACTGAAGCCTGTGTGAGGGCCTCATCCCTTTTTACAGCTGAATAGTGTTCCTTCGCATCCGTTCACCGGTGGGTGGCCGTTGGGGTTGTTCTTGCCTCTTGGGTATCCTGAGCTATGCTGCTGCTGAGATTCCTGTACATGTGTTCATGAGAATATAGATTTTCCGTTCTCTTNAATAGTGTTCCCTCGCATCCGTTCACCGGTGGGTGGCCGTTGGGGTTGTTCTTGCCTCTTGGGTATCCTGAGCTATGCTGCTGCTGAGATTCCTGTACATGTGTTCATGAGAATATAGATTTTCCGTTCTCTTGGGGCGGAATTGCTAGGGCCTGTGGCTCAGAGGTAAAGATCCCACCTACCAATGCAGGAGATGCAGGTTCGATCCCCGGGTGGGGAAGATCCCCTGGAGAAGGAAATGGCAGCCCACTCCAGTGTTCTCGCCTGGAGAATCCCATGGACAGAGGAGCCTGGCAGGCTACAGTCCACGGGGTCGCAAAGAGTCAGACACGACTGAGCAACTAAACAAGGACAAATGGAAACACTGGTTGGCTTTCTGAAGCCCTGCCAGACTCCTTTCCAGAGCAGTCGCGCCGTTTTGCATGACCCCCAGCTGTGGGTGAGGGGTCAGCCTCACACATGGTCCTCAAGATTGGAGAGAGGATTCTCCCAGCGGCTGTGAGCGGGTGGCCTCCCGTGGCCAGCTGGGCGTTCATAATAACACAAGACTCAGCACGTGCTGCAGGGGAGCATTTATTTCAAGCCCCAGATGGACGCACAGCCTGGATGGACGCACACACCAAGGGCTCCCAGGCGCCTCGAGGGGGTTGGGGGGCGCTGTGCCCAGCTCCTCACTTCCAGCGGCCTCCGACGCGGCCCTTCCCGGCCCCCTTCCGGCTGCAGGAGAAGGAGGGGTGTCAGGAAGGAGCGCCTCCCCACCCACCTCTGAGATGGGCCCCTGCCTGGAGAAGAAGCCCGCCACTGCCTGCTCTTGGAGGGGTTCACTGCCTGGGGTGACACGATTAGCTGTCCCCAGCCCATGGACAGGCGGGAGGTGATATCACTGGGCCAGCTCAGGATGTTCACGTGGGTTATGGTTACCCCATATATATATATATGAGCTGGGGGGAGGAAGGGGACAGTGAGAGAGAGAGAGCCGGGGAGGCTGGGGGTGGGGAGGAAGAAAGATGGAAACTGAGGCAGAAAGATGGAGAGAGGGAGGGAAGCGGGGCGGGGAGACACAGCGACACACAGCAAAAGCCGCGCTTCTCGACGTCAGCACCAGTGACGTGGGGACCGTCCTGAGCATCGCAGGACGCTGAACAGCAGCCCTGAGCTCCACCCAGCAGGGGCCAGTGGGACCCCCTCCCCAAGCGTGTTCTGAACATCACCTGATGTCCCCTAGGTGTGTGTGGCGGGGAGATCAGCCCTCCACCCCCTGCCTGGAGGACCAGTGATTAAGAGGGACATAGAAAGGGGGATTGAGACCCCAGAAGAGAACCGGAGACGGAGAGAAAAGGACAGGTTATGAGAACGTTCCAGAGAAAGAGGGATGAAGACAGAGCCCCCAGGAGAGGGTGGTCGTGGCTGAAACTCAGAGTCAAGGGCAGCAGGAGAGAGAGAGTCAGAGGGAGGGGTGTGGGGCGCAGGCTCGGTCACACTTACAACTTCTGGGCGTGGCTGATGCGGTTGTACAGGACGTTGATCTGCAGAGGGACGTTGACCAGAGGGACGTGTTGGCAGAGCTGGAGGGAGAGGAGGCCCCTGCCCCGACCCAGCCCCAGCCGAGGCCCCAGCCCCAGCCCCAGCCCTGCCTGGCCCCCAGCAAACATGGGTCTCACCTCATATTTCTGCTGCTTCAGCTTCGCCATCAGGTCAAACTTCTCTGACTCCAGCTGGTGGATCCAGTCCGACAGTTCCTGGGCCTTCTCCCTGGCCGGGCAGAAGGGCCGTCTGGGAAGGGAGCCAGGCCGGGCCCCAGGCCCAGAGGGGCTGAGGGAACCCTTTGAGTTTGGCTTTACTGGTGCCATTGTGTTAATAAATCGGGGCCCTTTTGTTAATATGCAAAGCAGATTGCAGCAGGGGGTTTTTAAATCTCTGCCGGCTTCTGCACATCCCTGTCTCTCTAAGGGAGAATAATAACATGGCTAAGGGCCCCAGTCCTGGAGTCAGAAAGCGTAGGTTCAAACACCAGATCCGGAATTCTCCAGCTTGTGACCATGGCCAAGTGACTCCCCTGAGGATCCAGTTTCCCTCTCCAGAAAAATGCGGAAAGGAAATGGTGAAGAAGTTTCGGGCGGCCCCCTGCGTGCCCCTTCTCCCTTTCTTCCCTGGAACTTTCTGCAGGAGGCTCTGTTACTACTCTCCCCAGCCTCCCTTGCAGGTAGGGCAGCTGGTGGGATGAAATAGGTCATTGAGCGGAGCTTCCAGGTGAGCCTTTGGGGGTCTTGCCTTGCAATTTCTTTCTGCTGCTTGGATGTGCTGGCTGGAGCACCAGCAGCCACATTGGACCATGAGGTGATTTGGAAGATGGATGTTGGAGTAAAAATAGCGGAGCATAAAATTAGGGGGCCGAGTCTTTAATTGTTTTGTAGAATTGCCATACCAGCTGTGGACTACAGATTTCGTCTATGCAAGGAAACGAATCTCTGTGTTTTAGGCTGCTATAGTCGGATCTCAGTTATTAAAGGCTAAACTTATTCTGAACTGACAAAAAAGCCACTAGAGTATGAGAGAACAGGTATGAAGTGCCTGGCACAGAGCAAACACTTGATGAGCTAGTTGTTACTACTCTCTTTATTCTTACTAATATTCTGAGTCTTCTTTTTCCAGTTAATGGTTTTCTTTTGCCAGCTAATGGTTTCCAAATGCTCTCTCTTCTGTGGTGTATTTTTTTTTAATTTTTATAGACCATCATATGATCTCTATTGAATAAATAAAACTTAAGTAACTTGAGATCCTCCAAAAATATCAGTGGACCCAAGCGACGAGCAGACGTGTGGTATAGGGTGGAGAGCGGAGAAAAAAAGGAACATTAGCGACATACTATTTAGTCCAGGCCCTGCGATAATGTTTCCTGGGACGGAGGGGGCTGGAGCCAACTCTGAATATCCATCCCCAACTCTGAGCGCAGGGGTTTGAAATCAGCGTCCTGGGAGTGTTTACACCATGGAAATGAGCAGACGCTGAGATGTGGACTTTTGGCCCCTGGAGACCCACTTGGGAAGCATTTACCATCATGCCTGTTCGTAAATACGGGATGAAGAACACAGACTACCACCCCAGACTTCCTGGGTCCCAGGCCCCACTCGTGCCTGCAGGCTGCGCAGCCCTGGAAAGGCTCTTTGACCCCTCTGTGCCCTTTCTGGTTTGTTATCTCCAACCTGAGGGTGATAATAGTATAATGGTATCTACCTGGCGGAGCTGCAAGCCCTCCACATGGGGCTACCGCTCGCTGACATTTCTCTGCTCTGTGATCTAGACTCTGTTATCACAGCCTCCTTTTACCAGTGAGGAAAGCCAGGCTCAGCGCAGATCAACAACTGCCCGAGATCACAGAGCTTAAGCGGTGGAGCCGGCGCTGGCCCCCGGCAAGCAGTCTCAGGTACTGAGCTCCAAGCCCCCTCGCTGCGCCGCCTCTGGGGTGGTGGCTGTTTCTGACTTTAAGGGCCATGCCTGGGCGCTTCCGACACAGAGGAGGCCCCCCCAGGGAAAACCCTCCCTGGCCTTCCCTCTGAGGGCTTATCCTGAGAGGCAGGCTGTGCCCAGAGTGAGCTGTGCAGGGAGAGACGGAGCTCCCACCAGAAGAGATTTGCCTGGGAAGTTGTTGCCGGTGTGTCTGGCTTTAATTCAGGCAGAAGATGGAGTCCGTTTGGAATTCCCAAGGGACATCATCAGAGCAACATCATCGCCTCANCAGGGAGAGACGGAGCTCCCACCAGAAGAGATTTGCCTGGGAAGTTGTTGCCGGTGTGTCTGGCTTTAATTCAGGCAGAAGATGGAGTCCGTTTGGAATTCCCAAGGGACATCATCAGAGCAACATCATCGCCTCAATACTGGTCAGCCCTGTGGTCTGGTTTCCTATCATCTCCCAGACTCTACAGGTCTTGGCACCAAAAACACAGGTCCTGCATCACTGGCGCTCCGCAGGGGAGTGGCCCAGCGCNCTCCAGTGTTCTTGCCTGGAGAATCCCAGGGACGGGGCAGCCTGGTGGGCTGCCGTCTATGGGGTCGCACAGAGTTGGACATGACTGAAGCGACTTAGCAGCAGCAGCAGCAGAGCAACTAAGACAGAACTATGTACCTTTAGTTGTATACACAATGTGTATCGATATCAATATACTTTTAGTTAGGTTAGATAAGTTCTAGTTTAAGAGCCTTTACAAGGTGCATTAAGAAATCTGTACAATGTCTTCTGAAAGCCCTGGGCTGTTAACGACACCTACCATCCTTAATCATGGTAACAATAATCGCTAATATGTGTGGAGTCTATATCATAAACCAGGCGCCATGCTTTTTTTTTTTTTTTTTTCATTAAACCCTTATAAGAATTCTATGGCGGAAGAACTTTTAGGATCTTCATTTTATAAATGTAGAAACAGAAGCCCAGAAAGGGATAGACACTAGCCCAAGGTCACACAGCAAGCAGAGTCAGAATTTGAACACAGCCTGCCTGAGTCTAGGGGGGGGAACAATTGGCTGCAGGCACCAAGCTGAAGTTTTTATTACTGGAAAACAGTCAATTTCCCACTCAAATCCTCCTCCTCCCCTTTCCTCATTATAGTCTCACTTCCAAGGATGCCTCCTCCAGGCAGATTCCCTGGGGTTCATACCTCTCACTAGGGGAGACTCAAGCCTGAGGGAGGCTTTGGGTAGGACAGAGCTCAGCTCAGCCAAATGGTCCCCACATCCAGGGGACTCGTGACCTCTCAGGAAGTCCCTAGATCTCTTTTGGGCTTCTCCCTCATCAGGAGGTTTTGAATGCTTACACTGTGTTACTCACAGTTCTGAGAGTTTTATGTGGATTATCTCCTGGAATTCTCTGAATGATTCTCGGAAGCATTCTTTTTAGCCCCATTTCAAAGGTAGGAAAAGCTGAGGCTGTAAGGGCTACCAAGTGAGTGAGCAAGTGATGGAATAGGGAACAATGTGCAACGTGCTTAATTTCACCATTGGAATGCCAGAACTCCTGCAGGAAGGGGGAAGGAGCTGGGGGCCAGATGGCCTGGGTCTTTGCTGACCTTGCAGCCCCATCTTCTCAGGATCCTCCAGGGCTAGGCTGAAGATCAGTATGTGTCGGGCTACAGCTTCCAGATTATTCTCCAGCACATAAAACTATAAGTACGAGCAGGGAAGAACAATTCTGAGATCTGTGTCCCTGGCTCCCAGCAGACCCCGAAGTCGAAAATGTCAGCCCCTCCTTTCACAGGACCCCGGAGACTTGTGCACCAGTCCCGCTCTTTGGATCACAGAAACGTGGGCACTCAGAACCCTCCTCTCCGTCACTACTCAGGAGGCCCCATCTTTAGACACTTCCCCCCACTTCAACCCAGGAGCCCCCAGCTCCAGCCCCATCCTTCCCCAGGACCTAAGTCTGGGTCCCCAGCTTCCTCCTCCCTCAAGGACTCAGGAAACTGGACTCTCATCTTCATCCTCCTTCTTCCAAGACCCCATAATCCCAGCTCACGTGGAACCTCCTTCGAGGCCAGAGAGCTGCCCGGGCCAAGGTCCGTAGCAGGTGCCGCCCATCCACTGAGCCCAACAGCAGGACATTTAGTTCGGGGTTCTCAGCCTGCGAATCTGGATCCACAGGAGGACCTGATAAGATGATAGCAGGCTGGAGTTTGCGGCCTGCTGCAGCCACCCTCAACAGGACTTGCACCCCTGGCCTCGGTTTCAACCGGAGCTGTGCCTCTAAGCGTTCCGGAACTCAGAGTCCCCAGAGGCATCTAGACTGCCCACTGGAGCCCCCCGAGAACGTTAGCGCTCTGTCTGCCAGGCTGTGAAGGCAGCGGCTGCGTCGCAAGATGTGTGATCCTGAGCGGGGAACTCACCCTCAGCCTGCAGGTCCACTGCCGGGGACAGGCCCCACCAGGACACAGAGCCGAAGCCCGTGCCCGAGCCTGCCGGCGTAGTCATCGCCGTGCGGTCCGGACAACCTGGGAATCCCCAAACATCAAGTCTCCGTTGCTCACCCGTTCCCCTCGCACCTGCCCCGACTTCTCACCCCTTCCACACCAGCCTCACCTTTATCCTTCCAAATAACCCGAAATACCCCCTCCCTTCCTGCTCGGGGATGCGCTAAGGTCCGAAGGGTCCCTCTCAACTGCTGCCCATAGTCCCCGCCCTTTTCAATCATTCGGCCAATGGGAGTGTGCGGGTTGGCACCGCCGCGATCAACTGGCCAATGAGAGTGAGCGAGACCTTCCGGCTGCGAACTTTTGGCCAATGGAAGCGCTGACGGACGACCACCGGGCATGCGGGCTTGAGGGCTTGAGGACGCGGTCGTCATGACAACAGAGCTGGCGAAGGGGCGGGGCCAGGAGAGGCTGGGACGGAGCCTGAGGCGGTCCAAATTTCTGGAAGCCTGGACTGATCCAACATTTAGACAGAACGGAACCGAATCTTGATAAACCCAAGTTAAACTGAGGTGAACTAGACCTCAAACTGTACACTTCTGTGTCCCAATTTTCCTTATCACCCTGGCTCTACCACCCAGGACTTCTGCTGCTGCTGCTGCTGCTAAGTCGCTTCAGTCGTATCCGACTCTGTGCGACTCCATAGATGGCAGCCCACCAGGCTCCCCCGTCCCTGGGATTCTCCAGGCAAGAATACTGGAGTGTGTTGCTATTTCCTTCTCCAACGCGTGTAAGTGAACTTGCTCAGTAGTGCTGAACTCTTAGCGACCCCATGGACTGCAGCCTACCAGGCTCCTCCGTCCATGGGATTTTCCAGGCAAGAAGAAACACAGCCAAGTGCTGGGACCAGCTAGCACTGGCCCCTGGTTGCTAAATTTTAGGGAACTTTGTGACCTGGTTGTTATACACAATCATTACTAAAAATTAGTTTTACTAAATTAATTACTAAATGTTATGCTCCGAGTCCAAGACCCCAAATAGACTGAGAGAACAAGTCCACCAAAGTACTGCAAAAGCAAGAAGGGAGTTTATTGATTACTAACTCGAGTTAGGGCTCCCCTGCCCCCTCCAACACAGTGGAGTAAGGCAAGAGGGCCCCGAGCCCTGAATTACAGCAGTATTTATAAACTTAGAACAAAGAAAGGGAGTTGGTAAGGGCGGATTGGTTGCAAGGGTCTCTTGGCACCTACTAATTGGCTAGATTCCCACACGCGCGGGCTTTCTTAGGGGCTTTTTCCTATTGGTCAAGCTACGCTGTCCGTGGGAGTTCCCAGGGCCTCAGCTTTCTTAGAGACCTAGCCTGCCCCTTAGAGCCTGTCCTGGCTCCAGTCAGGCCCTAACACTAAAAATTAAATTCAGTAAAATACATTAAATAAAAGTGACCATACTCAAAATTCACTGCTTCCTATTTTATTTTACTATAATCAATGGTCTCAAGGTTAGTTACAACTATTGTACCTGCAGGACGAAAATGCTATTTTAATGCAGTCGTTTAAGAAATGAAATTGGCAAACTATGACTACAGGCTGTCTACTTTTGTAGATAAAGTTTTATTAGAACAGGACCAGAATTAGACTAGGGGAGAGAGGCCTAAGTGAAGGATCAGATCCTGCCATTAATTTTTTAATATTTTTCCATCTTGGATTTCTTTTTTGTATTAGTTTGGATTTTTATTTAAAAAGTGCAGTAAGGGCTTCCCTGGTGGTCCAGTGGTTAAGAATCCCCCTTGCAATTCGACGCAATGAGGTGACCTGTCTGGGAGTCCCACAAGGTCAAGGACTTAAGTGAGACACGTCTCTAGATCACCCCCACCACTCAGCTCAGGGAACAGCACCCATGGAGTGCTGGCTCTCTGCCTCCTCTCCTCACCCAGCTGCATGAATTTAGACAAGTCAGTTACCCTTTCCATGCCTCCATTTCCCGCTCTGTAAAGTGGGAAGGGTAACATGAAGTCAGCATGCGAGTGGTGGACTGAATGGGGGTCTGTCTGCCTGCTGAGGCCAGTCCTGGGCACTGGGAAGGAAATGATGGCTGAGTCCCTCCAGGGTTCTAGTCCTCAGCCCACTGGAGCCCCAGATGCTGACTTTCTCCAGCGAGACTTACTGCCTTTCATCCTCATCACCACCACTCCCCAAAACACTTCCTCCACAGAGGAGCCAGAGGAATCTTAAAGGTAGACCAAGCCATGCCACTCCCCTCTAAAACCTCCTGAGGGTCCTCACTGCAGGTCCATTCAATCCCAGCTCCTTAGGTTGGCTGTGTCTCTTTTTTTTTGGGGGGGGGTGCATTTTGGCCACCTGATGTGAAGAACTGACTCATTGGAAAAGACCCTGATGCTGGGAAAGACTGAAGGCAAGAGAAGAAGGGGAAGACAGGGGATGAGATGGTTGGATGGCATCACTGACTCGATGGACATGAGTTCGAGTAGGCTTTGGGAGTTGGTGATGGACAGGGACGCCTGGCATGCTGCAGTCCATGGGGTCACAAAGAGTTGGACATGACTGAGCAACTGAACTGACTGATGACACATGCCTTCTGAAATCTTAGTTCCCTGACCAGAGATTGAAACTGCACCCCAGATGATGAAAGGAATGGGGAAAAGAGAAGGGAGGGAAATATGGTATGAAAATCTACATAAATCATGGGCAAGGGAGCAGAAAAATTCATGAATAACTAAGTGAATTCTCACTGACTCCTCAGAGCAAACATGCAGTAGGTATTGCCATTATCACAATTTTTTCAGATGAGGAAACAAGCTTTGAGGGCTGAGTGAACCGATGGAGAAGTGAATGGGAGAGTGGGTTGGTGACAGGGTGGATGGATGAAGGGGTAGGTGAGTGGGTGGGTGAGTTTCCGTGTGTTTTTCCAGGATGGGCAGCCCTGTCCTTGCCCTTGTGTGATCCTACCCCTGGAGGGCCCCTCTTGGGTTCCCAGCCCCCACCCCTGCACACCTCATCAAGGAGCATCGTGCAGGCCAGCAAAGTTGCTGAGTGTTTATTTGGTCCCAGGAGTGGTGTAGGAATCAGACTGGGGACAGGAGTGGGTGATCCTGTGCAGGAAAGGGCATTGGGAGCCAAAGGGATAGTAGGCTGGGATCACTGATTGTCAAAGCAGAGGGCGGGACCCTAGGGTGTGGGGAGGTCAGACTGCCTCCTTTTCCCCAGGGGCCCCTGGGGCCTCTGGGTATGTGCTGGGAGTTGGCAAGTTATCATGATTGGCATAATGGTGGGGGAGAAGGCAGGAACAGGTAGAGTGGGGGGGTGTTGGCCTTAAAGGTGGGCATGGGCGTGGCTTTGGGCAGGGTCCTGGGGGCAGGGGCTTGAGGGTGGGCATCAGGGTGCTGGAGGCGGCCTCACTCGATCAGGGGGTCGCAGCGAGTGCCACTGGGCGATGGGCCGCCGGGGATTGGCCAGCATGTCTGCCCAGTGCCGCAGGCCAGCCCCCCCGGCCGCTGCCCCTACGGCCACCCTCCCGATGGCCTCGTTCTTGCCCAGCTTGTCGTAGTCCAGCACAGTCAGCTCCACCTGCACCTTCTGGGGTGGGCAGGGGAGGAAGAGGAGACAGAAAGTGGGGTAAGCACACACACGGAGGGACTCATCATTGCTAAGGAGAACTTCCTGAGTTCTGGGGAGCCTCCATAGGTGCCTGGGCTAAGGCTTCACCTGGAGCTTGGAGAGGGAAGGGGTGAGGGTCCTGCTGGATGGTTACAGGAGTGTGCTGGAGTCTTCCTGAGGCCAGGTTTTAAAGCAGATAAACCCTCAGGACCTCTGTTGCTCAGAGGCTCCTTAGGGTACAGGGTCCTAATGGAGGCACATCTTCAAGACTGTTAAATGGGTGGGTGGGCCTGGCCTTAGGGTTGCAGGTCTCTTTCTCAGTAACCAGAGCTCCCACGGGCGCTGGGCATCCCGTCTTGCTTTGGCGGGTGGGGCTTCCTGGTCCTCACGGGGGAAACTGAGACTGAGTACAGTTAGACCCCAAGACCTGGCTCCGGGGGGCTGCTAAGGAGGCTCTCCTCCCTTAGCAACGGGCGTTTCTAGGGGCCTGGGGCTCAGGGGAAAGGCTGCTCTGGCAGGGGCGGTGGGTAGGTGTGCCCTCACCTGGACCTGGTCACAGGGCACCTCAAAGCTGAAGGCCTCGTTGTAATAGGGGTTCAGAGTGTTCTTCTTGATGGTGGTTTTCTTCTTCCGCACCTTTTTGCCGCCCTGCAGCAGGTGGACCTTGACATACGGATCTGCGGGAGGGAGGAGGAATCATAGCTCCCCTCACTCTGCTGAATTCAGGGAGAATGCCCGAGACTCTTCTTCGGAACAACATAGAGACAGCCGATAGAGACCCCTCAGGCCCCCCTCTCTCTGTGCCCAAATCGAATCTAAATCGTCCAGGGCAGCCTGGACCTTCCCCTCCCCGGTGAGACCCTCGGGGACATAGAAACTGTGGGAGCCTGAGCTCCGCCCAGCACCGCAGTCGTTTGCGGCTTCCGCACACCTGACAGCCCCCCCACGTCCATCTTCTTCAGGTTTTTGGCCTCCAGGACGATGACGGTGAGCTTCCCGGCCGTGGGGACATAGCGGAGGGAGAAGCAGATGTCTCCCAGTTTCTCCTGCTGAGAGAGGAAGAAGGACCGGTCCCCGGAGCCCGGGCTCCTCCCGCAGCCCCTTGCGCCCTTCCTTCCCGCCCCCTCTGCTCGGAATGGTACAGTCCGGAGCGAGCCCCGCCCCCACCCGGACGCCTGTGCTGATTGGCCCGGGCCTGGGTGGGAGGGCCCAGCCGTGGGGGCGTGGCCACGAGCGCTCACCTCCTCGCGCGGCGCCGCCTGCAGCTCGCGCCAGGCCAGCACTGGCCGCCCCAAGTCCACGGAGCTCATGGGGACTCGCACCTCCCCGATGGCGTCGTTGCGGGAGAAGCGGTCGAAGTCGTACACCGCCATGACCAGGACCCGGCCCCCCAGCTCCACGTAGGGGACCTGGGTGTGGGGCGGGCGCAGAGAAAGCACAAAGTGAGGCGCAGCGCATCCACGTGGAAAGCGGTGAGTGGGGGCAGTGGGGGCCAAAGGAAGAGTCGAGGGTGTCCGTGGAGCCCAAATGGGACAGCCCAAGGGCCAGCGGAGCAGTCCAGGGGCCAGCACTGCTCTCGAAGGGACACCACAGGGTCCAGCAACCCTAACCCACAGAGCTGGTGGTAGCTGCCACCAGTAAAAGCTGAAGGGACTGGGGCGCCAGTGTTCCAGACTGGAGACGGGCTGCCGGGCACGAAGCCCTGAGGCCACGAGCTCACCTTGAAGGCAAAATTCTCCCCAAAGTGAGGGTTCAGCGTCTGCCGATGCACCCTGGTCTCGTGCCGCCTCCGTTTGTCTGGCAGCAGGTAGACCCGCACGTAGGGGTCAGAGGAACCGCCTATGTCCAAGGCTGCCAGTCCCTCAGCTTGCACGATGCCCACCAGCAGCTGGACAGTGATGAGAGGACCCTAGTCTCAGCTTCCCTTCTGAAGCCTCCTCCAAAGAGGGACTAGAACTCCTGGCGCCCTCCCGTCCGAAGCTTCCCTCCGCCTCCACACCCACCTGGCCAGTCTGGAAGTCATAGTCCAATGAGTACTGCAGTCGCCCTAGTTCATTCTTCTCAGCCACCTGCTGCCCTGGCCCCGGGGGCGTTGGCTCCAGCTCCTCCACTTCTGGCTGCACCTTAGGGAGCCAGGGGCAAGGATAGGTGAACTCCTCCCCTGACAGTGGTGTCCTCCAGTCCCAGAAGCCTAGGGAGACTCACAGAACCCTCTGGCTAAACCTGAACATTTGCAAGCTAAGCAGAGTCGGTGTTTGACTAGCGATGTCTGCCACAGGCGGAGACGCGCCATGGCAACACACGGTGGTATGCTGGTCAGTGTTTGATTAGTAATATCTGCTACCGGTAGCACACAGATGCGGTGACACACATGCAGTGTGTTTGTCATGCCTAGACTAAAAGAACAAGCGCTGACAGCGTCTCTCTGCCTACAGGATGGACGCAGATTCTAGTTCACGCGTTAATGGATGTACTGGGGTGATGGTCCAAATTGCTACGTTGATTAGTGATCCTGGATGGAAAAACATGGAGGGAAAATGGCATATATAGTGCATATTTGCCATTCTAAACTAGCACAACGAAGTCAGAAGACTTCTAGTCACTGATTTTCTAGATGTAATGTGAATAGTAGCAGTCATAGTGTGGTAGAATGCCTTCACTTAAGAGATTCTGACTCAGTAAGTCTGGCGCAAGATCCAGGACTTGCATTTCAGCAATGACCCAAAGTGATTCTGATGCTGACGGGGTTTGGAGCTACCGGCTTTAGGAGAGAGGGCTGGAGACTGGACACCAGGACCCTAAAGGGCATCCCTTANCTCGGGGACATAGAAACTGTGGGAGCCTGAGCTCCGCCCAGCACCGCAGTCGTTTGCGGCTTCCGCACACCTGACAGCCCCCCCACGTCCATCTTCTTCAGGTTTTTGGCCTCCAGGACGATGACGGTGAGCTTCCCGGCCGTGGGGACATAGCGGAGGGAGAAGCAGATGTCTCCCAGTTTCTCCTGCTGAGAGAGGAAGAAGGACCGGTCCCCGGAGCCCGGGCTCCTCCCGCAGCCCCTTGCGCCCTTCCTTCCCGCCCCCTCTGCTCGGAATGGTACAGTCCGGAGCGAGCCCCGCCCCCACCCGGACGCCTGTGCTGATTGGCCCGGGCCTGGGTGGGAGGGCCCAGCCGTGGGGGCGTGGCCACGAGCGCTCACCTCCTCGCGCGGCGCCGCCTGCAGCTCGCGCCAGGCCAGCACTGGCCGCCCCAAGTCCACGGAGCTCATGGGGACTCGCACCTCCCCGATGGCGTCGTTGCGGGAGAAGCGGTCGAAGTCGTACACCGCCATGACCAGGACCCGGCCCCCCAGCTCCACGTAGGGGACCTGGGTGTGGGGCGGGCGCAGAGAAAGCACAAAGTGAGGCGCAGCGCATCCACGTGGAAAGCGGTGAGTGGGGGCAGTGGGGGCCAAAGGAAGAGTCGAGGGTGTCCGTGGAGCCCAAATGGGACAGCCCAAGGGCCAGCGGAGCAGTCCAGGGGCCAGCACTGCTCTCGAAGGGACACCACAGGGTCCAGCAACCCTAACCCACAGAGCTGGTGGTAGCTGCCACCAGTANCTTTTTTGTATTAGTTTGGATTTTTATTTAAAAAGTGCAGTAAGGGCTTCCCTGGTGGTCCAGTGGTTAAGAATCCCCCTTGCAATTCGACGCAATGAGATGACCTGTCTGGGAGTCCCACAAGGTCAAGGACTTAAGTGAGACACGTCTCTAGATCACCCCCACCACTCAGCTCAGGGAACAGCACCCATGGAGTGCTGGCTCTCTGCCTCCTCTCCTCACCCAGCTGCATGAATTTAGACAAGTCAGTTACCCTTTCCATGCCTCCATTTCCCGCTCTGTAAAGTGGGAAGGGTAACATGAAGTCAGCATGCGAGTGGTGGACTGAATGGGGGTCTGTCTGCCTGCTGAGGCCAGTCCTGGGCACTGGGAAGGAAATGATGGCTGAGTCCCTCCAGGGTTCTAGTCCTCAGCCCACTGGAGCCCCAGATGCTGACTTTCTCCAGCGAGACTTACTGCCTTTCATCCTCATCACCACCACTCCCCAAAACACTTCCTCCACAGAGGAGCCAGAGGAATCTTAAAGGTAGACCAAGCCATGCCACTCCCCTCTAAAACCTCCTGAGGGTCCTCACTGCAGGTCCATTCAATCCCAGCTCCTTAGGTTGGCTGTGTCTCTTTTTTTTTGGGGGGGGGTGCATTTTGGCCACCTGATGTGAAGAACTGACTCATTGGAAAAGACCCTGATGCTGGGAAAGACTGAAGGCAAGAGAAGAAGGGGAAGACAGGGGATGAGATGGTTGGATGGCATCACTGACTCGATGGACATGAGTTCGAGTAGGCTTTGGGAGTTGGTGATGGACAGGGACGCCTGGCATGCTGCAGTCCATGGGGTCACAAAGAGTTGGACATGACTGAGCAACTGAACTGACTGATGACACATGCCTTCTGAAATCTTAGTTCCCTGACCAGAGATTGAAACTGCACCCCAGATGATGAAAGGAATGGGGAAAAGAGAAGGGAGGGAAATATGGTATGAAAATCTACATAAATCATGGGCAAGGGAGCAGAAAAATTCATGAATAACTAAGTGAATTCTCACTGACTCCTCAGAGCAAACATGCAGTAGGTATTACCATTATCACAATTTTTTCAGATGAGGAAACAAGCTTTGAGGGCTGAGTGAACCGATGGAGAAGTGAATGGGAGAGTGGGTTGGTGACAGGGTGGATGGATGAAGGGGTAGGTGAGTGGGTGGGTGAGTTTCCGTGTGTTTTTCCAGGATGGGCAGCCCTGTCCTTGCCCTTGTGTGATCCTAATCCTGGAGGGCCCCTCTTGGGTTCCCAGCCCCCACCCCTGCACACCTCATCAAGGAGCATCGTGCAGGCCAGCAAAGTTGCTGAGTGTTTATTTGGTCCCAGGAGTGGTGTAGGAATCAGACTGGGGACAGGAGTGGGTGATCCTGTGCAGGAAAGGGCATTGGGAGCCAAAGGGATAGTAGGCTGGGATCACTGATTGTCAAAGCAGAGGGCGGGACCCTAGGGTGTGGGGAGGTCAGACTGCCTCCTTTTCCCCAGGGGCCCCTGGGGCCTCTGGGTATGTGCTGGGAGTTGGCAAGTTATCATGATTGGCATAATGGTGGGGGAGAAGGCAGGAACAGGTAGAGTGGGGGGGTGTTGGCCTTAAAGGTGGGCATGGGCGTGGCTTTGGGCAGGGTCCTGGGGGCAGGGGCTTGAGGGTGGGCATCAGGGTGCTGGAGGCGGCCTCACTCGATCAGGGGGTCGCAGCGAGTGCCACTGGGCGATGGGCCGCCGGGGATTGGCCAGCATGTCTGCCCAGTGCCGCAGGCCAGCCCCCCCGGCCGCTGCCCCTACGGCCACCCTCCCGATGGCCTCGTTCTTGCCCAGCTTGTCGTAGTCCAGCACAGTCAGCTCCACCTGCACCTTCTGGGGTGGGCAGGGGAGGAAGAGGAGACAGAAAGTGGGGTAAGCACACACACGGAGGGACTCATCATTGCTAAGGAGAACTTCCTGAGTTCTGGGGAGCCTCCATAGGTGCCTGGGCTAAGGCTTCATCTGGAGCTTGGAGAGGGAAGGGGTGAGGGTCCTGCTGGATGGTTACAGGAGTGTGCTGGAGTCTTCCTGAGGCCAGGTTTTAAAGCAGATAAACCCTCAGGACCTCTGTTGCTCAGAGGCTCCTTAGGGTACAGGGTCCTAATGGAGGCACATCTTCAAGACTGTTAAATGGGTGGGTGGGCCTGGCCTTAGGGTTGCAGGTCTCTTTCTCAGTAACCAGAGCTCCCACGGGCGCTGGGCATCCCGTCTTGCTTTGGCGGGTGGGGCTTCCTGGTCCTCACGGGGGAAACTGAGACTGAGTACAGTTAGACCCCAAGACCTGGCTCCGGGGGGCTGCTAAGGAGGCTCTCCTCCCTTAGCAACGGGCGTTTCTAGGGGCCTGGGGCTCAGGGGAAAGGCTGCTCTGGCAGGGGCGGTGGGTAGGTGTGCCCTCACCTGGACCTGGTCACAGGGCACCTCAAAGCTGAAGGCCTCGTTGTAATAGGGGTTCAGAGTGTTCTTCTTGATGGTGGTTTTCTTCTTCCGCACCTTTTTGCCGCCCTGCAGCAGGTGGACCTTGACATACGGATCTGCGGGAGGGAGGAGGAATCATAGCTCCCCTCACTCTGCTGAATTCAGGGAGAATGCCCGAGACTCTTCTTCGGAACAACATAGAGACAGCCGATAGAGACCCCTCAGGCCCCCCTCTCTCTGTGCCCAAATCGAATCTAAATCGTCCAGGGCAGCCTGGACCTTCCCCTCCCCGGTGAGACCCTCGGGGACATAGAAACTGTGGGAGCCTGAGCTCCGCCCAGCACCGCAGTCGTTTGCGGCTTCCGCACACCTGACAGCCCCCCCACGTCCATCTTCTTCAGGTTTTTGGCCTCCAGGACGATGACGGTGAGCTTCCCGGCCGTGGGGACATAGCGGAGGGAGAAGCAGATGTCTCCCAGTTTCTCCTGCTGAGAGAGGAAGAAGGACCGGTCCCCGGAGCCCGGGCTCCTCCCGCAGCCCCGTGCGCCCTTCCCGCCCCCTCTGCTCGGAATGGTACAGTCCGGAGCGAGCCCCGCCCCCACCCGGACGCCTGTGCTGATTGGCCCGGGCCTGGGTGGGAGGGCCCAGCCGTGGGGGCGTGGCCACGAGCGCTCACCTCCTCGCGCGGCGCCGCCTGCAGCTCGCGCCAGGCCAGCACTGGCCGCCCCAAGTCCACGGAGCTCATGGGGACTCGCACCTCCCCGATGGCGTCGTTGCGGGAGAAGCGGTCGAAGTCGTACACCGCCATGACCAGGACCCGGCCCCCCAGCTCCACGTAGGGGACCTGGGTGTGGGGCGGGCGCAGAGAAAGCACAAAGTGAGGCGCAGCGCATCCACGTGGAAAGCGGTGAGTGGGGGCAGTGGGGGCCAAAGGAAGAGTCGAGGGTGTCCGTGGAGCCCAAATGGGACAGCCCAAGGGCCAGCGGAGCAGTCCAGGGGCCAGCACTGCTCTCGAAGGGACACCACAGGGTCCAGCAACCCTAACCCACAGAGCTGGTGGTAGCTGCCACCAGTAAAAGCTGAAGGGACTGGGGCGCCAGTGTTCCAGACTGGAGACGGGCTGCCGGGCACGAAGCCCTGAGGCCACGAGCTCACCTTGAAGGCAAAATTCTCCCCAAAGTGAGGGTTCAGCGTCTGCCGATGCACCCTGGTCTCGTGCCGCCTCCGTTTGTCTGGCAGCAGGTAGACCCGCACGTAGGGGTCAGAGGAACCGCCTATGTCCAAGGCTGCCAGTCCCTCAGCTTGCACGATGCCCACCAGCAGCTGGACAGTGATGAGAGGACCCTAGTCTCAGCTTCCCTTCTGAAGCCTCCTCCAAAGAGGGACTAGAACTCCTGGCGCCCTCCCGTCCGAAGCTTCCCTCCGCCTCCACACCCACCTGGCCAGTCTGGAAGTCATAGTCCAATGAGTACTGCAGTCGCCCTAGTTCATTCTTCTCAGCCACCTGCTGCCCTGGCCCCGGGGGCGTTGGCTCCAGCTCCTCCACTTCTGGCTGCACCTTAGGGAGCCAGGGGCAAGGATAGGTGAACTCCTCCCCTGACAGTGGTGTCCTCCAGGCCCAGAAGCCTAGGGAGACTCACAGAACCCTCTGGCTAAACCTGAACATTTGCAAGCTAAGCAGAGTCGGTGTTTGACTAGCGATGTCTGCCACAGGCGGAGACGCGCCATGGCAACACACGGTGGTATGCTGGTCAGTGTTTGATTAGTAATATCTGCTACCGGTAGCACACAGATGCGGTGACACACATGCAGTGTGTTTGTCATGCCTAGACTAAAAGAACAAGCGCTGACAGCGTCTCTCTGCCTACAGGATGGACGCAGATTCTAGTTCACGCGTTAATGGATGTACTGGGGTGATGGTCCAAATTGCTACGTTGATTAGTGATCCTGGATGGAAAAACATGGAGGGAAAATGGCATATATAGTGCATATTTGCCATTCTAAACTAGCACAACAAAGTCAGAAGACTTCTAGTCACTGATTTTCTAGATGTAATGTGAATAGTAGCAGTCATAGTGTGGTAGAATGCCTTCACTTAAGAGATTCTGACTCAGTAAGTCTGGCGCAAGATCCAGGACTTGCATTTCAGCAATGACCCAAAGTGATTCTGATGCTGACGGGGTTTGGAGCTACCGGCTTTAGGAGAGAGGGCTGGAGACTGGACACCAGGACCCTAAAGGGCATCCCTTACGCGTGATAATTATAACAGCTATTTGTTGAAAAGGGAGGAGAGGAAACACTAGTTATGGACCACGACCTCGAGGCTCAGAGACAGACAATTTCTCAAGGTCACAGAGCCGGTTACTCTGGGTTGGAAACCCAGGACTCTCTGGCTCCCAGGAGAGCCTCATCCCGCTCTGCATTCGGAGCTATAATGCTCAGATAGCTGAACCTGTAGCTTTCCGTGCCAATGGCCTCTTCGTACTCATGTTTGAGTCAACCTCTCTGGACTGCCCTACAACCTCCTCCTTTGTCTCCTTGCCCCAGACCTGTCCTCCACGTGGGCTCCAGGGGATTCATCTTAAAGCCCATGTGACCTTGTCCCTCTCACGCTCAACACTTCTGTGGCTCCCAGTTCCCTTCATTATGTGGGTACCACTGTGCTCTCTAGAAGCCTCACCCTCAAGCACAGAATATATGCGTGTGTGCTAAGTCGCTTCAGTTGTGTCCGACTCTGTGACCCCATGGACTGTAGCCCATTAAGCTCCTCCATCCACGGGATTCTCCAGGCAAGAATACTGGAGTGGGTTGCTGTGCCCTCCTCCAGGGGATCTTTCCAACCCAGGATCAAACCCATGTCTCTTATGTCTCCTGCATTGGCAGACAGGTTCTTTACCACTAGTGCCACCTGGGAAGCCTAGAGCACAGTATACCTTTATGCTATATCCTAGCTATTGTGAAAACTGAGTTTGTTCTCCAAATATCCCTCAGAATCTGGATTCCAAGCTTCAGCACGTGCTCTTCCTTTGAGGGAGAATGTCATTCTCTCTGCTCAGTTAACTGAGTCCCTCTGGGTCTCAACACAGAAGGCGTCTCCGGGAAGCCTTCCCAGACCCTCCAGGCTATCAGCTGGTTGGTTTCTCTGTGCTCCCATATGCCCCATACTGCCTCTAATGTGGCACATACTGCCTTGTGTTATGAATGTCTGTGTGAATGTCTGGCTTCCCCATCTGATTGGAGCTTCTTGTGAATGTCTGGTTCATCTCCAGGTCCCCAGATCCACTTTAGGGCTAGACACACAGGGAGCTGCTGGGCCTTTGAGAGGAGCATGGGCACAGAAACGACCAGGGCTGAGGGACTGGGTCAGTCCACACCTTGTCTATGTAGCTCCGGCCCAGCTCCTTCACTTCCTGAAGGTGAACCTGGGCTTGGGCCTGGCTCTTCTTGCCCATCCGCCTCCGACAACGCTTCCGGGAGAGACAGAAACAGCAGCTGAAGACGAGCAGGCCTGAGACCAGCACGATGGTGGCCAGGGCCCAGGGGGGCACTGCAGAGGGCATGGAAACAGCACACACTGACCCCCGAGAAGCAACCCGGTCATTCAGACCTGGACCACGTGCTAGCTGACATCCTGGCCTTGTTTTCCCTCCAGCCATGTCCATTCCATTCTATTCCCATGGTTTCCTTCCAGCTCATCTCATATATGAAACTGAAGCCTTATGGCAGGCTCACACCGTCTGGATTTTCTTGCTTATTAGTTTTACCTCCTCTTCTACCCTCATTCTAATTTTTCTGCTCAACCCCTGTGCTTTAAGAAGGTTTAACCTCTCCCCGAGTCTCCCTATGTTTAAAAGAAGGGAGAGGTGGACCTTCCAATTCACCAATCCAAGGTTCCATTCCATTCCACACCCTTGATGTGGGTCTTCATTTTCTTGCAAACCCGTTCCTTATTCATTTCATTTAGATTCCAATCCAGGACTCCTACTATAACCTCACCCGCATTTTCCAGCCCACCAGCCTGAAAACACCCGATCCAGATCCCGCCCCCCGAGAATCCCGACGAGGCTTTCCCTCCACAACGCCCCAGGTCTCGCTCACCGGGGCCGTGGCTGATGCGACTCGAATCAGGAGGCGTGTCGGGCGCTGGAGGCCCGGGTGTTGGGGGCTCCGGGAACATGACGGCGAGGTGTTATGGTTCTTCCTGCGGAGGCACTCAAACGCCCTAGCCCCCGACACCCACCCTGTGAGTCCGTTGAGCCCGCCGAACAAGAAAGAACTACAACTCCCATCGGCCCTCTGGGCGGGGGCCGTGTAGGAACCGATCGACTACCGCGAGGCATGCTGGGAATTGTAGTTTCAGCCTTCCTGCTACGGAGGGCGGAGGCTAGGCGTGGGTTACGGGAGCACGTTCCCGTCCAAAGGGACGCCCCCTCCCTTTAGGCCCCCTAGGAATCCAGTCCCGATGACTTCTACTCCTTTCTTGCCCTTCCCTGGGGCCTGAACCAGTCGTGAGCGAAGACGGGCGTGGGAACCGGCGCACCGGGTTGCCCAGAGCAACGGCTGGCTCGGCTCCGTCGGGGTGTAGGGAGTGCTGGTTGCCTCGGCAACGGCCTGTTGCTAAGACAACGGGCGGGGCTTACGTACACAAGCGGAGTCCCCGCGGGGCGAGCGGGTTCGGAGCCCTGTTCCGCCTGGGACCCCAGACCCTGACACCCGAGACAGGCGGAGCTGGAGAGGACGCGGCCCTGCCGGTCCGTGCTCGCGCCCGCAGCTGGCTCCTCCCTCCGCACCTGCCGCGGAACGGAACGTGAAGACTCAGGCTGCCCTCCGTCTCCCACTCCTGCGGGGAATGTGGGCGGCGGGCGTCTGCCTTGCTGCCTTGGCTGGGCCCCCGCATCTTTTTCAGCCTGTTTGTCTCGCCCGCGCGCCCCGAGCTCTGTCTTCACACCTGTCCTCGGGACCGCCTGGGCCTCCATTCTCGAAACCGACGCCTTCCCTATTTCTGTCCATCTCCCCGCCGTCTTCTCGCCGCTCTCCCGTCTGGGTTAGCTGGCTTCTGCCTGTTGTCTGGTCCCCGTCTACCGAGGTCTTGCACCCTCTCCCCCGCCTGCGACTCCCTTCCTTGTGGCTCTTTGTCTCCACGCCTGCGTCTCCCTTCCTTGTGGCTCTTTGTCTCCACACCTGTCTCTAAGTCCCATTTTCTCCGAATAAGGTTCCAGCCCTCCCCCTCCATCTGTTGGTCTCCCCCGGTATCCCCTACACCACACACACACACACACACACGCTGCATCTCTCTATGGATGGGAATGAGGATGGAGCTTGGGGAGGGGTCCCAGCGGCTCCTACCTGTGCGGCAGCTAGACAGGACCCTCCGGAGAGACACAGAGGCGCCGGCCCCGCCCGGACCCCGCCCCCGCACGCGGGTGACTGGCGCTGTCCCTGGTGCTGATCGCGGAGCGCTGCGGGGCGGGGGCGCGGCCGAATGGAGCCACCCCGGTGTGTGCGCGTGTGCGCCTCCGTGTATGAGTGTGAGGGAGAGCCTGTGTGTGTGTGTGTGTGTGTGTGTGTGTGTGTGTGTGAGAGAGAGAGAGCGCGCGCGTGCGTGCTCCGTAGCTGGAGAGGCCGCCCCACCCCTCGTCTAGCCCCCGAGCCTGGAACCACCAGGACGCCCACGGATATTTATCCTAGTCCCGAGGATTTTCTGCCTTCTATTGTAGCCATCCTGGCATCCAGTCTCCTCTCCACTCAGACTCCGCCGCTGCCCAGAGAATCGGGCGCCAGGATACCAGGTTCTAGGACCCAGAAGACCCTCTCTGGAGGCCAAGATATTCAGATATCCAGACCAGAGACTAAGCCTGAAATTCACCAGCAAATCGGCTTCACTCCACCCTCTAAGTTCCCCTAAGGCCCAGGCCCAGAAGGCAAGCCTCCATGCTCCTAGCTCAGGGCACGGAGCCCACACTGCCCACACCCTGGGCCTTCTCAGAGAGACTCAACTGCCCAAACCTACATTTTCAGGTGCCAACTGTGAATCCCTGTAGCTACCTTCCTGGGACGTTTGCCTCAGTACCTATACATCAGGAACCCACCCCAATATTATTTCCAGACCCAGAAATCCACTGTGGGGATGGGTGTCTCTGGGGAAAATAGTGATTTAATAAGTTATGGGATGAAAGAAAAAATATGTACAGGTGGCAGGGTAAGGGGAAACCTCAGATTCTTGAAGATTGATTTGTTTTCTGGAGTAAGAGGTGGGCAGATCTCTGCCCACCCTTGTTCCTCAGATGACCAGAATTCTGGAGCCTCGTTACTTCCTTTCTTCCTCAGAATTCAGCCTGTTTCCTTGAGACCCTACCTTCTCCTCCTCCCTCAAACAAAAACCAAGAGACTCCTGGACCCCATCCCTCTCCTTCTTCAAGGAACTGGAAATCCAGGATCCAGGCTTGCCCCCTCTCCAGGAAGTAGGAATCTAGGCTGCCGGTCCCCTCTCTTCCTTTAGGGCCCGGGAGTCTGGGACCCCAGCCCTCGGCTGTGGCTGTCCCGGGGCCCGGGCATCTGGGCTGAAGCAGGGGTGCAGAGTCTGTGTCTAGAAGGGCAGGGGTCTCAGCCCTCCCACAGGTTAGGCCTCGGTAGCAGCTACTTTCTCCATCAGCAGGTTCTCGTAGGTGGCCGCCTTCTGAACCCACACTGTGGCTGACTGTTGCACAAACCGAAGGATGCACTGGTGCAGGAACACGTACTGGGCCTGGGGACAGAGCGGGGCGGGGGTGCCCTCCTGAGCCTCGGCCAGCTCTGCCCACCCGCCCAGCCCGGCCCGGGGATCCCCCTCACCTCAGTCTGCACCATCAGCGGGCGGCTCTCCCGCATCTTCTTCACATAGCCAAAGGGCCCCACGAGACCCTCGCACTCCAGCTGCCGCAGCAGCACATCCAGGGCAATGAGGGTGCCCGTGCGGCCCACACCAGCGCTAGGCAGGGATAAGGAGGCGTCAGGCCACGGGGGCGCCGGGAGCCCCCGCTGACTGGAGAGCTCCGTCTTTGGAGTACCCAGAGGTGGGGGATTTAGCGGGGCTATTCTGGAGACTATGGTATAAGTGGGGGTTGCTTAAGTAGGAAGTACTTAAGTACTAATGACTGCACACAGTTCTATCTGCGAGGTCCCGTTCTGGGTGCCTCATGTCCTCTGTGCACTTTTCCCACCCCTCAGAAGTAGGAGCTCTCAGCTGAGCGTGTCCATTTTACAGATAGGGCAATGTCGGAGAAGGCAACAGCAACCCACTCCAGTACTCCTGCCTGAAAAATCCCATGGATGGAGGAGCCTGGTAGGCTGCAGTCCATGGGGTTGCGAAGTCGGACACGACTGAGCGACTTCACTTTCACTTTTCACTTTCATGCACTGGAGAAGGAAATGGCAACCCACTCCAGGGTTCTTGCCTGGAGAATACCAGAGATGGGGGAGCCTGGTGGGCTGCCGTCTATGGGGTCGCACAGAGTCGGACACGACTGAAGCGACTTAGCAGCACCACCAGCAGCAGCAGTGTGGCTGAGTGAGGTGAAGTCCACTGTCCCAGGACACTCAGCTAGCAAGTGACCAGCGGGAGTTCATACATACAGAGCAAATGAGCTCCCAAGTAAGCCATTTTTCTTTAAACATAAAATGAACCATTTTTATTTTAATATTATTATTATTATTGCCAAGTGGTGAGCCTTGTGGGGTCTTAGCTCCCTCACCAGGGAATGAACCCGGCTCTTGGCAGTGAAAGCACTGTCGATGGAAACTAAGCGATGGAAACCGCGACTTCCAGGGGAGCTCTGGGGAGGGGCCTAACCACTGGACCACCCGGAGTTTCCCCAAGGAGGTGTTTTAAACGTTTCTAAAGACCTCTCTCTGGCCGTTTCCTCCTCTTGTCCTTCACCTGTTCCTCCTCACCCATGCCGCCTCCTTTCTTTCTTTTCCCTGCTTTCCCATCCCTTCATCTTTATCCTCATTCGCAACCTGCACCACCACGCCTTCACCTCCTGCCTCCATCTCCTGCATGCCTTCCTGGTCTCCTCTGCCTCCTCCACGAGTCCCCTAAGGACCCGAGGGGCCGGATTCCGAGGCGCAGGGCGGGGGTCCAGCCCCTCCTCACCTGCAGTGCACGATCGGAGGCCCGCCCCCCACCGTCTGGTCCAGCCACTGCCGGAGCATCCTCCAGAAGGCCAGCAAGGGGTCTGGGGAGTGGGGCACGCCGTGGTCTGGCCAGGTCACGTAGTGGAACTGACGCACGGTCAAAGTCTTCTGCTGTTGCACCTAGGGGCAGGGGTCGAGGGGACCAAGTCCGGGGCCTGTTTCTGATGGGTGGGGGCATCGCTGGGGCACACGGAGGTCGCCGGTGGGAGCGATGGAAACCGCGACTTCCAGGGGAGCTCTGGGGAGGGGCCGCCGCAGGGGAGGAACTGCCAGTCGAGGGGGGCGGGGCTTACGTGGCGGAGCTTCAGGTTCCGGACCGCCCAGTTCTCCGCCACCTCCTCCCCGACCAGCGTCACCTGCAGGTGCCCGTGGGTGCAGGGCTGGGAGTCCAGAGGCCAGTAATGCTCACACTTCACCTGGGGGGAGACGGGTGGGTCAGACTACAGGAGGCTGCGGAGAACCTCCTCCGGAGCACCCCCGCGGGTGGCTCTGGGTTTCAGCACTGGGGACGCGGCCCCGGCCCGGGAACCAAGTGGAAAGCCACCCCAGCCAGGAGGTCCCCCCTTCCTAAGGTCTTCCAGGGCAGCTCCACCCCATAGGAGGCCCAGTGGGTGGGCTGGGGCAGGCGGAAGGGGTGGGGTCGTGCTGGGAACCCCCGAGGTTGGGTCAGGGTCCACCCCGGACCGGTGTCTGGGGCAGGGTCACAGGCTGCAGCCTGGAGGGCTGCCCCCCTCCACCGCGGGGCCCGGGGCTCCCCTCACCCGGCCGGACTCCACGCAGTTGGTCAGCATGACCAGGGTGTGGCTCTGCTGCTCCCAGACCAGGCGCCAGAAGTCGCCCACGGTCTGCGGCAGGGGGCCCTGGGCCGCAATGAACTCCCGGGAGCTCCAGAGGCCCTGGAGGGAGGCAGGCGGGTCAGGGCCCCCCTGCCCCCGGCCCCTACCTTCTGAGGCTCCCGAGCCCAGGCTGACCCCGGCCTTACGGGGATGAAGCTGGCGTTGATGTACTCGGAGCCTGGCTGTCCGAGGAGGGCCTGCAGGGGCACTCGGGACCAGTCGTCTAAGGGGAGACGCCAGCGTAAGCGAAGCGGAGGGAGCGAGGAAAGAGGGGAAGGCGGGGACGGGCGGACACAGGGAGCTGGGACGGGGGGGACACAGGGAGCTGGGACGGGGGGACACAGGGAGCTGGGACGGGGCGAGGGACCCCGTCGGGAGGAGCTGGCCGAGGGGCTCCCCGCTCGCTGGGGCAGGAGCTTTGTCTCTCAAGGGGAACAAGGGACGAGGATGTTGACGACGGCGCAGGCGAGGACGCCAGAGACTCGAGACTCACAGGGCAGCACGTTCCTGTAGCGATTCTTGGCGCTGTTCTCTGGGGCTGAGGCCACCATCTGGGACTGGCCGTGGTCCTCCAGGGCCAGTTGCTGGGGGCGGAGGAAGGGGAGTGGTGCATGGGCGCCCGGTTTCCTCAGCCCAGCCCCACCCGGGGCCAGCCGCGTGGCACCACCCCACTCACCCCGTGCCCCTGGGAGTTCTGCAGCCCCCACAGAGATAGGATGCATATGCCTACTGTCCCCTGGGGGCGTCTGAGATGGCTACTGGGAGGAAGGGGCCCGGGCTGGGGGCAGGCAGGAGAGAAGGGACCCGGCTACCCGACACCAGTGTGAGAATCAAAAAGGTGGCCGATGGTGGCTGGGGATTTCTGTGAGCCACCCAGCTGGGCATGCCTGCTTCCGCTCAGCCCCGCAGGGGCGGGAGGGGCTGGTGGGCACCCGGGGCTGGCTCACCCCACCTGGTACTCCTCGGCAAAGCCATAGTTGCTGTCCTTCTCATTTCTCCAGACGTGCTCGGCAAAGTCTTCCACCAGGATGTCCCCTGGGAACCTGCAGGGCGGAGAGGGGTGAGTCTTTGAACTGCCTTTAACCGCACGTTCTTGGGATAAAAGGAGAGGGGTTTGCTTTGTTTTCTTTTCTGCACCTCCCCAGGACTTACTTATCTTATAATTGGAAGTTTGGACCTTTTATCCTCCTTCACCCAAGTCACCCTCTGCCTCTGGCACCCACCAATGTATTCTCCGTATCTATGAGTCTGCGGGTTTTTTTTTTTTTAATTATTAATTTTTTTTTTTTAAACTGTGCCACAAAAGCTTGCAGGATCTTAGTATCATGACAATGGGCTGAACCCAAGCCTCTGGCAATAAAAGCAGTGAGTTCTAATTCCTGGACTGCCAGGGAATTCCCTCAACCGTTTTTATATGATTCCACATGTAAGTGATATCTCACAGTATTTGTCCTCCTCTGACTAATCTCACTTAGCATAATGCCCTGAAGGTCCATCCACAGTGTCACAAATGGCATCGTTCATTCCTTTTTTATGGCNCGCTGGGGCAGGAGCTTTGTCTCTCAAGGGGAACAAGGGACGAGGATGTTGACGACGGCGCAGGCGAGGACGCCAGAGACTCGAGACTCACAGGGCAGCACGTTCCTGTAGCGATTCTTGGCGCTGTTCTCTGGGGCTGAGGCCACCATCTGGGACTGGCCGTGGTCCTCCAGGGCCAGTTGCTGGGGGCGGAGGAAGGGGAGTGGTGCATGGGCGCCCGGTTTCCTCAGCCCAGCCCCACCCGGGGCCAGCCGCGTGGCACCACCCCACTCACCCCGTGCCCCTGGGAGTTCTGCAGCCCCCACAGAGATAGGATGCATATGCCTACTGTCCCCTGGGGGCGTCTGAGATGGCTACTGGGAGGAAGGGGCCCGGGCTGGGGGCAGGCAGGAGAGAAGGGACCCGGCTACCCGACACCAGTGTGAGAATCAAAAAGGTGGCCGATGGTGGCTGGGGATTTCTGTGAGCCACCCAGCTGGGCATGCCTGCTTCCGCTCAGCCCCGCAGGGGCGGGAGGGGCTGGTGGGCACCCGGGGCTGGCTCACCCCACCTGGTACTCCTCGGCAAAGCCATAGTTGCTGTCCTTCTCATTTCTCCAGACGTGCTCGGCAAAGTCTTCCACCAGGATGTCCCCTGGGAACCTGCAGGGCGGAGAGGGGTGAGTCTTTGAACTGCCTTTAACCGCACGTTCTTGGGATAAAAGGAGAGGGGTTTGCTTTGTTTTCTTTTCTGCACCTCCCCAGGACTTACTTATCTTATAATTGGAAGTTTGGACCTTTTATCCTCCTTCACCCAAGTCACCCTCTGCCTCTGGCACCCACCAATGTATTCTCCGTATCTATGAGTCTGCGGGTTTTTTTTTTTTTAATTATTAATTTTTTTTTTTTAAACTGTGCCACAAAAGCTTGCAGGATCTTAGTATCATGACAATGGGCTGAACCCAAGCCTCTGGCAATAAAAGCAGTGAGTTCTAATTCCTGGACTGCCAGGGAATTCCCTCAACCGTTTTTATATGATTCCACATGTAAGTGATATCTCACAGTATTTGTCCTCCTCTGACTAATCTCACTTAGCATAATGCCCTGAAGGTCCATCCACAGTGTCACAAATGGCATCGTTCATTCCTTTTTTATGGCTCAGTCCATTCTGAAGGAGATCAGCCCTGGGATTTCTTTGGAAGGAACGATGCTAAAGCTGAAACTCCAGTACTTTGGCCACCTCATGCGAAGAGTTGACTCATTGGAAAAGACTCTGATGCTGGGAGGGATTGGGGAGAAAAGGAGAAGGGGACGACCGAGGATGAGATGGCTGGATGGCATCACGGACTCAATGGACGTGAGTCTGAGTGAACTCCGGGAGATGGTAATGAACAAGGAGGCCTGGTGTGCTGCGATTCATGGGGTCGCAAAGAGTCGGACACGACTGAGCGACTGAACTGAACTGAATATTCCATTGTCTGTAGGTCACATCTTCTTTGTTCGTTCATCCACTGGTGGACATCTGGGTTGTTACCATATCCAAGCTATGGTGGATACTGCTGCTGTGAACATGGGAGGTGCGGACATCTTTTCCAATTAGCGATTTTGTTTCTCATTCATCAAATCTGTCAGCGGGTATGCACCCAAAAGAATTGAAAGCAATGTCTCAGGTATTTGTACACCCATGTTCATAGCTGCATTATTCACAGTAGCTAAAAAGTGACAGCAAACCGAGTGTCCAGAGACAGGTGAATGGATCAAGAAGATATGGTCTATGTATACAGCGGAATATTATTCATCCTTAAGAAGGAGGGAAATTCTGACCCATAAGGCACCATGGATGAACATGAGGGCCTGATGCTGGGTGAAATGAGCCGGTCACAAGAGGACAAATGCGATTCCAGTTATATGAGGCAGCTAGTCATCAAACTCATACAACCAGAAAGTAGAAGGGGGTCTCCAGGGGCCTGGGAGACAGGGGAAATTGGGAGTTAGTGCTTACCGGGTAGAGTTTCGTTTCTGCCAGGTGAAGAGGGTTCTATAGGGAATTCCCCCGGCAGTCCAGTGGTTAGCACTCCAGGCTTTCACTGCCAAGGGCCAACTGAACCCCGACTGGGGAACTGAGATCCTACAAGGCATGCACCTTGGCCTAAATAAACAAAGCCGTGTCTGTTTGTTTGTTCTAAAGAGTTTTGCAGATAGATGGCAGTGCCCGTTGCACAGCAATGGGAGTGGACGGCGTGCCCCTGAACTGGGCACTTAAAAACAGTCTGCAGTGGTGAATTATAGTTTATCTATCTTTTTACCGCGGTCAGAATTTGTTTTTTGGCTATGCTGGGTCTTACTTGTGACATGTGGTATCACGTTCCCTGAGGAGGGATCGAAGCCAGGCCCCCTGCGTTGGGAGCGCAGAGTCTTATCCTCTGGACCACCAGGGAAGTCCCCTGGGAGTCGTTTTGACTCAGAAAGAGGGAGAGGCATTCCTTCTGCCCTTTAGGGCCCCTGCCCGTCTCTAGGCCCCAATTCCCTGTGGCCCTCCCTGGTTCTTCCCTCTTCCCGTTTGCGTGTGAACACGCTACTCTCACTTTCATACTGAAAAAAGTAATCCTCTGGGGCTGCCCTGGTGGCTCAGTGGTAAAGAATCCGCCTGCCAACGCAGAGGACACAGGTTCGATCCCTGGTGCCCGGCAACAAGAGAAGTCACCGCGTGAGAAGCCCGTGCTCTGCAACTGGAGAAAAGCCTGCAGGGCAACTAAGACCTGGCATGGACCAAAAAAAAAACCAGGCGTCCTTCGAGCTGGTGTGGCTCCGGGTGTTTCTGCCCCTCCCCTTGCGGTGCTGTAAGCACAGCGAGTCCAGGCTCAGTCGCGAGTCCCTGGCTGGAGGCTCACCTGTTCAGTTCTCACTTTGTTTTTCCTTTTTCCTTTCTTTCTTTTTTTAACGTAATTGGTTTTTGGTTTATTTTTACACTTTTCATTTTTCTTTATTCATTTGGCCGAGCTGCGTGGCCTGCAGGAGATCCCCGACCCGGGACTGAACCTGGCCCTGGCGGTGAACCGGACGCCAGGGAGTTCCCCAGTTCTCCTTCCTGACGAGCTGACTAAATTGCACGCCCTCACCACCGCCCCTTTCAGGGTCACACACTCTGGGCCGTCTGCTCAGATCGCCACCAGCGACAGGGAACAGCCCTCAGGGTCCACTGAGGTGATTCCAGTTCAACCTGTTTGGCGTGCAGTGCCCACTTGTCCCCATGAAAACCAGGATACAGCCTCTTCCTCAGGGGTCCCCCACCTCCCAGCCGACCCTGGGTGTGTGTCTGCGTGCCCCTGCCTGGTGTAACGTGTAACCGCTCGCTGGGACCTGTGAGTGCAGTAAACTGCCTCTGAACGGCGTCTGTCTTCGGCTCCAGTGGCCCCATCATACCTACATACACAACAGTGAGGTGGATGAAAACACGCCTTTGCCTTCCGTCTTCTCAGGCAGGCCAGTTCTCTGCTTCCTTCCCACCCTTCACCCGCCTGGTGTCTGCACCGCGACCCCAGGGAACAAGGACTGTTTCGAAGTCTGATTTGCCTCCTTGTCTGCACTTCCAAAGGCTGCCTCGCAGGCCATCCTTCGAGTCGGTGCTCCGCAGCGCCCGGCCACTGACGGCACTTTGGCTTTTTCTGGGTCCACCCTCTTCTGAGCACCCTCTCCTGGTTGGCACCACCCCTGGCCTCTCTGGCTGCATCTGCTCCTTCTCCTCCATGGGCCCCTCACCCTCCATCCATCCTACAAGGGGGCATTCCCGGGAGTCCATCCTTGAGTCCCCCTTTCTCACTGGACACATGCTTCTCATGGGGTTTGACCACTTCTGTAGCTTCACCTTCGTCTACAATTTCTAAATCTCCAGTCCCTACTTCTCCCCGTCCTGAGCTTCAGATCTGTTTCCCACCAGCCTCCAGGAATCTCCACCTGCGAGTCCCCGAGGGTCATCGCTGGGACATGGAAACAGGCGCACCGAGGTTGAGGATGGCAAAATGCTCGACGTGTAGGCGGGACCAGACTTGGAATCCAGTGGGTGCAGAGATTTGTCGCAGGCGCCGTGTAATGGACACAGGGTAGGGAGGGGAGAGGTCAGAGGGTGACTGGGGCGGGATGCTGACCAGGACAGATTCTACAGCGAAGGAGAAACTGGGCGCCATCGCCCCGACACTTGTATTTACTCCTCCTCAGGCACCCACCTCTGGTGGCCATCCCCTCTTTCTTTTTGTGCCCACGAGCCCCATGGACAGCAAGGGGATCAAACCAGTCCATCCTAAAGGAAATCAACCCTGAATATTCACTGGAAGGACTGATGCTGAAGCTGAAGCTCCAATACTTTGGCCACCTGATGTGAAGAGCTGACTCGCTGGAAAAGACCCTGATGCTGGGAAAGACTGAAGGCAGGAGGAGAAGGGACGACAGAGGATGAGACGGTTGGGTGGCATCACTGACTCGATGGAGATGAGTTTGAGCAAGCTCTTGGATACAGTGAGGGACAGGGGAGCCTGGCGTGGTGCAGTCCACGCGGTGGCAGACTCGGAGTCCACTGAGCAACTGAACAGCCTCACAGCGGGCCCCCCAGCTTTCCTCAACTCCTTGCCCTGACGCTCCTCTGTTAATCCCTGGGGACTGTTCTAACGTAGAGATTTAATGACGATTGACCCAGAGCGAAGATATTTGCACAAATGTTCTCCTGAACTGCAGAACTTTACCCAACGGCCTGTTTATCTTCGTCTTCACCCGCACATCCCACGAGCATTTCAAGCTCAGTGTGTCCACCACTGAGCTCCTGACACTTTTTCCCCCAAACCTGCCCCCACCATAGACATTCCGACTCAAGTCGTGGCGATTCCAGCCTTCCTGGGGCTCAGGCTAAATGCCTTGGGGTCAGTCTTGAGCCCTCTCTGAGTTCCACACCAACACATCCAATCTTTAACCAGATCTGCTGTTTAAACACTCAGATGACATCTTGAATCTGATTCCCTCTAACCATTTCCTGCTCTGAGACAACAATGTCTGTATTATTAAACACATTTTGCTGCTTCCCTGCTTTTTGCCTTTGCTTCTTAACTGTATCACGGGTCTACTCAAAAGCTTCCAAACACTCTGATCTCCAGATAAAATGCAAAGTCTTCACTCTTATCCGACCCCACCTGGTACCTCTCCAACCTCACTTCCTACCCCCCTCCCTTCACCCACACTCTGCTCAGCCTCAGAAACACGCCTCGTTCTCCCAACACCCCAAGAGGGTGACTGCTTCGGGGCCTCCGCCTGGAAGGTCTTTTCCCAGGTGGGCACAGGGCTCTTCCCCTCATTTGCTTCAAGTCTGTCCTCAAATGGCTTTTAGTCATCTGCTTAGTGAGGCTTCTCCTGGACACCCTATTTTAAGTATTCCCCTACTCTCGTTAGCCCTATCTCTCGCCTTCTTTGTCTCCACGCAGCCATCACGGCTTCATCACCTTGTCCTGCTTCCTGCGTGCTCGTGTGTTTGCTTTCGGTTGTGCCTCGAGGCTTGAAGGATCCTGGACCCCCAACCAGGGGTCTGACCCGTGTGCCCTGCAGTGGAAGCCTGGAGCTGCAACCCCCGGACCAGCAGGGGAGTCCTTGTGCTGGAACGTAAGCGCCACAAGGGCAGGAATCGCTGTTTCCGTCGCTGTTTCCTGCAACAGTGCCTGACGCTTTATAGGGGTTCGGTGGTCGCGCTGTTGGATGAATGAGCGGGAGGCCCAGAGCGGAGACTGAAAGCGGTTCCGTAGCCACTGGCCCGGAGCGCTTAGGGAGCAGGCAGCGGCGGAGGCATGATGGTCCCTGCAGGTGGATCCCCTAGTCCTGCCCTCTGACCTGTCCGGTGGCCAACTGGATTTGACCCGACAGCGAGTCCCTGGATTTGACCTGACATTGAGTCTCTAGCGCTCCCCAGGCCCGCTCACCTGATCTCCAGATCCTTGGGTGTGGGTTTCTTCTCCCTCTTTCTACGCCTGGGAAACGGACAAGGGGAGGAAAAGACTCGGAGAATGAGGCTGGAGCAGGGGTCCCCGTCTGTCCCCCGGGCCCCCCTCCAGTGCCCCGTGAGCCCTGTGCAGAGTCTCACCTCCTCTTCAGGAAGAAGAGCAGCAGGCCCACCAGGACGAGTAACAGGAAGACGCTGACCACGGCTCCGGCGATGACCCCTAGGGAAGGCGGGGTGGGGGCTGTTAGAGCCCCCCAGACTCAGATCAGAGGCCCACGGGGTAGACTCGAGGGCAGAGGAGGGAGACGAGAACGCCCCACCCCACC
>SJYW01018817.1:510853-522297 GCA_006410735.1 Raphicerus campestris | reverse complement strand
GGGGGGGGGGGGGGGGGGGGGGGGGGGGGGGGGGGGGGGGGGGGGGGGGGGGGGGGGGGGGGGGGGGGGGGGGGGGGGGGGGGGGGGGGGGGGGGGGGGGGGGGGGGGGGGGGGGGGGGGGGGCGGGAGGAAAATGACTTATTTGCTGTTATTGTGATCACCCCTCCCCAAATGAATGGTGATGTCGCTGGTTCAACGCCCACTTTACTTTAAGCAACAGAAAAATAAATCAGGGCCACAACAGGCAGAGAGCATCTGGAGCCACAGAAGTAGGCCAGGGGCTGGGGGTACCCAGCGTGGGTCTGGCTGAGGGCCTGGAAATCAGAAAGCGGTGGACTCGGAACTCCACGAACAGTTTAGTCTCCAGATGAACCGGCACTGGCAGACCGGAGTCTGGAGGCCTCACTATCGCCCCCAACGCTGTTTCTCTAGCTTCACTGGTCCGGGGGCGGGGGGCAGGGCCAGGTCCTTGCAGGAGGAGAGAGGGTGGACGCCTGCCCACCTCAGCCCTGAGTCAGTGGGACTTGAGCCTGGGGTTCTGGAAGGCCGACAGGGTGATGAGCATCTGGGCGGAGTAGTAGGTGGTCATGACCAGCAGGTGGCTGTGGGGCACACGGTGGGCGAAGGTGTTCCAGGCCAGCACGGTATCTGAAAGCACGAACAGCAGGGCGCCCCAGTGGGCACTCCCGTGCCGGGCCAGGCCCCGCCACAGCATGGCGACCAGGACTGTGGAGTAAGCCAGCAGGGGCCAGACCACGTGGGGCGGGACGTGAGGATGCAGGAGCCTGAGGTAGAGGCCAGAAACCAGGAGGAGTGGCAGCAGGAGGCCAGGCTTCAGGGGCGTGAGGCCGAAGGCCCGGAGGTAGAGCAGGTGGGCCAGGCCGAAGGCAGCCATGCCTGCAGGAGACATGGGGAGTGCCTGGTAAAGCGTGCCGCTCCCTGGCTTCACCCTGCTGCTGCTCTCGCCCCGAAGGAGAGGGCGGACCCCCGGCGCCAGCCGCCCTATCTCCCAGGGTGGCCTCCTCGGCCGTCCGACCATCCGTTCTTCTGGCCATTGGCCCCCAAACCACCTCAGGCGCGCACCGTGTTCCATGCAGCTCTGCTCCAAACCACCCGCGGACGGACATCCCAGCTTGCGGGGGCCCCGGCTCCTGCACCTGCCAGCCCTCTGCCTGCAGGGCACCTGGCTGGTACGCACGTCCTGTTTCAGGCGTTACCTTCCCGGTGAGGCTGGCCTTGGCAGCGTACTCGAGACCGCGAGCCCTGCGCGCTCACGAGGCCTCGGGGAACGCCGCCCGCACCCATGTGAGAGGCGCTCAGCAGGGGCCAGGGTCTGGGTGCGTCTCCTCACGGCCGTGGGCTCCCCAGGGAGTTCTGTTGGGAAGTCGCCCCCCTAACCCGGCATCCCACCCTCCACCCGCTGGGGGGCATCCAAAAAGGACAAGCAACACACCCCGTCACCCGCTCTCACCGCAGAGAAAGGCTTCAGGCCAGACGAGGCAGGCGTCCCCCACGGCTGAGCAAAGCAGGGCCCCTTGCAGGAGCGAGCGGTAGCCCCCGCAGGGGTCTGCGGTTCCCAGGAACCCCGCCAGGTAGATGATGGGCAGGATCTTGAGCAGGGCGCTGACCCAGGACGGCTGGTCCGCAGAGTTCTGGACGAGGAGGTAGACGGCACAGGCGACGAAGAACGGGAGCAGCCCCCGGCCCACTCGAGGCTGTGGGTGCTTTGGAGGTAAGGAGGCCTCTGAGCAGCAGCAACGCAGCCCCACCCCCAGCTTCCAGGANCTCACTATCGCCCCCAACGCTGTTTCTCTAGCTTCACTGGTCCGGGGGCGGGGGGCAGGGCCAGGTCCTTGCAGGAGGAGAGAGGGTGGACGCCTGCCCACCTCAGCCCTGAGTCAGTGGGACTTGAGCCTGGGGTTCTGGAAGGCCGACAGGGTGATGAGCATCTGGGCGGAGTAGTAGGTGGTCATGACCAGCAGGTGGCTGTGGGGCACACGGTGGGCGAAGGTGTTCCAGGCCAGCACGGTATCTGAAAGCACGAACAGCAGGGCGCCCCAGTGGGCACTCCCGTGCCGGGCCAGGCCCCGCCACAGCATGGCGACCAGGACTGTGGAGTAAGCCAGCAGGGGCCAGACCACGTGGGGCGGGACGTGAGGATGCAGGAGCCTGAGGTAGAGGCCAGAAACCAGGAGGAGTGGCAGCAGGAGGCCAGGCTTCAGGGGCGTGAGGCCGAAGGCCCGGAGGTAGAGCAGGTGGGCCAGGCCGAAGGCAGCCATGCCTGCAGGAGACATGGGGAGTGCCTGGTAAAGCGTGCCGCTCCCTGGCTTCACCCTGCTGCTGCTCTCGCCCCGAAGGAGAGGGCGGACCCCCGGCGCCAGCCGCCCTATCTCCCAGGGTGGCCTCCTCGGCCGTCCGACCATCCGTTCTTCTGGCCATTGGCCCCCAAACCACCTCAGGCGCGCACCGTGTTCCATGCAGCTCTGCTCCAAACCACCCGCGGACGGACATCCCAGCTTGCGGGGGCCCCGGCTCCTGCACCTGCCAGCCCTCTGCCTGCAGGGCACCTGGCTGGTACGCACGTCCTGTTTCAGGCGTTACCTTCCCGGTGAGGCTGGCCTTGGCAGCGTACTCGAGACCGCGAGCCCTGCGCGCTCACGAGGCCTCGGGGAACGCCGCCCGCACCCATGTGAGAGGCGCTCAGCAGGGGCCAGGGTCTGGGTGCGTCTCCTCACGGCCGTGGGCTCCCCAGGGAGTTCTGTTGGGAAGTCGCCCCCCTAACCCGGCATCCCACCCTCCACCCGCTGGGGGGCATCCAAAAAGGACAAGCAACACACCCCGTCACCCGCTCTCACCGCAGAGAAAGGCTTCAGGCCAGACGAGGCAGGCGTCCCCCACGGCTGAGCAAAGCAGGGCCCCTTGCAGGAGCGAGCGGTAGCCCCCGCAGGGGTCTGCGGTTCCCAGGAACCCCGCCAGGTAGATGATGGGCAGGATCTTGAGCAGGGCGCTGACCCAGGACGGCTGGTCCGCAGAGTTCTGGACGAGGAGGTAGACGGCACAGGCGACGAAGAACGGGAGCAGCCCCCGGCCCACTCGAGGCTGTGGGTGCTTTGGAGGTAAGGAGGCCTCTGAGCAGCAGCAACGCAGCCCCACCCCCAGCTTCCAGGACCAGTCCCCAGCTAGAGCCCTCCCGGCCCATGGGGGCCAGATCCCAGCCATGCTGCCCAGGGCAGCAGGCAGCCGCACAGGCACCAGGACGTCCAGGCTCACAGAACCTGCCCCCTGCCCCCACCCCCACCCCATTCTTCCAGGTCACTTGGGTTCCCAGGAGCCCAGACCCCCTCCCTAACTCGGCGGCGCTCACTTGAGCTGAGAAGCGAGGTTTCCAGGGCATCCCCTCCTTCCCGGCGTCCATGTCGGCCTGCAACCCCCACAGCGGCCTGCATGTGGGCACTGCTGGCTTTGAGGGTGGTGGGGACGGCGTGTGGTTACACGTTAACTCAGGAGCGTCCTGTGGACTCTGGGGCTGATAAGAGGCTCAGGGAGATGCTGCCCCGCCCTGGGACAGTCCTGCCTGGCACCGCTGATAGCGCCCGCACGACCCCAGGGTATCTCACCCTCCACGGCCCTTGCCTCCGGCTTCCTCCTTGCCTAGGGAGACTGGCCGCCACACCCCTCCCACGGGGCTGCACGCCTGGCGGCTCGGAGGGAAGGGGGCGAAGAACTCCAAGGGCCGCTCCTCTATGAGCAGGGGAGGGGGACGGGACGGGACGTGAGTCCATGGACAGGCCAGCGGCGATCCCACCCCTCGCACCCCAAGCCTGGCCGTCCCTCAGGAGCCTGCCCTGCCCCTCCCCGCCACCCCCTCTGGGAAGGCCTGCCCAGCAGACAGCAGCACTGGGCAGTGTGCTAGCCCACAGGCGGCTCCAGGGACGGCTCCCCGCGTCCAGCCAGCCACAGCGCACAGCACAGCTGGTCTCCGCCAGAAGCCACGGATCCGGGCGCCTGTCTGGCTTGGTTGGCTGCCCCCAATCCAACCCCTACTGCTTCACCAAGGGGAAAGGGCTCTGGGCATGCGGGTGACAGGGCTGAGAAGGGGCCAGCAGGAAGCCCACCACAACACCCGGAGCCTGCCTGCGTGTGCGCGTGCGTGTGCGTGTGTGTGTGGGGGGGGGGACGGGGGTGGGGTGAGGGACCAATCAGCGCTCAGCGCCTCCTCCAGAAAACCCTTCCCAGCTGAGCAAAAGTTCCCAATACCAGGCGAGCAAGGAGGCCAAGAACCCTAATTCCACGCTCTGAGGGTCCCACCCAGGAGGCCCCCATGTACGACCAGCTCAGGCTCCCCGACCCCATGTCCCCGAACTCGATGTCTGAGCAATATGACGTCTTAAACTGTCCTCCTTTATTTACGCTTGCGATATGAAACAGAAGCTCAGCACGAACACACGCGCACACTCACGCCCGCCTGGGGAGAGGGGCTGGGACAAGGGCACTTGGCAGCTGGGCTGCACCCAGACGAGGGGTGGGACCCCAGCCAGGTCCCCGCCCGGGCTCAGTGGGAGATGGAGGTCTCGGTGAGTGCGGCAGGGTCCTGGGGCGATGTCCAGGGAAGGCCCCTGGGACCAGGAACCCAGCTCCCTCCCACAGAGCTGGCTGAGCCGGGTGGAGACTCATCGAGCTCCCAGCCTGGGTCAAAGTGCAGGGTCCGGGGCAAGGGGGCTAGGCAAAGGCACGACCCCACTCGCCCCCCCACCCCCAGGGTAGACCTGAGCTGAAAGGCCGAGTGTGGGTGTGGGCATCTGCACCGCAGGATGGGGGCACAGCTGGACGGGAGAGTGGTGGTCACCTCGGGACCACCCACAGCAGCCCCCAGTGGGCCTGGGTGAAGGCCTCGCCGCTGCCGCCCAGCCCTGCGTTCTTCCTGGCTCCCCGCGTGCCCACTCTGCTCCCTTCGGATACATATATATATATATATATATAATATATAATATAGGTCTCTCTCGCGCGCGCGCTCTCTCCTCTCTCTAGCCCACTCTATCTTTACTCTAGGAGACAGAACTCCATAATCTTTCCTCAGTGCAATGGGGGGTGGGGGCTGTCTCCTGGGCCCCGGCCTCCTGGGCTCCAGCCAGGACGTGGGTGGGGCGGGGTGGGTTATGGGCNACAGTCAGTGCAATGGGGGATGGGGGCTGTCTCCTGGGCCCCGGCCTCCTGGGCTCCAGCCAGGACGTGGGTGGGGCGGGGTGGGTTATGGGCGACAGGGCCTCTGCGGCACCTGCCCGGCCCTCACCCGGACAGGGTCCACGCGGAGCACGGAGCGTGTGGCCGCCACCACCGGACCAGGAAGTCACCTTGGGACGTGAGAGGGAGACGTGTGAAGGGCTGAAATCAGTGCCAGCCCCGCCCCCTGCAGCCAGCGCCCGCCTCCGGCCCCGCCCACTTTCGTCCCCAGCACCGCCCACACTCACTGGGAGCCCCGGGCTGCTGGGCCTCCGGGGGCAGAGCCGTTGGGCATCGGGAGTGGCTGGAGGGCCAGGGCACTGTGCAGAGAGGATGAGTGGGCGGTCAGTGCCTCCACGGAACACCGCCCGGCCCTGCCCCCGCACCATGCTTACCTCTGGCTTTGGGGAAGCCCCGAGGACTCTGGGCTCTTCTCCCTCTCTGGGGTCTGGGGGGGCTGGTGGGCCCCGGGGGCCGGGACAGAGGTAGCAGGGTCTCTGGTTGCACTGCAGGGGGACCACAGGGTAACCGTTACAGACGCCCTCACATCCCAGGTCCCCTGAGAGCTGCCCAGCGGCCAGAGGAGCTGCAGGTCAGCACACACCCCCTGCCCTCTCTGATCTGACCGAGCCCTCCCACCCCAGGGCTGATCGGGAGCTCTGCGCCCCAGGGCCCTGGTGGGGACGGCCGGTGATCAGACCCCCGCCTCCCCTAGAGGCTGGCTTTCTAGGCATCTACCTGTCCAAGGAGCTGGGGGCGGAGCGTGTCCCTCTGAGGCCGGCCTGGAGGTCCCCGATGCTGAGCAGGGCCTGGCAGGGGGCTGCGCGGAGACCGGCCCTCAGTAAGACTCAGGAAGCTGAGCACCAGCGCCCTCCTCAGGGCGGCTGGACAGGCCGGGCACTGGGGCTGAGGGCGGGGTGGGCAGGGAAGGGTGAGCAGGCCGGGCACCGGGGCTGCGGCGGGGCGGCTCACCCGCGGGCTCCACTGCTTCGCTGCCATCTGTGGCTTCCTGAGGTGCGGAGGGGGGCGCGGGATCCTGAAACCTAGGAGGCAAGAGAGGAGCCCAAGGGGTGGCTGGGCTGGGCGCTGGCGCCCCAGACCCCTGGCCCTGCTCTGGGCCTCACCTGAGCTGCAGGGTGCTGGGGGCCGCAGGGCCAGCCGGGCTCGGGGCCGGGAGGTCCGGACGCTCCCCGTGGGGCTCCTTGTCCCTGCAGTCCTGGGGGCTGGCCGGGCCGTCCGTAGGCACTGGGTCAAAGGCAGCTGTCCAGCTGGGGCCTGGGGGCAGGAAGCTGTGAGCACAGAGGCAGACAGCAGGGCCCCGCTCACGCCCAGGCCGAGCTAACGCACCCGGAGGCTGGCGGCCGGCACTGGGGTAGCAGGGGGGCCCGGGCCTGCTGCGGGCCCGGCCATCCTCGTCCTCATCGTCGTCGTCCTCCTCCTCCTCGCTGTCCGTGCTGCCCCGGCTCCTGCTCCACGGAGCACCTGCCGTCAGTGCTGCACGGGGTGGGGGGCCGGGCCCACCCCCAGCGCCGCCTCCAGCACCACCCCGAGCACCGTGGTGCATCCAAGGGGCGGGGCAGGGGGAGGGGCGCTGGGCAGTGGGAGGACGCCCAAGGAGAGGGCGCCCCCCACGGGGGCCTAGCAGGAATGGGCCCCCTCACCACCCACCCCCCAGGGAAGGCTGACCCCACACGCTTCCTTCATCTGCAGCCGTGCTGGACTTCCGTCACTGCAGCCCCCTGGGCCCCAAACCTAACAGCCGAGTGCCAACAGACAGGAGACTCGACACTGTCCACCAGGGAACCGTGAAGGAAACCCAGAGGGTCGTTAAGACGCTGCCCCACGGTCCGCACAGTGCTCACAAGCCAGACGCTCGCAGAAAGGGTGCAGGCAGCTTCCTGACCCTGGATACCTGGGATGGTCTCCAGAGCCCACAAGCCACACTCAAGCACGAGCCCCAAGGGCCCCAAGATCAGGGCATGATGCGGAGGCGCTCTCTTCCCACTTAGAGAGGAGGGGGCAAAAGTGTCTCTGACTGCAGCAAGCATAGCTTGTGTGCAGGAAACCAACGAACCCTCTCAAGCTGTCAGAACAAGCAAGTTCTGCCAGGATCAGTGTACAGTGTATTCGTATTTTTATATGCTTATAACCACTTCAAAACATCTCTGAGGAAAACATTTCTCTCAGAATTGCATCAAAAATGTTTAAGAATACATTTAAATGTATTGCTAAACAATAAACTTAACAAAAGCATCATAAAAGTTAATACTCTGAAAACTACAATACACTGTCAGAAGTAACGAAGACCTAAACAAACGTAAAAACAGCCCAACTTCACGGACTGAAACACAAAATATTATTAAAATGGCAACACTCTCCAACTGACCTATAGATTCAAGGCGATCCCTCTCAAAAACTCAGGTGGCTTTCTCTACTGAAATTAACACTCACCCGGAATTTCAAGGAAATGAACCCGGAATGATCAACACAATTTTAAACAGAACAAATTGGATGCTCACATTTTCGATTGCAGTACTGAATTTCAGAATTCAGTACAGTGCAATCAAGGGGAGGGGGGGCACTGGCATAGAGATGTACAGACCAATGGGCCAGGAAGGACAGGCCAAAAATAAATGCTTGCACCAACGGCCAAAAAGCTTCTGACAAAGGTGCACAGACCATCCTGCAGGAGTCTCTTCACCCGGTGAGCTGGGACACGGGCCTCTCCACGCCTAAGAATGAAGCTGGACCCCCAGCTCACACACCTGAGAAAGTGGCCCACAACAGGTCACAAACCTAAACGTTAAGAAGTGACGTTACCAAGAGAACCACAAGGATGGATCACTACCTGGGATTCGGCAACGACACGTGTTAAGTGCAAAGCGACCTGGCAGTCACACAGGGCACCACCACACCTGCCCGAGGGACGGGCCTCACTCACGGGATGAAAGGCAAAGACTCAAAGGGCAAGGGTCAGAAGAGTGTCACCTTCGGAGGGCAGCGGGCAGCCAGCAGGGGCCGGGGAGGGCTGCACTCTCCCCTCTGGGTGCCACAGAGGGAGGCCCACACGGCCAACACTCATGACCTGTCTCGTCGTCTCAGTGCCGGTCACACATCACAGGGCTCAGCCCCAAGCTGGTGTTCACGCCAGCAAGTCCCTGCTGCCCAAGAGCAGTCAGCCCCAAGCTGGTGTTCACGCCAGCAAGTCCCTGCTGCCCAAGAGCAGTCAGTCAGTGCTCCTGTGCCAGCCACTGCCCGCACAAAGGGCTGGACACAGCTCACAGGCCCGCAGCTGGACTGTGAGCAAGGACAATCGCCAAGTCCTGCTTCACTGGCGTGACAGGGGGAGCTGACGGGACACCCCACTGCCCTTTCGGCAAGAACACGTGCGAGAGAGCTGCCACAGGGGAGAGCGGAGTAGAGGGCAGGGTGGGCAGACCACAGCCCCACTGGACCAAGCCGTGCCCGATGGACCGCCTCTGATGCCCCCACTGGACCAAGCTGTGCCTGAAAGACCTGCCTCCTGAAGGCCCCACTGACACCTGGACCAAGCGGTTACTCCTTTTGAACCTGAACCCATCTGAATTGGGCTTCTATCACTCAACACTGAAAATGCCCCACATCACACACACACTCCATTCTTGTTTTGCCCACAGGTCCTGCAGCCCAGCTGCGCAGGGGAAACTGCAGGAGGGGAGGGGAAGGGAGCGGGGACTCACCGCACACCCGGGGGCTGGCCCAGGCGGCCCGCCCTGGCCAGCTGGCCGCCCTGCCAGGCACCATCCTCCCCGTCAGACTCCCCAGAGCCCTGGCCCTCCTCCTCGTCCTCCTCATCATCATCGAACTGCTGGATGCGGTCCTTGTAGCAGATCTCCAGCAGGTTGGCGTTGGGCTGCAGGGGCGGGGCGGGAGGGTGAGGCGGGCCACCTTTCCGCAGCGAACCCCCGCCCCCAGCAGCGGTCGGGGCAGCTCACATTGTCGTCGTCTGCACTCAGGGAGAAGGTGATGCTGGCCGTCTTGTCGAAAGGTGCGCTGTTGGGGAGGCACAGAGGCAGTGAGGGACCCTCTCTCCTGGGCCCAGTTCCAGCAGACACACCTCCTGCTAGGGCTGACTGTGGACTGCAGCCATTCTCGTGGCATCCCACTGGCAGGGTGTCTGCAGGGTGGGGCGCCCTGCCCGTGTGCCCACAGTCACACGAGGCCCCATGCGGAGACCTAAGGCTCCTGCACCTTGCTTTCCTCTTCATGAAACAAGGGACACAGAACCTCGCCGGGCAGGCTAGGCTTTCAAGCTTTGACGTCATAACCTGGGTGAGACACTCATTTCGAGGCACACAGGCCCCCGAGGCAGGGCCCAGGTGGGGGCCAGGGAGCCCAGGGATCACAGGCAGTGCTATGCCCACCACCACCTTGCACCCCCGGCCTTCTGCATCCACACGTGCCCACCAGTCTCTGCTCGGCTCTCACTCCTCCAGAAAGCTGCATAGAAGTGCCACTCCTGGATGAAGGAATCGAATCCACACACTTTAAGTCCTGACACACACTGTGGGAAGAGCTCCGCCCACGTACACTCCGACCTGCACACTGCAATTTTCCAACAGCCGCTGCTGGCCCTGCTGGCCTCTCTCCCGGGGCAGGAGAGCACCTTGTCTGCACTGAGGTCTGGCCTCTCCTGTGCCGGGGCTGCTTCCAGCCTGTCGCCTGCTGTCTCCGACCCAGGAAGGATGTTCACAACCCCCACAGGCTGACTTGGCTCACAACCCCTACAGAGGCAGGTCCCCCCAGTACCCTCGAGGGAGGAAGCAGCTGTGGGCACGGCTGGAGGCCCGGTGAGCAGCGCCTTCAGCCCTGAGTTTGAAAACATATTTTCTGTTCCAGGAGGCTTCATGGCTTTAGCCTTTTTCTTTTTAAATTTAAAGCTTTTCACCTCACTGGCGTTTATCTTGATGGAAGAGGTGACAGTTTCGTCCTAAAAGCGCAGCCAGCTGTGCCCAGGCCACTCACTGAGCCCCCTGGCCAGGGTCTTCTCCGGGGCCTCCCAGCACACACAGGCCAGGGAGAGCGGCAGCTGGCACAGGTCGCGCTTCTGCTCCCAGGGGGTCTCTGTCTGCCTCGAGGCACAACAGACAGCAGCGGGCGCCCTGTCTCCCTGGCTGCAGACGGGCGCCTGAGCCCAGAGTGGTCTTGACAGGTAACTGGGCAACACCCGACAGGGGCCCAACATGCTGCCCACAACAACATGGGTGGGGCCACAACTGGGAAACCCTGCCTGGCACGCCCTGCGGAGTCAGCTGCTCTCCCCCGGGCATCCCAGGCCTATCTGCTCCAGGACACTGGCCACGCCGGTCACTGCACACGGCCCCAGGGCCCAGCTCGAGGCTGCAGGAAGCCGCCCCGCTCCACCCCAGTCTCCCCCCTGGATCCCAGGTGCCTGCCCTTCCCTTCACTGTCCACCCACGGCCGTCACAAGGGTGCTCTTGAAACCGACAGAACACCACAACTTTTAACTGTCTCTCAATTAAAAGAACCAATGTCCATGGCAGAAAATTCGGGCAATCAAGAAAAAGGCTCCAGAGCAGTATCAGAGCAATCGATATTGATGTGCGGTACAACACATACAGAGAATCAGAACTGGTCACTGAAAAGCAGCCTCCCCAGCTGGCCGAGGCCTCTGCAGGGGAGGGGAGGCAGACGAGTCCTGAGTCTGCAAGGGTGCACAGCCAGCCTCCTGTTCCAGAATGCCCACATCGCTCCTGCCCGGGGGTGGAGGGTGAGAGGCCGGCAGCCGGCAGGTTGAGCCCGACCTGGGCCAGTGGGCATGGGGACGCCGGACACGCACCACCCGAGTGCATGCTGACTCGCTGCCTCGCGGCCCTCCGCGCCTCCCCCCGGCACACTCACTTCACACTCTCCTCCTGCTCCCCGAACTCCTCGTCGTTGAAGCCAAAGTGGTCGATGAAGGCCGAGGTCATGCGCTGCATCTGGAAGTCCATGAAGGCCTGCGGGGGGCGGCAGTCAGGGCAGGCCTGCACACAGCCTCCCTCCCCTGCCCTCCCTGCCCGCACCTGCTGCAGCACCGCCTCCTCAGGGAAGTTGAACTCCTTGAGCCTGTCATCCTCATCGTCGCTGGAGGAGTGCAGATGGTGCGTGTTCACCTAGGCAGGGGCGGGCAAGGGGTCAGGGCCTGCAGGGCCCGGGGCAGGCGGGGGTTGAGGGGCGGGGGG
>SJYW01018817.1:489674-508100 GCA_006410735.1 Raphicerus campestris | reverse complement strand
TTGAGGGGCGGGGGGGCAGCGGGGCTGGGCCTGGAGGAGAACCGGCACGGGCGACTCACCAGGTCTACCGTGTTCTTCTTGTTGGTCTCCGCCAGGGGGCCCGACACGAAAGCCTCCCAGCACTCGCGCTGCTCCTGCGGCAGCTCTGGCGAAGGGGCAGGGTGGTGTGAGGACAGAAGCCCCGCCCCCGCGCACTGCCCGCCCCGGGCGCGCCGCCCTCACCCTTCAGGAGCTGCTGCAGCTGCTCGGCATTGGGCCCCTTCTCCGAGTTCTGCACCAGGGCATTGGCCACGCTCGTCAAGTGGCCCATGTAGCCTTTCCGAGGGCCCCCTGCAGACCTGGAGAGACGGAAGCCAGGGCTGACTCGGGCCGCCCGCCGCCGCCCCCGCCCTGCCCGCGCCCAGGAGCCCCTGCTCACTGCACGCGGTCGTTCTCCTCCCAGGAGGTCAGGATGCGCTCCACCAGGCGGCACCGCTGCAGCAGCTGCGGGGGTGGGCAGTGTGCACTGGGTGTGAGCACGGCACTGCTCCCCTGCTCACTTGTTCTGGGCCCACTCAGCCTGCGCAGCAAGCCCCAGAGCCACCCTGCCTGCCTCCGCTCCAGCTTCGCCCTGAGGCCAGGGCCACACCCAGGAAGGCACCTCCAGGAGCGCAGGGGCCATCACCGCGGGAGAACCCTTCCTGGTCCCCCTGGATACCAACTGCCCCCGAGGTCCCCACTCCACCAGTCCCCACCCTCGCACAGCACGGTCTGTTTCCCGAGACTCTGGACCTCCGCAAGAGACCAAGGCTCTCCTCCTGAGCGGTCGGGCTGCACCTAACAGGCAGAAGGACACCCGGAGCAGAGGCCCCCAGAGACCAAAGGGGACCAGGATCCCGGAGCCCAGCTCACGTGTTTCACGACAGGGTTCTCCGGGGGCGTGTCTGAGCCGCTGGCGGCAGGCGGCCCGGAGCTCAGCATCGCGCTCACACACGCCTCCACTTGGGCATGCAAGAAGTTGTTGAACACGTAGTGGAAGAAGAGGTCCTGGGGGTGAGGGCACAGGCTGGCTCTGCACAGCTCCCCCAGCGTCGCCCCACCCCCACGCCCTGCACCCTAGCCCTTTGCCCCCAGTACCAGCATGGTGTTGGGCACATCGAGGGCCAGGAGCTCCTGGGTCAGGGCGGCATCGTTGGCGCTCAGGGCACTGGCCAGCAGCTTGACCACGTGCAGCCGCGTGTTGCCCAGGGGTGGGGCCAGGCTGCCCCACGTTGTACGCAGCGGCTCCAGCTGCAGGTGGAGGGCTGGGCTTGGTTCCTGCCCCAACTCTACCCTGACCCCAGGGCTGCCCCCCCTTCTCCCAAGCACCCTGCCCACCTCAGGCGGCTCCAGCAGGAGCTGGTGGAAGCAGCTAAGACGTGGGCGCAGGGCGTGCAGGGCCCCCGCGCTGGACACGGCACTGTCCAGGGTTGCCTGGGCCAGGAGCTCCAGCTGCCCATCCACACTGCTGAAGAAGTTGTTCACAGTCATGGACTCGGACCTGTGGCAGGTGTGGTGGGGGGGGCGGTGTGAGCCGCACGGGTGGCCTGCGCACACACACCGGGGAGGGAGCCTGGGGCGCTCACCTGGGCCTCCTGGGCTCCAGCAGTGTCAGCAGCACCTGGGTCCCGCTCACAAGGACGGACGGGCTCCGCTCCCCCTCCAGCATGTTGCTCAGGAGCTGTTCGATGGTCTCCTGCCTGGGGCAGGCGCGGGGGAGTCAAAGAGGAGGGCCCGGGACGGCTCCCCACCCTGCTTGCGCGACCCCGCAACCCACTTCTCCAGGGTGGCCAGCAGCTGGTCAGGCTCCGGGCTGTCCTGCACTTGGATCATCTGCTCCCGGCTCAGGCGGATGATGTCGCACAGGGACTGGGACGCGTTGGAATGTTGCTGGGGAGGGAGAGAGAGCTGAGGATCCTGGTCCACCCTGGCATCAGGAAGCCCCACGCACTGGAGGGGGGCACTTGCCCTCGAGAACAAAGGGCTGCACAGACCCGGGGAAGCACGTGGGAGAGAACATAGACACTGGGAAGGAGAGACTGCCGAGAGAAAGGAAAACCAGAGACTTCCTGGAAGAGGAGACCCTGACACAAACCCCACACACGCCATCGACAGCTAGTGGCCAAGGGGTGCAGTGACCCAAGCATGCACGAACTCATGACCAGACAGGCCACCGAGGTCCATCCATACAGTGAAACACTGCTCGGCCTTAGAAAAGGATGTAGCACTGAACACACTACAGCTGGGATGAACACAGCAACCTGCTGCTAAGGCCGGGGGCCAACATGCATCACGCATTGCACCTACAGGAAACCACCAGGAGCGGCAAAGCAGGACGGCAAGCAGACACGTGTCTGCGGGGGCCAAGCGCCCATGTGGGGAACAGGGAGTGGCAGCTGATGGGCCTGGGTCTCCTCTGTGGAGCGATGAAGAGTGCTCTAAAACCGGCGGCACCACCCTGTGTGTGCACTGAACACACTTGTGTTTTCACTGGGTGAGCCTCACAGTGTGGGATGAGGTGCCGCGAGATAGGCTGAGAGAAGCACCAGCAGAGCCCCAAGCCCTGCCAGAGCCCAGCACACAGACCCCAGAGCCCCCAGGCTGCTGCTGCACCTCAGAGCCCAGCACGCAGACCTCAGAGCCCCCGGCCGCTGCTGCACCCCAGAGCCCAGCACACAGACCCCAGAGCCCCCGGGCCACTACTGCACCTCAGAGCCCCCGGGCCGCTGCTGCACCCCAGAGCCCAGCACACAGACCCCAGAGGCCCCCGGGCCACTGCTGCACCTCAGAGCCCCCGGCCGCTGCTGCACCCCAGAGTACCCGGCCGTTGCTGCACCTCAGAGCCCAGCATGCAGACCCCAGAGCCCCCGGTCGCTGCTGCACCCCAGAGCCCAGCACGCAGACCCCAGAGCCCCCGGGCCGCTGCTGCACCTCAGAGCCCCTCGAGCCCTGCCACCTAGCTGCCAGCAGGCGCCCCTTGCCCCTCTACCACGAAGGCAGGGTGGTCCTCACCGCCCCAGGCCTGGCCCTGGCTGAGTGCCTGGGGTGATGACCCATGCGTGTGCGCTGCTGCTCTACCAGCCAGTGAGCTAGGAGGACAGACGTGGAGCCCCTGGCCTTATCTCTGAAGGACCACCAGGGCTGACCCAGGCACAGGAGATGGGAAGAGCTGCCAGGCCTGAGGGGAGGAGGGGGGCCCTGGGAACGGCGGCAGTGAGGACCAGGTCAGAGGGCCGTCTTTAGAGCCCTGAGCACTTCTGGGAGGAGGAGCTGGTTCCTGGGGAGCCGTCCAGCGGCGTAACCCTCGTCTGTTCTCAGCAGGAGCCCCTCCACTCCGCCACAGCTCCGAAGGCTCCCTTCTCTCATCGCTCATTTACGGGAGCACGGGGCAGAAGCTCGCGGGCAGCGGCACTCACATTGTCGTCCTTCGATGGGTGGATCTGCTCGATGAGCCTCTGAATAATCTTCTCCTCATTGAGCCACTGCGGAGGGACGAGAGGATAGGGCTCTGTGCCCCGCCCCGCCCGGCCCCGCCCCCACCCTGCCTGGCCACGCCATGCACGCACGTTGACCACGTCCTGCCTCAGCTGCGGCCGCTCCACGCAGGTGAGGAGGCGCAACAGCAGATCCATGATGGCCGAGGTGCCAATGTGCTGCAGCAGCAGGTCCACAAAGTCATCCTTCTTCCGCAGGAAGGACACGAGCTGAGGATGCAGGCCGCAGGTGAGCGCAGGGCCCCTGGGTGGCCCACCAGCCCACGCTCGCTCGCCTGCCCTGCCCGCGGCCCCGGCACCTGGTCAGTCTTGCGGTTGATGAGGACGCCCATGACCTTGCTGAAGAAGCTGGCCAGCAGCGGGTTGAGGCTGTCACTGCTCTGCAAGAAGCCGTAGAGACGATGCAGCAGGGACTCGTCCGCGCCCAGTGCGTCGTTGATCTGGGGCACGTCCGACGTCAGGATCTCGCAGGCGACGCTGGGGTACCTGTCAACCCAGCAGAGTTGCGGAGGGGGCAGCGGGGACCCAGCTGCCCCGTCCCCAGTCCCGGTCCATGCAAGCTCCCCTGCTGCGAAGACAGCATTGGGGCCCCTAAGCCTGGACTCAAGCCCTACTAACACTGTCCCCCGACCCCAACCCTCCAGGCTGATCCCGAGCCCTGAGGACCTTTCACCAGAGGGGAGGGCTGCCTGCCTAGGTGCCACCCAGGCCCCGAGGACCCTAGTCTGCTCAGCTCTGCCTCGTGAGCTATCAGGCCCTGGCAAGTGAGTTCCTCAGGGCAGAACGGAGAGTGCAAGGCCAGGNCCAGGATCCCGGAGCCCAGCTCACGTGTTTCACGACAGGGTTCTCCGGGGGCGTGTCTGAGCCGCTGGCGGCAGGCGGCCCGGAGCTCAGCATCGCGCTCACACACGCCTCCACTTGGGCATGCAAGAAGTTGTTGAACACGTAGTGGAAGAAGAGGTCCTGGGGGTGAGGGCACAGGCTGGCTCTGCACAGCTCCCCCAGCGTCGCCCCACCCCCACGCCCTGCACCCTAGCCCTTTGCCCCCAGTACCAGCATGGTGTTGGGCACATCGAGGGCCAGGAGCTCCTGGGTCAGGGCGGCATCGTTGGCGCTCAGGGCACTGGCCAGCAGCTTGACCACGTGCAGCCGCGTGTTGCCCAGGGGTGGGGCCAGGCTGCCCCACGTTGTACGCAGCGGCTCCAGCTGCAGGTGGAGGGCTGGGCTTGGTTCCTGCCCCAACTCTACCCTGACCCCAGGGCTGCCCCCCCTTCTCCCAAGCACCCTGCCCACCTCAGGCGGCTCCAGCAGGAGCTGGTGGAAGCAGCTAAGACGTGGGCGCAGGGCGTGCAGGGCCCCCGCGCTGGACACGGCACTGTCCAGGGTTGCCTGGGCCAGGAGCTCCAGCTGCCCATCCACACTGCTGAAGAAGTTGTTCACAGTCATGGACTCGGACCTGTGGCAGGTGTGGTGGGGGGGGCGGTGTGAGCCGCACGGGTGGCCTGCGCACACACACCGGGGAGGGAGCCTGGGGCGCTCACCTGGGCCTCCTGGGCTCCAGCAGTGTCAGCAGCACCTGGGTCCCGCTCACAAGGACGGACGGGCTCCGCTCCCCCTCCAGCATGTTGCTCAGGAGCTGTTCGATGGTCTCCTGCCTGGGGCAGGCGCGGGGGAGTCAAAGAGGAGGGCCCGGGACGGCTCCCCACCCTGCTTGCGCGACCCCGCAACCCACTTCTCCAGGGTGGCCAGCAGCTGGTCAGGCTCCGGGCTGTCCTGCACTTGGATCATCTGCTCCCGGCTCAGGCGGATGATGTCGCACAGGGACTGGGACGCGTTGGAATGTTGCTGGGGAGGGAGAGAGAGCTGAGGATCCTGGTCCACCCTGGCATCAGGAAGCCCCACGCACTGGAGGGGGGCACTTGCCCTCGAGAACAAAGGGCTGCACAGACCCGGGGAAGCACGTGGGAGAGAACATAGACACTGGGAAGGAGAGACTGCCGAGAGAAAGGAAAACCAGAGACTTCCTGGAAGAGGAGACCCTGACACAAACCCCACACACGCCATCGACAGCTAGTGGCCAAGGGGTGCAGTGACCCAAGCATGCACGAACTCATGACCAGACAGGCCACCGAGGTCCATCCATACAGTGAAACACTGCTCGGCCTTAGAAAAGGATGTAGCACTGAACACACTACAGCTGGGATGAACACAGCAACCTGCTGCTAAGGCCGGGGGCCAACATGCATCACGCATTGCACCTACAGGAAACCACCAGGAGCGGCAAAGCAGGACGGCAAGCAGACACGTGTCTGCGGGGGCCAAGCGCCCATGTGGGGAACAGGGAGTGGCAGCTGATGGGCCTGGGTCTCCTCTGTGGAGCGATGAAGAGTGCTCTAAAACCGGCGGCACCACCCTGTGTGTGCACTGAACACACTTGTGTTTTCACTGGGTGAGCCTCACAGTGTGGGATGAGGTGCCGCGAGATAGGCTGAGAGAAGCACCAGCAGAGCCCCAAGCCCTGCCAGAGCCCAGCACACAGACCCCAGAGCCCCCAGGCTGCTGCTGCACCTCAGAGCCCAGCACGCAGACCTCAGAGCCCCCGGCCGCTGCTGCACCCCAGAGCCCAGCACACAGACCCCAGAGCCCCCGGGCCACTACTGCACCTCAGAGCCCCCGGGCCGCTGCTGCACCCCAGAGCCCAGCACACAGACCCCAGAGGCCCCCGGGCCACTGCTGCACCTCAGAGCCCCCGGCCGCTGCTGCACCCCAGAGTACCCGGCCGTTGCTGCACCTCAGAGCCCAGCATGCAGACCCCAGAGCCCCCGGTCGCTGCTGCACCCCAGAGCCCAGCACGCAGACCCCAGAGCCCCCGGGCCGCTGCTGCACCTCAGAGCCCCTCGAGCCCTGCCACCTAGCTGCCAGCAGGCGCCCCTTGCCCCTCTACCACGAAGGCAGGGTGGTCCTCACCGCCCCAGGCCTGGCCCTGGCTGAGTGCCTGGGGTGATGACCCATGCGTGTGCGCTGCTGCTCTACCAGCCAGTGAGCTAGGAGGACAGACGTGGAGCCCCTGGCCTTATCTCTGAAGGACCACCAGGGCTGACCCAGGCACAGGAGATGGGAAGAGCTGCCAGGCCTGAGGGGAGGAGGGGGGCCCTGGGAACGGCGGCAGTGAGGACCAGGTCAGAGGGCCGTCTTTAGAGCCCTGAGCACTTCTGGGAGGAGGAGCTGGTTCCTGGGGAGCCGTCCAGCGGCGTAACCCTCGTCTGTTCTCAGCAGGAGCCCCTCCACTCCGCCACAGCTCCGAAGGCTCCCTTCTCTCATCGCTCATTTACGGGAGCACGGGGCAGAAGCTCGCGGGCAGCGGCACTCACATTGTCGTCCTTCGATGGGTGGATCTGCTCGATGAGCCTCTGAATAATCTTCTCCTCATTGAGCCACTGCGGAGGGACGAGAGGATAGGGCTCTGTGCCCCGCCCCGCCCGGCCCCGCCCCCACCCTGCCTGGCCACGCCATGCACGCACGTTGACCACGTCCTGCCTCAGCTGCGGCCGCTCCACGCAGGTGAGGAGGCGCAACAGCAGATCCATGATGGCCGAGGTGCCAATGTGCTGCAGCAGCAGGTCCACAAAGTCATCCTTCTTCCGCAGGAAGGACACGAGCTGAGGATGCAGGCCGCAGGTGAGCGCAGGACCCCTGGGTGGCCCACCAGCCCACGCTCGCTCGCCTGCCCTGCCCGCGGCCCCGGCACCTGGTCAGTCTTGCGGTTGATGAGGACGCCCATGACCTTGCTGAAGAAGCTGGCCAGCAGCGGGTTGAGGCTGTCACTGCTCTGCAAGAAGCCGTAGAGACGATGCAGCAGGGACTCGTCCGCGCCCAGTGCGTCGTTGATCTGGGGCACGTCCGACGTCAGGATCTCGCAGGCGACGCTGGGGTACCTGTCAACCCAGCAGAGTTGCGGAGGGGGCAGCGGGGACCCAGCTGCCCCGTCCCCAGTCCCGGTCCATGCAAGCTCCCCTGCTGCGAAGACAGCATTGGGGCCCCTAAGCCTGGACTCAAGCCCTACTAACACTGTCCCCCGACCCCAACCCTCCAGGCTGATCCCGAGCCCTGAGGACCTTTCACCAGAGGGGAGGGCTGCCTGCCTAGGTGCCACCCAGGCCCCGAGGACCCTAGTCTGCTCAGCTCTGCCTCGTGAGCTATCAGGCCCTGGCAAGTGAGTTCCTCAGGGCAGAACGGAGAGTGCAAGGCCAGGCGGGCACAGGAGTCAGAACTGAGGCGTGGGACACGCTCAAGCTGGTGGACAGGGGACAGAGCCAGGTGAGCAAAGCAGAGGAGGGAGAAGACACAGGAGGGGGCAGTGACGGACAGGTGGACACGGGGGGCCCCTGAGGCTGGCACCTCTGCACTGAGCCCCACTTCACACAGGGCAAACTGAGCAGGAGTCACCCACTGCCCGTCTGGCTCGAGGCCTCCAGGGACAGAGGCAGGACCTGTGAGGCCCGGCGTGAGCATCAGTGTGAGGGGCCAGGCAGCGGGTGACCCGGGGAACCAGGAGCCCTGTGTGGGATGGGCGGGGCAGGGCTGGAGAGGGGCAGCAGTGACCTGGGCAGACAGGCGCTCTGCACAGCACCTGCCCGCCTCCCCACCCTCCCTGGCACCCCCTCTGGTGGGAGGGACACAGCCACACCCTCTGGGCCGGGCACCATCGTGGCACTGGGGACAGGACATGGGGCTGAGGGACAGTCCTCACTCATGCTCCTGTGCTCCAAGACAGGAACAGAAATCCAACTGAATAACTCCCCGGAGATAAAGCAGGAGTGGGGCGGGGCAGTGAAACACACGCCCCCGCGCCCCTCACTGCTGGGGGAGGGTCCTCGGGGCAGGTCTGGCAAGTCCCGCAGAGACGGGGCCCACAAGGCCCACGGCAGGCCGGGGCTCACTTGTAGCGCAGCCGCTCCTCGCCGCTGGCCGGCGGCTCCTGGGTGACCCAGGCCACCATGGCCTGCAGGTGCAGCGGCCGCAGCAGGAAGTCCAGCAGCTTGCGGTTGACGACCTTGCACTCCTGCAGCACGTCCTCCTCGTCCAGCAGCTCGGGCAGACTCAGGTCCTCCCGCTCCAGCAGCGTGTCAAGGTGCGAGCTCGTGTGCAGGTCAAACTTCCAAAACATGGCGCCCTGCAGGCAGCGCCGTCACACGGGGCCCCGCCCGCCCCGCCACCTCCCAGCCTGCCAAGCCGCTCCACGGGCGGCTTCCTGCCCCTGCTAGCGCCGGGGAAGGCCATACACGGGGCCCGGGGCGAGCCCCAGCGCACTGCAAAGCCTCCCTGGGCCTGTCCACAGTCCCCTCATCTGGGCTGCACCCGGCTGATCCTGGAACCTCTGGCCCCAGGCTCACTTCGACCTGTATCTGCTCAACAAATTAAGTGTCCCATGATGCCTGGAATCTCCAGGCTGTGTGTAGGACCGGGGAGAGGGAGGTCTGCGGTGTCTCTAGGCTGTGTGCGCATGCACACACACGCCCTAACCCCTGTACCCAGAGCCAGGACAGGACGAAGAAAAGTTGGAGGGGAGGGCACGGTGGACCCCAGAAGACCCCCTGACACGTCCCAAGGGCACCAGACAGAAAAGCACCTCCGCAGGATGAGGGCACTGGCCTCAGGAGCATCTCAGGTGGAGCCCACGCTAAGTGCCTGGAGGGTCCAAGCCCCCTGATGAGCAGACTTGGCTACCTCTCTGGGGATTCCTACCGCCCCTAGCCTCGACCCCTGGGTGCACAACTGCCCTGAGCTGGCTGCCAGCTCCCAGGCCACTCTGTCCAGCCGTCCCCCCAGGCACTGGGGCTGTGCCTGCAGCCCTGGCGAGGACTCTGGTCACCCCAAGGAACAGCAGACAACCACACCCAGGTCAGCTGGGCCCCCAAGCACCACGTTGGCACTGCCCAGCGCTCACATGTCACCCGCCTCCTGAAGGTCACCTGAGGCCAAGGCTGCTGCAGACAGACCCGGAGGCCAGGATGGCCCTGGGGCACCATCGCAGCAGTGGAGAGCTCGCCCACGGGACGGGCAGCAGCGGGGAGAAGGATGCTAGACTCGCCCACCAGACGGGCAGCAGCCCGGGGCAGAGCCGAGCGGCCGAGGGCAGGCGCCTGCCTTCTGACCATCAGCTCCCCCAGGAGGCTGCCAACACCAGGCTCTCCTGTCCAGCCTCCTCAGGAGCCTCACACATCTCCCCCAGGCCCCCAGGACATACTCTCAGCGACAGGGAATACGTGGCCCCAGATGTGCAGTGATCCTGTGGGACTTGGCTGGTTCCCAAGCCCTGGCCATCTGCAGGTAGAGTGGAGGGGCTATGACCTCACGAGACAGCGCAGACACGGGCCCCAGAGAGGGGAGGGGGAGCGTGTGGGGGCACCTGAGAGCCCCCAGGCCCAAGGGGCCTGGCCACCAGCACTGTGGGCCTCGACCCCAGGCCTGCACCCCACCCCTCAGGACGCTCTTCTGAAACACAGACTTACACACCTAGCACGTGGTACCCTGGAAGGCCGGAAGATGGACCCCCCACCCAGTCCTGCCTAAGTCTACACCCCAGGCTCTCACACCCACCTCCCCTTGACCAACGACTTGTGCGGGCCAAGTGGGCCTGCACCCCAGGCCACAGCCCCTGGACTGCCCTGACCCCTCACACATCGCCCCAAGACTGCCACGTCAGGGGGTGTCTCCGTCCCAGCTGGAAGCCCCTGAGCAGTGCCCTGTGGGCCGTCAGCACCCCAGCCCTAGGCCTCGCGTGCGAGAATGGCGGCGCCACGCGCACGACATGCGGACACACAGCCATCAAAGCACGTGAGCTGCACAGCTGTCGCCTCGACTGAGTACCCACAGCCTGGCCCCCTGCACAGGGAGGCCCCTAGGCGCACCCGGGTCTCAGGGCTGCCGAGCCCTGGAGCAGTGCCCGAGCCCCAGGAGGCCCCTTCTCAGAGTGCAGGGGAGCCAAGCCACCCCAGCGGAAGCTAACAGAGCCAGTGAGTGCCCTCCCCCAGCCCATGGGGCTCCAGTCGGGCACTGGTTCAACGGCGTCTCTGAGGCTGGGGAGGGGCTGGGTGCAGAGCTGCAACCTTGCAGACCTGTGGAGCAGGGCGCCCGCACGCCCCCTGCGGGCTGTGTACAAACCACAGAACCATCCTGCCTGGCGGCTGTGACCACCTTGGACAGCACCGCGTGGGGGACACGAGCTCGGAAACCAGGACTGAAGGGTGGGACCCTGCTCCTGAGGGAGGAGGCTGACAGACCTGTCAGGGCAGCAGTAGAGGGGACTGCTCCCGCCTGGACGCCCCCAGCCACACCCACGGGCCTCCATAGACCAGCCCAGGTGGCGTGGGGTGGGGAACCACCAGGGCTGGCAGGCTGGGTAGTGGAGAAGGAGAGTGGCGTGGGGTGGGGAACCACCAGGGCTGGCAGGCTGGGGAGCGGAGAAGGAGAGTGGGCTACTCCACACGCTGAACGCGGGGCCCTGTATCGGAGTGGGGACACTGCTCCCAAAGGCAGGTGGGCCACACCCTGAACCCACAAGTGGACGATGGCCATCCCCACTTCTGCCTGGGCCCCAGGCCCGTCCTCCTCACTTGGAGAGACAGCGGGCCTGGACGGTCCCCTGAGCTGGGTGCTCATGGGGCCAGAACCACTGCCCGGGGCAGCTGCTCTCCAGGTCCAAGGGACAAGGCACACCCACCGGTGAGAAAACCACCTCTTTCTAATCGCAGATTTTTGTGAGGACAAAAGAAGACCAGAGAGGTCAAAAGGTCATCCCGGTGGCACAAACAAAGCCAGCCACCACAGACCACATGTGGAATGTGTGTGTGTGTGTGGAGTGTGTGTGGATGTGGAATGTGCGTGTGTGGATGTGGAATGTGTGTGCGCCTGTGGAATATGTGTATGGGTGTGGATGTGGAATGTGTGTGTGCACATGCGCTCACNATGTGTGAGTGTGTGTGTGGATGTGGAACGTGTGTGTGTGCACACGCGCGTGTGGGTGGATGTGGAATGTGCATGTGTGGGTGTGTGTGTGGATGTGGAATGTGTATGTGGAATGTGTGTGTATGTGGAATGTGTGTGTGCACGCACGCGTGTGGGTGTGGAATGTGTGAGTGTGGGTGTGTGTGTGGATGTGGAATGTGTGAGTATGGGTGTGTGCATGCGCGCTCAGTCATGTCTGACCACATGTGGAGTGTGTGTGCGTGTGCGTGGGTGTGGGTGTGGATGTGGAATGTGCGTGTGTGGATGTGGAATGTGTGAGTGTGGGTGTGTGTGGATGTGGAATGTGTGCGTGCACACGCGCATGTGGGTGTGTGGATGTGGAATGTGTGTGTGCGCGTGCGCTCAGTCATATCTGACCACATGTGGAGTGTGTGTGTGCATGGAATGTGTGTGTGCGCCTGTGGAATATGTGTGTGGGTGTGGATGTGGAATGTGTATGTGAGTGTGGGTGTGGATGTGAAATGTGTGTGTATGTGGAATGTGTGTGCACGCGCGCGTGTGGGTGTGGATGTGGAATGTGCGTGTGTGGATGTGGAATGTGTGAGTGTGGGTGTGTGTGGATGTGGAATGTGTGCGTGCACACGCGCATGTGGGTGTGTGGATGTGGAATGTGTGTGTGCGCGTGCGCTCAGTCATGTCTGACCACATGTGGAGTGTGTGTGTGCGTGGAATGTGTGTGTGCGCCTGTGGAATATGTGTGTGGGTGTGGATGTGGAATGTGTATGTGAGTGTGGGTGTGAAATGTGTGTATGTGGAATGTGTGTGCGCACGTGTGTGTGTGGGTGTGCGTGGATGTGGAATGTGTGTGTGCACGCGCGCGTGTGGGTGTGGATGTGGAATGTGCGTGCGCCTGTGGAATGTGTGGGTGTGGATGTGGAATGTGTATGTGAGTGTGGGTGTGAAATGTGTGTATGTGGAATGTGTGTGTGTGTGCATGCACGTGTGTGGGTGTGCGTGGATGTGGAATGTGCGTGTGTGGATGTGGAATGTGTGAGTGTGTGTGGATGTGGAATGTGTGTGTGTGCACAGGCGCGTGTGGGTGTGCGTGGATGTGGAATGTGCGTGTGGGTGTGTGTGTGGATGTGGAATGTGTATGTGGAATGTGTGTGTGTGGATGTGGAATGTGTGTGTGCACGCACGCGTGTGGGTGTGGAATGTGTGAGTGTGGGTGTGGGTGTGGATGTGGAATGTGTATGTGAGTGTGTGTGTGTGTGTGGATGTGGAATGTGTGAGTGTGGGTGTGTGCATGCGCGCTCAGTCATGTCTGACCACATGTGGCATGTGTGTGTGTGGGTGGGTGTGTGTGTGGATGTGGAATGTGTGTATGTGTGTGTGTGGGTGTGTGTGCACGCACATGCTCAGTCACTCAGTCATGTCTGACTCCACTGCGACCCCGTGGACTCTGGCCTGCTAGGCTCCTCTCTCCATGGGATTCTCCAGGCAGGAACACTGGAGTGGGTTGTCATTCCCTTCTCCAGGGGATCTTCCCAATCCAGGGACTGAACCCATGTCTCCTGCACTGGCAGGCAGATTCCTCACTGTCTGAGCCACCAGGGAAGGGCTCCTATATCACATACTTTCATTTAAACGAAACATCCAGAAAAGGCAAATCTGTAGACACAGAATTGGGACTAATGTTTTTCAGGAGCTGAGGACAAGACAAGGATGGAGGGAGACAACTGCTAGCACGTATGGGGTTTCCTTTTGGGAAAGGGGTGTTTTTTTTTTTTTAAAGTTCTAAAATCAATTGTACACAATTTTATTTAATACTATAACTCACTTTAAAAAAATCTATGGTGGTGACTGTTGGTTGCACAACTCTGAACAGACTAGATATTGAATTGTGTAGTTTAAACGGATGTCACATATGACATTACATAAATTACATCTCCCCAGTTCAGTTCAATTCAGTTCAGTCGCTCAGTCGTGTGACTCTCTGCGACCCCATTAATCGCAGCACACCAGGCCTCCCTGTCCATCACCATCTCCCGGAGTTCACTCAGACTCACGTTCATCGAGTCGGTGATGCCATCCAGCCATCTCATCCTCTGTCGTCCCCTTCTCCTCCTGCCCCCAATCCCTCCCAGCATCAGAGTCTTTTTGAATGAGTCAATTCTTCACATGAGGTGGCCAAAGTATTGGGTTTTAGCTTTAGCATCATTCCTCTCCATCCCCCACACAAAAAAAACCTATCGTCAAAAGCAAACAAAACCAGGACTTCCCCGGTGGTACAGTGGATAGGAATCTACCTGCCAATGCAGGGGAACAGGCTCGATCCTCGGTCAGAGAACTAGATCCCACATGCTGCAGAGCCGCTGTGCCTGCCCTCCTGAGCCCTAAACTACCGGCGCCTGCTCACCTGGAGCCTGCGCTCCTCAGCAAGGGGCCACGGCCAGCAGCCAGCCCATCACCACTATGAGAGGAGCCTGGCTTGCCGCAGCTGAAGGCCTACGCGGCAACAAAGACAGCGCAACCAATAAATATACAACTTGTTACAAAACAAACAGAACCGAAGCTGCCTGAGGCTGCCAAGAGAGGGCCAGGCCTTGGCCTGCTCTGCGCCCAAGAAGCCTGGAGCTGACACACCGCCAGGGCCGGGCCGGGCCAGGCCAGGCGGGGGTGAGAAGGCGCAGCCACGAGCCCACACCCAGGCACCCCCACCCTCACTACCCGTGGGGTCCCCGAGCTGAGCAGGGGCCCTCAGCCGGGGGACGGGCCTGCAGAGAGCCTGCGCAGCCGCACAGCACCGTGTCCCTCGTCAAGACGACCAGGGATAGCACCACTCTTGCTCCCGTCTGACAGCCGAGGGGCAGGGGGCCTGCAGGCGTCAGCCACGGCAGGAGGAGGCCTCGGCGCCCTCTCCAGAGCAGGAAAGCCTTGGGGCTGAGGCCCTCCGACCGCACCCAGAGCACCTGCAGATGCCACAGGCTATGTCCTCCCCCAGCCCTGTCACCTGCCCTGGACCACAGGCAGGACTTCCCTCCCAAAGCTGACTTGGGCTGGGGGGCGAGTGGGGTATGGACTCCAGGGACTTCAGAACCTCAGGTCCTCCTCTGAAAGGCAGAGGAGAGGAGGCTGCAAGGATCAGATGCCACTAAGGGGTGGTCAGTACCCTTCCCTCCCAAAGTCAGTTCTCAAGCTCTACATGGGACAAGATGCAGGTGCAGGAGGCATGGAATAAAAACATCCCAAAGAGAAAAACACTCTCCCCGCCGCACGCTCTCAGTGCACCTAGCCTCAGGTCCCAACGGTCACCTTCCTGGAAGCCCTGGACACGGGCAGCAGAGGGGTTTCCTCCTCACTCCCTAACAGTGACACGGCGGGCCACGCTTGTCTCCTCGTCTATGAAACAGGGCCCAGCCGTCAGGAAGGGGCACGTTCAAAGAACAGCGGGGTCAGGCCTGTGGTCTTAACAGGGCAGGTCTCCTTCAGCAGGTGTCCCCGCACAGCTGGGTCTGTGCGGCCCTCTCTCGGCAGCCTCAGGGGCCAGGCTGAAGGCTGGACACCTCTGAGCCGGCGGGAAGGAGCAGCCACTACCCAGGGAGACAGCGCTAAAAACAGGAGCCCTGAGGAAGATGGCCCGTTCGCCTGGTGGCTGAGCTCACTCAAATATGCTGGTGGGTGCCCCACACCCCGCCACCCCCGGGCTTTGCAACTTTCAGCAAACTTCAAGAAAACGGAAGTGAATACCACTGGCTTTTAGCGACCGTTTGAAAACCATGACTCTAGCTGCAAAAGGAAGGGGGGAAACTGTAAATGAGAAAGGAAGCCGTTAAGAATGAAAACTACCTCTCTCTGCGCCAGCTCCGCACCATCGCCCCAGGTTTCCGGCTTCGCCGCGTGCTTCTCAGGCCTCGGACACCAGCGGCCCCTCTAGGGAGCCGGCAGCCCCCGCCCGGTGTGGGCTCAGTGAGGGCCCAGCTGCAGCCCTCACCGAGTGCCCCCACAGCCGCCACGGTCCATCCACACAAGGCCCTGCCTGCCTGAGAGCCCGGAGCTGGTCCTTCACCTGCCACCCCTTTCTCGTCCGCCCTAGCCCCACGCACCCGGAAGTGGAGATCCAGCCTGAAGAGGCCGCTGGGAGGGCCCTGGGGTGGCCCCCTGAGATGCCCTGTGGCTCATGAGGAACTCCAGCCCAGGGAGAGGCTATCCTGGGCCCGCCGCTGCCCTCAGCCACCACAGGCCATAGGCCCCTAACAAGGTCCCGGCTAGGCGTGGAGACCCCGCTGCTAGCTAGCCAGCCCCCAGCCTTCACAGGGCCCACTGGTCAGAGGACAGTGAGACCATGGCCCTCTAACTCCCCGCAATCCATCAGCTCTCAGCCAAATGTGAAACGGGGGTGGGGGGCTTCCAATTCCAGGAACGGGATCATGGTAACATCAGGACCCACCAGAGACTCAGCAAGGTAAGCCATGGGACACCCACATGGAAGTAGGGGCCACAGAGGCCAAGAGAAGGAGAGGGACCTGGCTAAGGCCTCATGCCACCATGGGCTGGGACTTTCCCGGGGACTCAGGAAAGCTGGGGGGTGGCGGCGGCTGTTACGGGACCCAGACCACGCTCACCCGGGTAAGGTGGCAGCTCTGCTCCTACCCAGGGCGTGGAACAATCAGAAACATAAGAGGATGGGATAGCGGCTGAGGACGCAGAGGGGCCCCAAAGCTCGCCATCAGGGGCACCTCCTGGATCAGTCAGGGGTTCAAAGGGGAAAAGAGCAGCGAAGAGATTCTGAAACGGCCCTTGGGGAACAGGGGCTGGACTGAGTGTTACAAGGAGATTCAAAGTTAGGAAGGCCTGCACTCCCATCCTGCCTCGCCAGGCTGTGTGGCCTCAGAGCAGGCATCCGACTCCACTGAGCCCCGGTCTCTCCGGAGACACCTCGCCCTGCCCCCGGGAAAATCCAGAAAACCGGTGTTCTCGGGACACCCTGATTCAGCCCGGGAAAGAAAGTGTGTCCCCACCCCGGGCCTGTACCTGCCCAGGGACCCTGCAGGAGCTGGGGAGGCGGGGAAGGCGGGCACCTCCACCAAGGCGTCCAGGCCTCTCTCACCTCATCTCTTGCGGCAACCCGCATGGCGCTCAACACTGCCGCCACTCCTGACTGCTCGTCTGCGCCCTCGCTCAGCCCTGGCTCGGCTGCTCCCGCCGCCTTCCCTCCAGCTCTTCGAGCCTGACTAGCTAGGTCCTCCTGGGTCCTTCAGGCTTCAGCACAGACACCACTTCCTCCAGGAAGCCTCCCCGACTGCGTGAGAGGCCTGCTCCACACTTCCACGGCTTCCGTGGTCACACTGTGACAGCCTCGGAGCGCTCGGTGACAGGACCTGCCTGTTTAGGCACCTGCCTCCGGCAACAGGACCGAACCTAAGGCAAGGCCCCTTGGCTAGAGCGACTCCTGCAATTCAAGTCCCGAAGGGGCCGTGGATCCTGGGAAAAAACACGAGGTAGGGGGATGGAGTCCAGCAGATTCTCCCCTACTGGAGAGAAATAGTAGGCAGCCCCGCAACACTAACTACCAAAACACAAAAGGAAACCAAAGTACACAACTCAGCATACACCGCTCAGAGGAGCGAAAGAGCAGGTAAGCCACACTGTACCTAACGCCCGGGCGGGAAAGCCCGGCTCGTCCACCGCTCCCGGGCACGATGAACCTGGCCGTCCTCTGCCCTGGAGGAGGGCCCCCAGCATCCCGGCTCTCCCCGCCGCCTGCCAGTAGCATCCTGAGCTCTAACAGCTGAACCACCTCCACTGCCCTCAGTGAAGGTCCCCTGGGGGGACACCATCGCCTGAACCACCCCCCCACCCTGGCTGAGAACCCAGGCCACAGACAATCCCAAACTGAGTTATAACCTAAAAGCTGCTGACCCTGGAGCACTTCTCGTGCTGCAGGCTTCTACAAACAGCAGGCGGAATCCCCAGAACCGCCAGAGAAAACCCTCTCTACACCCCACGGAAGTTTCTCTGCAACTCTGAAGCCTGCACCACACCTGACAACACATCTTCCTTCCAGAAACATCCTGCCTTTCAGGCTGGTGTGACCAGTAAGTAGTATCTGCGTCCTGAGCACGGATGTCTGAGAGTGTACATCACCGAACAGGACAGACCCTAGCCGCCACGTTCCAGGGCCGGGCAAGCAGCCCCACCAAGGCATTCCGCCCCTCTCCCCCGCAGCCTGCGGGGCTGGGCTCCCACCTTCACGTTTCTGCATGTGCTGTTCCTTCCACCCGGAAGGCCCTTCTTCCCACTTTCCATCTGTCAACTCCTACTCATCCTTCCTCGACAGAAAAAGCCACCCGCGGAGCCAGTCTCCCCGCTCGCTCCGCGGCGGCCCCCACACCGCCCTGAGGTGCCCCTTCACCACACAGCAACCGTGACTGTCCCCCCTGCCTCTGTTCCCTCCGCGCCGGCGCCAGGCCCCACCGGGCCTCGCAGGCCTCACCTCACAGAGGGGCCGCGCCCCGGGCAGGCTGAGGGGCAGCCCCGCTCCTCGGGTCCCCTGAGCCCCAGGGCGCCAGGCAGGCCTCGGGAGGAGGGGCCGAGGCAGGGAGAGGAAGGCCACGGGTGGCCGGGGAAGGGGCGCCGAGAGGGCCAGGGCGGGAGGAGCAGAGAGAACGGGGAGCCCGGGGGGTCGGAGGGGGAGACTAAGAAACCAGAGGGGAAGCCCGCAGAACCCAAGGAGGCGAGGGTGGGAGTCAGGAGCAGCGGGGGTGGGGGGAAGGAGACACTGAGGCAAGGGTATGGACTGAAAGGGGAAGGAAGTGGGGCTGGAGGGGGGAGCCTAGGGCATCTCGGGGCTGAGGAAGAGACCAAGAGACTTGGGGGCTGACGGGGGAGACTAGGAAACTTGGGGGGGCTGAGAGGGAGAGGTTAGGAGACTTGAGGGGCCTGA
>SJYW01018817.1:405882-420186 GCA_006410735.1 Raphicerus campestris | reverse complement strand
CACTCTTCCTCCCTCAGACCCGGGGGGCCAGACCCCCAGCCCCTCCTCCAGACCAGGGGGTCCAGGTCTCCAACCCCTCCTCCCCAGACCTGGGGATCCAGGCCCCCAGCCCCTGCTCCAGACCCGGGGTCCAGATCGCACTCTTCCTCCCTCAGACCCGGGGGTCCAGACCCCCAGCCTCTCTTCCAGACCCCAGGGTCCAGGCCCCCAACCCCTCCTCCTTAGACCTGGGGGTCCAGCCCCTCAGGCCCTCCCACCTCAGACACAGGGGTCCAGACCCACAGCCCCTCCCCACTCAGACCCGGGGGTCCAGTCCCTCAGCCCTTCCTGGCTCAGACACAGACCTGTCTCCTGCCTCTAACACTCACACAGTCCGTACCCTGGTGGCACAGTGGGTGGGCATCTGGCTGCCCATGCTGGGGACGCGGGGGTTCCCTCTCTGGTCCCAGCAGATCCCACATGCTGCCGGGGATAAAACCCGGGGGTGCGCCACACCTCCTGAGCCTGCTGCGACTACTGAAGCCCAAGCACCCAGAGCCGGCTCTCTGCAGCCAGAGCTGCCACCACAAAGGAGAGTGCCCCGCTCACCGCAGCTCGAGAAAGCCTGCGGACAGCAGCCAGGACCCAGCACAGCCCAACATGAGTAAATAGACAGAAGAACACAGACACACACTCACACGGTCCAGATGCCAGCAATAGCCCAGAAGGCCAGGCACATGGGCAGCAGAGACAAGTATCCCCACATGCCGGGGTCTGCAGGGGAGGAGAGGGAAGGGACTGAGGTCAGCACTGCCCCTGCGTCTCTGTCTCAGGTGAGGAGCCAGCCCTAAGGGTTTAGGTGTGTCATATTCTTGGACTGTCTTTGAGGCCCTCTTTGGCTCCCAGGCATGAATAGTGTGTAAGTGTTCAGGATGATAACACCAGCTCTGTGCTTGGGGCACTTTCGCTTTTTTTTTTTTTGGCACGGTCCTTTATCCTGATGTCCTAGTATCTCTTAGCTGTCCTGCCCCCACCCAGCTCTTGAGTCTCTCCAGCCCTCCCCCAACTGCCAACCNGCCTTGACTAGACGGACCTTTGTTGGCAAAGTAATGTCTCTGCTTTTGAATATACTATCTAGGTTGGTCATAACTTTTCTTCCAAGGAGTAAGCGTCTTCTAATTTCATGGCTGCAGTCACCATCTGCAGTGATTTTGGAGCCCCCCAAAATAAAGTCTGACACTGTTTCCACTGTTAGACCCCTGGAATTTATTCATATTATAACTGGAAGTTTGTACCCTTTGACCAACCTCCCCTTACCACCTCCCAACCACCATTCCACTCTTTGTTGCTATGAGTTCAACTGTTTTCTGGGTCCTACATATAAATGGGTCCATGCAGTATTTGTCTTTCCGTGTCTGTCTTTTCTGACTGAGCACAATGTCCTTCAGGTTTATGCAAGTGGTTGCAAATGATAGGAGGTCCTCCTTCCTCAAAGCTGAGGAACACTGCGTTGTGTTTATACACATTTTCTTATCTAGTCACCTGTCCTCGGACACTTAGGCTCTTTCCATGTCTTGCTTATCATGACTCATGCTGCAGCGAAGTTGGGGGTACAGGTATCTCCTTGTGATATTGATTTTATTTCCTTGGGGTATGTATCCAGAAATGGGATTGCTGAACCACATGATAATCCTATTTCTAATCCGTTGAGGAAACGCCACACTGTTTGCCATAGTGGGTGCACCGGTTTACATGCCCATGGTATACCAAGTTTCTTTTTCTCCAAGTCCTTCCACTAATCATTCAGTTTATACGTACACATAAACATATACACCTTTCCCCTCAAAATATGATCATCCAGGAAATTCCCTGGAGGCCCAGTGGTTAGGACACTGAACTTTCACTGCCCAGGTTACGTGTTCAGTCCCTGATTAGGGAACTAAGATCCCACAAGCTGTATGGTACACCCCACCCCAAAATAAAAGATCACCTTGAAGTTGCTGTTTTACAGCTAGCTTCCCCCCTTAATAGGCATCCCTGGTGGCTCAGTTAGTAAAGAACCTGCCTGCAATACAGGAGACCTGGGTTTGATCCCTGGGTTGGGAAGAAGGAAATGGCAACTCCCTCCAGCATTTTTGCCTGGGAAATCCCATGAACAGAAGAGCCTGGTGGGCTACAGTCCACGGGGCCACGAAAGGGCTGGACATGACGGGGCGACTAAGCGGCAACGGCAAATCTGATGCAGAAGCAGCTGTTTAATGCATTTTATAGACGGGGGACTTCCCTGAAGCTCTGATGGGTAAGACTCGGGGCTCCCAATGCAGGAGGCACAATTCAGTCTCCAGACAGGGAATTAAGATCCCCCATGCCACACAGTGTGGCCCCAAATAAATAAGAATCCAAACAGGGAAGGATACTGAGGTGCTAAGAGGGTGACTAACTTACAAAAACACGTTGCAAAACTGGTCAATGACGGAATTAGAACTTGAGGCCAGGCAGTAATTCCAGATTCTCACTAAGCTATGGTGGCCTTTCTGACAGGTTAAAAAATAAATGCTCAGTAAACGGGGCGTCTCAGGTGGCTCAGAGGTAAAGAATCTGCCTGCCAATGGGTCAGGAAGATCCTCTGGAGGAGGAAATGGCAACCCACTCCAGTATTCTTGCCTGGAGAATCCCCATGGACAGAGGAGCCTGGCGGGCTACAGTCCACGGGGTTGCAAGAGTCAGACACAACTTAGTGACCGAACCTCCCCCCCTCACTTAATAGTTCACCTGCAACCTTGAGAGTTATCAAGCCCACAATATCTTGCCAGCACTGAATGTCTGGTCTGAGGAAGCCACCTGCAACAAGGCGTCTTCTAAGGGACGCTTCTCAGACATCCTGGGAATCTGAGTCACCGGTCTGGGAGATTTTGATTTAGGAGGTCAGGGGTGGGGGCCTGAGACTCTGCGTTCCTACCAAGTGCCTGAAGGATCCTGCTTGATTCTCTGGTCCATGGTTACACTTTGCATAGCAACGGCCTGAAATAATTAGTTACTAAATACTTGACCAGGCTCTCTAGAGGGTAAACCTTGGAATCCATATTTTCACGACATTCTCAAGGTGATTATAATTTTCTCTGTTTTTTGGTGGCGTTTCTATTTCCGTTGTTTTTCTTTGCTTGATTTTTTGGTGGTAGAATATATGTAATGTCAAATTTGCCATTTTAACCATTTNTTTCAGCTTTAGCATCATTCCTTCCAAAGAAATCCCAGGGCTGATCTCCTTCAGAATGGACTGGTTGGATCTCCTTGCAGTCCAAGGGACTCTCAAGAGTCTTCTCCAACACCACAGTTCAAAAGCATCAATTCTTCGGCGCTCAGCCTTCTTCACAGTCCCGCTCTCACATCCATACATGACCACAGGAAGAACCATAGCCTTGACTAGACGGACCTTTGTTGGCAAAGTAATGTCTCTGCTTTTGAATATACTATCTAGGTTGGTCATAACTTTTCTTCCAAGGAGTAAGCGTCTTCTAATTTCATGGCTGCAGTCACCATCTGCAGTGATTTTGGAGCCCCCCAAAATAAAGTCTGACACTGTTTCCACTGTTAGACCCCTGGAATTTATTCATATTATAACTGGAAGTTTGTACCCTTTGACCAACCTCCCCTTACCACCTCCCAACCACCATTCCACTCTTTGTTGCTATGAGTTCAACTGTTTTCTGGGTCCTACATATAAATGGGTCCATGCAGTATTTGTCTTTCCGTGTCTGTCTTTTCTGACTGAGCACAATGTCCTTCAGGTTTATGCAAGTGGTTGCAAATGATAGGAGGTCCTCCTTCCTCAAAGCTGAGGAACACTGCGTTGTGTTTATACACATTTTCTTATCTAGTCACCTGTCCTCGGACACTTAGGCTCTTTCCATGTCTTGCTTATCATGACTCATGCTGCAGCGAAGTTGGGGGTACAGGTATCTCCTTGTGATATTGATTTTATTTCCTTGGGGTATGTATCCAGAAATGGGATTGCTGAACCACATGATAATCCTATTTCTAATCCGTTGAGGAAACGCCACACTGTTTGCCATAGTGGGTGCACCGGTTTACATGCCCATGGTATACCAAGTTTCTTTTTCTCCAAGTCCTTCCACTAATCATTCAGTTTATACGTACACATAAACATATACACCTTTCCCCTCAAAATATGATCATCCAGGAAATTCCCTGGAGGCCCAGTGGTTAGGACACTGAACTTTCACTGCCCAGGTTACGTGTTCAGTCCCTGATTAGGGAACTAAGATCCCACAAGCTGTATGGTACACCCCACCCCAAAATAAAAGATCACCTTGAAGTTGCTGTTTTACAGCTAGCTTCCCCCCTTAATAGGCATCCCTGGTGGCTCAGTTAGTAAAGAACCTGCCTGCAATACAGGAGACCTGGGTTTGATCCCTGGGTTGGGAAGAAGGAAATGGCAACTCCCTCCAGCATTTTTGCCTGGGAAATCCCATGAACAGAAGAGCCTGGTGGGCTACAGTCCACGGGGCCACGAAAGGGCTGGACATGACGGGGCGACTAAGCGGCAACGGCAAATCTGATGCAGAAGCAGCTGTTTAATGCATTTTATAGACGGGGGACTTCCCTGAAGCTCTGATGGGTAAGACTCGGGGCTCCCAATGCAGGAGGCACAATTCAGTCTCCAGACAGGGAATTAAGATCCCCCATGCCACACAGTGTGGCCCCAAATAAATAAGAATCCAAACAGGGAAGGATACTGAGGTGCTAAGAGGGTGACTAACTTACAAAAACACGTTGCAAAACTGGTCAATGACGGAATTAGAACTTGAGGCCAGGCAGTAATTCCAGATTCTCACTAAGCTATGGTGGCCTTTCTGACAGGTTAAAAAATAAATGCTCAGTAAACGGGGCGTCTCAGGTGGCTCAGAGGTAAAGAATCTGCCTGCCAATGGGTCAGGAAGATCCTCTGGAGGAGGAAATGGCAACCCACTCCAGTATTCTTGCCTGGAGAATCCCCATGGACAGAGGAGCCTGGCGGGCTACAGTCCACGGGGTTGCAAGAGTCAGACACAACTTAGTGACCGAACCTCCCCCCCTCACTTAATAGTTCACCTGCAACCTTGAGAGTTATCAAGCCCACAATATCTTGCCAGCACTGAATGTCTGGTCTGAGGAAGCCACCTGCAACAAGGCGTCTTCTAAGGGACGCTTCTCAGACATCCTGGGAATCTGAGTCACCGGTCTGGGAGATTTTGATTTAGGAGGTCAGGGGTGGGGGCCTGAGACTCTGCGTTCCTACCAAGTGCCTGAAGGATCCTGCTTGATTCTCTGGTCCATGGTTACACTTTGCATAGCAACGGCCTGAAATAATTAGTTACTAAATACTTGACCAGGCTCTCTAGAGGGTAAACCTTGGAATCCATATTTTCACGACATTCTCAAGGTGATTATAATTTTCTCTGTTTTTTGGTGGCGTTTCTATTTCCGTTGTTTTTCTTTGCTTGATTTTTTGGTGGTAGAATATATGTAATGTCAAATTTGCCATTTTAACCATTTTATTTTTTAGAAAATATTTATTTGTTTTTAGCCACGCAGGCTCTTCTCTTGTTGCCTGAGAGGGGGGCCCCTCTTCGTGCAGTGCTCGATTTTCTTGCTGCGGTGACTTTTCTGTTGTGAAGCGCCGGCTCTAGTGGGGCGCGCTTGGCCGGCGCCTCAGTAGCTGCGTCACGTGGGCTCAGTAGCTGCAGCTTTCAGACTCCAGAGCAGTCTTACTAGTCATGGAGCTTTGGCTTAGTTGCCCCGCAGCATGTGGGATCTTCCCGGATCAGGGATCAAACCGGTGTCCTCTGCATTACAAGGCAGAGTCTAACCCCTGGGCCCCCAAGAAGCCCCATTTTATCTGAAAGTACGCAATTCAGTGGCATATGCACACGCACGGCACTTGGCAACCATCACTCCTCTTCAGTTCCAGAACTTCTTCATCCAGAAAAGGAAACCCCGCATCCGATATCAGTCCCTCCCTATTCTCTTCCCCAGCCGCGGGCAATCATGGACCTGTTTGGGGGTTTTGTTTGGTTCTTTGTTTTGTTGCGATGTGGCATTCGGGATCTTAGTTCCCCGATCGGGGATTGAACCTGTGCCCTCTGCAGCGGAAGCACAGAGTCCTAACCACTGGCCCACCAGGGAATTCCCCAAATCTGCTTTCTGTCTCTCTGTCTTTCTGTCTATGCCATAGAAATCAAATCACTCCATATGTGACTTTTTGTGTCTGGCTCCTTTTACCCAGTATGATGCTTTTAAGGCTCATCCAAGTTGTAGCGTGTGTCAGCGATTTATTCTTTTCCCAGGGTGTCTCTTATGTCATCTGTGGGTGGAGAACAAGCTGGATCCTATCTGGGCAATGTAGCAGTAGGGGCTGAGAGTACAAGCTCTATGATTTGATGGTCAATTACATCCCCTCGGAAAGCCTCAGTCTGCTCATCTGTAAAATGGGCTAATAGCCTGTCCCTCACAGTCAGACACGACTGAAGAGACTTAGCTCACAAGCACAGGACTATTTGCAAAGTGACTGGCATGTGTTAAGAGCTCAGTTAACTATTAGGTACTGCTGTTCTTCCATCTTAGGGCGTTGCTGCAATCAGTCAAACCAATCTCCTACAGTTGGACATTACGGTTTTTCCTTTTTTTTTTTTTTTTTGCTTTTTCAACAAATGCTGAGACAAACATCTTTAAATACTCTAACACTTTCCCATTATTTCTTTAGCATAAAACCCTGGAAGTGGCATTTATGGGTCAAAATTTTATTTACATTATGAAATATTTCTGACATGTAGAAAAAAACGGAATATAGTGAATTCACAGCTTCCACCTGCCAGCTTAGAAAAAATAATTGCAGGTAAGAGTGTACTGATGTCACCCCACTCCAGTACTCTTGCCTGGAAAATCCTATGGACAGAGGAGCCTGGTGTGCTGCAGTCCATGGGGTCGCTAAGAGTCAGACACGACTGAGGGACTTCACTTTCACTTTTCACTTTCATGCATTAGAGAAGGAAATGGCAACCCACTCCAGTGTTCTTGCCTGGAGAATCCCAGGGATGGGGGAGCCTGGTGGGCTGCCGTCTCTGGGGTCACACAGAGTCGCAGACGACTGAAGTGACAGCAGCAGCAGCAGGAGCAGCAGCTTTCCTGACTGCATTCCTTCCGCTCTCCCCCAGGGGCCGCCACTAGGGCACCCCCACCCCCACCCCATGTCATTCCCAGGCAAGTTTGCGTTTTATTGTATGTCCACACACAACTCCTGTTTCTTTTTCTTTAACTGTATGCATTCGACTCTGTAAACTTCTGCAACTAGCAGCATGCTTTGGGATTGTCCAGGCTGATACACCGAGTGCTGGATCACTCACTTTCACTGCTGTACAGCATTCCCCTTCGTGAAGATGCTGTCGGCAGTGATTAGTCGCTCAGCTGTGTCCGACTCTTTGCGACCCCACGGACTGTAGCCTGCCAGCCTCCTCTGTCCCTGAGGATTCTACAGGCAAAAATACTGGAATGGGTTGCCATGCCCTCCTCCAGAGGATCTTCCCAGCCCAGGGATCGAACCCAGGTCTCCAGCATTGCAGGTGAATTCTTTTTACTGTCTGAGCCATCCTTGGCGGAAGTGGGGGGGATGTGCCTAAGTTGGGGGTGTCTCAGATCTGAGGTTAAGTCCTAGTTGGGGAAGGGACAGTAAGAACAGAAGGTGAGAGCCTGGAAGCACAGATGAAAGACCCTGGGGAGGGTGTTCAGGAAGATCTCTCAAAGAGGGGTTCTCATTTTATAGATGTGAGCCTGAGGCCCGTAGAGGGCAAGCCACTTCTCCACAGTGACAGAAGGACTGCAGAAACCAGCTTCATACATTCATTCCTTCAGCACAAATTAACGAAGCACCTATTCCATACTACACATTGTTCCAAGAGCACAGAATATTTAGCAGTCAACAAAACAAAGACTGCCTGCTCCAAGCGTGGGGCTTATTATTCTGAGCGTAATTATGATGAATTGCTAATTATGTTTGCTTCTAGGATTCTAGCAGGAGGGTGATCCCCATTGGGAGCGTTGGGGGGTTGCCCCATGAGAGCGCCCCATGAGTCACGGCTTCCTCCAAAGCCCCCACTTCCGTCTTTCTGATCGATTCACCCACAGAGTGTTATTGTAGTTATTCAAAATTAAGCAGGGTTTTTTGGGGGACGAGAAGGTGATCTAGAACGGGGAAGGAAAGGAAACGCGCTTTGTACCCGGCAGGGTTGTCAATAAAGTTTTGTCGCCTTGGCAACCGCAGGTCCAGCCGAGCTGGGGGTAGGCGGGGATGGAAGGAAAGAACAGAAGTGCGCGCGCATTCACCTCCCTGCCTGGTCCGCGCGGCTTCCCTGCTTTCTCCCTCTGGTGGCCGAAGGTTTCGCCAGAGAAAGAGAACAGGGAGGGCGTTACCCTAACGGTGATAGGCGGAGACCTTAGCCAATGGAAGCATGAGTCGCTCCAAGGCCAACCAATCACACTCGGGCTCTATAGCCGACAGACCCTCCCTCTTTCCTCTTGTACCCAAATAACCCGACCCAAACCCGAGTTTCTCCCGGAGCGACAGCGCTTTCGGCCAATGAGAGCGTCAACTTCTGGCTGTGGGCGGGGATACGTCTCCATGGCAGCAGCGGAGAGACAGGGGCGGCAGCCACTAGGTGCAGTTGGCGGCGCTTTGACGGCAGCGCGGGCGTGGCGGGGTTCTGTAGGGGCACCGAAGGGGGGCGATGGGGGGGGCAGAACGGAGCCTGACCAATGGGAACGGCGCAAGCTTCCAGGCAATTGAAGAGTGGCGGAGACGTTGGCCAATGGGAGGCCGTAGTGGCCGTGGCGGGGAGGACCCGGCGGGGCTAACTGGAGGCGCGGCGACCCGGTCTGACGAGAGCTGGAGGAGGCTGTGGGAGGTGGTGGCAGCCGCGGCGCGGGCGCCTGAGGAGGAGGAGGAGGAGGAGAAGCGGGTGAGGGGCGGCGCGGGGCCCGACCTCTGAGCCCCTTCTCGGCCCCCGCCCCGCGCCGCCTTGGCTCCCGGTCGTCCCCAGCCCCGTCTGTCCCCTGGCCCGCCCGCCCCTCCTCGTGCCCAGGCGCCCACGTCTCCTGGCCCTTCGGCGAGCCTCAGGCTGCTCTCGGTGCCTTCCCTGTGCTCCCTCCCCTAGTCCCCGCTCTCGCGCTTCAGGCCCTTCCCTGGACCCCCGGCTCGCCCTCTGACTCTGCAGTCCCGTCCTTGGCCCGCAGGCGCGTCCCCTGCACTCTCGCCGCCTGCCCAGGCCCCTGGAAGCCACCCCTCCCCCAAGGTCTTCCCCAGGCCCGTGTCTGCTCCCCCCAGTTTTCCTCAGCACCTCACTGCCTACCCAGGCCCTACCGTAGAGGCCGGGCGTGCTCCTCGCCGCTCTTCAGGGTTCCTTCCTGGAGCCCCAGGACTCCCCCTGGCCCCGTTTGCTAATCCAGCCCCGTAGTGGAGCCCCTGGACCGACCCCTCTACCTTCCCAGGACCCTCCCTGGACCTCCAGGTCCTTCTCTGCTTTCACTGGACCCCTGGTCTCCCTGCTGGCTTTTCCTGGGGTCCTCCCTGGGTCCCCAAGCCTCCCGCGGGCAGCCCGGGCCTTCTCCCTGCCCTGGCTCCCTCCCTGTGGTGTCCGCATTTTGCCTTTACCCCCTCGCCCCTCTGCAGCTTCAGTTCCGTCCCAGCGCCGCCCCGCAGCGCCCCCTCTTTAATTTTCCTCAGCCTTCGAGTCTCTGCCCCCTTTCCCAGCCGCTGGAGCGCCCCTTCCTCGCAGTCCCCCGTCGACTCCCCGAAGCACCCTGGTGTGGGTGCCGGGCAGGCCTCTGCCGTCGGGGTTAGGAGGCTCGTTTTGTTTTCGTTTTGCTAATCGCCGTCCTTCTCCCGTGTTTTTTCTGGGCCTCCTCTGCCTCTCCACACGTTCCTTTTCTCTCCCCCCTCCCCCCGCTTTGTCCTCCGCGCCCCTCCCCCGGAATCCTTGGAGAGAGAGCAGGTGCTGGAGCCTTCCTCGGCTTTCCCTCCCCTCACCACCCCTCCTCCAGACTGCCTGAGGTTTCACCCCGAGCCTTCCGAGGAGGGCTCCCGAGGGCTGCTGGGGAAGGGGGTGGCGGCCGAGGCCGGGAGAGTGGGGGTGGATTGAGGAACGAGCGGTTCTGGCCGGGCAGGAGCTGCTGCTGGGGGCCCCCTGACTCCCACCTCCTGCAGGACTAAGCCTTCAGGGTTATCCCAGACTGCCAATTAATCAGCCTTCCTTGGTCTGTAGGGACCTTTGCGTGCTTTCGCGCGCGCGTGCGTGCGTGTGTGTGTGTGTTTGTGTGTGTGTGTGTGTGTGTACGTGTATATGGGAGTCCTAGGGAATCTGCGTGCACACATGGTGTCTGTGAATGTGTGTGCGTGGGCAAGGGCGGGGGAGTTGTCGTAAGTAGTTTGTGTCTGTGCTCAGGAGGCTGCAGAGGTGCAGCTGCTGAGGATGGTGGCTGGCATTTCTTGGGGGGGATCTCCCCAGTGTCAGAAGCACTTGTTGCATTTCGCCTTCCCTGAGAGCCTTGCGAAATCAGTCCTGCTTCTCTCCCCGCTTTATAGATGAGGAGGCCACAGGGCCCGGCCCAGGCTCACAGGGCTCACAGGTGACAGAGAGCAAGCATACACGCGGGATCCCAGCCCTGCGCCCCCTGCCTCGCGTTCCCCGTCCCCTGCTGCCGCCACCAGAGACAGCATGGTGCGTGGGCCACCATGGGGCCCGACAGAGTAACCGCCAGAGAACTGTGTGAGAATGACGACCTGGCCACCAGCCTCGTCCTGGACCCCTACCTCGGCTTCCGCACCCACAAGATGAACGTCAGGTGAGGCGACCCCGGGAAGGGTGGACCCAGGGATATCGGGACCCAGGACCCCTGCCCTGCCACCACCACCCCTCTGCCCCATCCTCCTCTCAGCTCCCAGCGGGGGTGGGGGTGGGTCCTGGGAAGGCCCACAGGGAATAGGCCAAGGCCCTGGGACCCAGGCATGCCCTCTCCCCCAGCCCCGTGCCCCCCCTGCGACGACAGCACCACCTGCGCTCAGCTCTGGAGGCCTTCCTGAGGCAGCGGGACCTGGAGGCTGCGTACCGGGCCCTGACGCTGGGAGGCTGGATGGCCCACTACTTCCAGAGCCGGGGCCCACGTCAGGAGGCTGCCCTCAAGACCCACGTGAGGGAGCCCTTCCCTTTCCTCCCCTTGGCCCCCATGTTCTGTCTCCCCCACCTGTCCCAGGCCCTCTGCCCTATCGGGCAGACCCTCAGCGCAGCCCCCTAGGACTCCCTGACTTCCTATCCATTGGTACCATCTCAAGCAAGGCTCAGAGACTGCTAGGACAGGCGTGCTGGGGGGCCCTCTGAGACGGAGTCTAACTTCTTCATTTGACAGATGAGGAAACTGAGGCACCGACAGGGGAAGTGAGCCCCCGAGACCACACAGTGAGTCAGTGGCAGAGCAGGACTAGAACCCAGGAGAGAGAGGGCCAAGGACGACCCTGCCCCAGCTCCTCACCCCACCCACCCCCTCACCTCCCCCAGATCTATCGCTACCTCCGCGCCTTCCTGCCTGAAAGTGGCTTCACCATCTTGCCCTGTACCCGTTATTCCATGGAGACAAATGGAGCCAAGATTGTGTCAACTCGCGCATGGTAAGAGGGCAGGATTCACAGCCCAGGCTTTGCAGGAGGCATCTCTCCCCGGGGACAGCTGGGAGAAGACACCCCCTCTCTTGTGGAGGAGACCAGGCACTGCGACAACAGGGCCACGTAGATGTTGTTGTTGAGAGAAAGGAGGCGGAGCCTGGCCCCCAGGACCCCCCCTGGCCTACCACAGCCCTCGGGTAGATGAGACCCCTCCAGCGACCCAGGCTTCCCGGGGCTGCTGGGAAAAGACTGACCTTGTGCCCAAGAGTGCACTGCTGTCCTTTCTCTCATCCTCACCAGACTCCCCCACCGCCAAGTAGCAGTCATTGCTGGGCAGGAGGGCAGGACAGTGAGCAAGAGGAACCCTGCCCTCTGCGTGCAGTCTAGTGAGAAGGGGGGTGGTAGTGGTGCAAGCTCACAGGGCTGACCACAGCTGCGCATCCTGAGCCTGCCTGGGGATTTCGAGAGTGTGCTCAGGAGCCGGGCCGAGGCTGAGACCCACAGAGTGACTGGAGGGTCTACTGAAGAGCCTGGGGTGCCTGGGTGGGGGGATCTTCCAGGCAGGACTGGACCACGGGAAGCTGAGGCAGTGAGCGCCAGAGGAGCCGAGAGCAATTTTGAGAGTGTAGTAGGGAGCCAGGCCGAGGCTGAGACCCACAGAGTGACTGGAAGGTCTAGTGAAGAGCCTGGGGTGCCTGGGTTGGGGGATCTTCCAGGCAGGACTGAACCACGGGGAGCTGAGGCAGTGGGCGCCAGAGGAGCCGAGAGCAATTTTGAGAGTGTAGTCGGGAACCAGGCCAAGGCTGAGACCCACAGAGTGACTGGAGGGTCTAGTGAAGAGCCTGGGGTGCCTGGGTGGGGGGGATCTTCCAGGCGGGACTGGACCACGGGAAGCTGAGGCAGTGGGCGCCAGAGGAGCCGCGAGCAGGAGAGGGTGCACAGCAGGCATCTGTGGGTGTAGGGCANGGGGTGTGCCCTGGGGAGGGGGGAGATGAGGGCAGTGTAGAGGGGTGGGGTGGAAGTGGAGGCAGCCGTTCTCCCCCCAGCTCGCCCAGCCCCTCCCGTTGTCCCACCTCTCCAGATAATGGGGTTTGCACCATCTCTCTGCACAGCTGGAGAAACTGAGGTGATGCAGGTCAGGAGGCTTGTGGTGGTGGTGGGGGCCCAGGAAGTCATCACATGATTAGTAATAGCCACCTTTGAACCCTGGCGTTGAATGGGGAGCTTATGAGATCACTGCAGGCAGAGTCTGGGGGTCCGGGCTGCCCCAAGAGGCTGACAGCTTCAAGAGTTAACAGTCAAATCCGCCCCCACCCCCACTCCCATGTCCATCTAGGGCAGGACCGGGCTAGAAGCCCCAGGATCCAGGTTCTGTCGAGGGTCACTCAGCCTGGCTCAGGGCAATGGTGGTGGTGGTGGAGGTGGCCAGAGAGGTGACATTTTGAGAGGCATCTGGAATCAGGATGAATCTCAGCATTGCTGTGCCTGAGTTTGGCTGAGGGCAGGCTCAGAGACGGAGTGGGGCAGGGGCAAAGAATAATTCAGCCTGGAGCTCCGAGTGTCCTGGAGGCGCTCACAGGGAGGGGTTGGCAGGAGAAACTGAAGTGACATGTATTTGAGCAGAAAAGGCTGCTCCTGGCCATGGACAGGTGCTGAAAAGACTGAGGGGGACCAGGCGGGGCAACCTGTTGGGAGAGGCTCAAGTGATGGGTTCCGGATGTACCGGGAGGGGAGGGGAGTCAAAGAGGATGGGGGCGAGGGAAAGGTGGAGAGCCAGAAATGGCCTGGAGCAGGGAGGGAGAGACAGGTCAGTGCTGGGTGGTATAAACATTGCTCCTCTGTACCTAAGATGGGATGGAGGGGGTGGGACTGGTGGCCCAGGAAGGGAAGAGGACACTGAGGGACTTGAGTGACAAGTGGGGGACTGAGAGGCAGGACGATCCTGGAGCAATCCTAGCGGAGGAGTGCTGGGACTCAGAGCCAAGGCAGACCCTGCTGGAGCGGGGGTGGTGTGGGCGGAAGCTGGGGAGGGGACAGGAGGGGCTCTCTCACCCCTCCCACGGCTGGAACCAGTCGTGTCGGCGGCAGGGTACAGGAAGGGCCTCTCGGTGCTCCCTCACCTTACCGACAAGGCTTTAAAGAGAAATACCAACAGTAACGCCGCTTTATTTGAGGGTTAAAGACGGGGCGGAGCGGGGTGAGGTTTGGGGCGGTGGGGCCCATTTTCCGGGAGATGAGAGGATGGGGCAGGGAATGTCTGGGGCTGATTTTTCGGAGGAGAAGCCGCGTTCAGACCGTTAGATTTTCCCAGCGAAAGTCCCGTCCTTGATCTGCTCTTTCCAGCGCTGCACCTGGAGGTGGGGGAGGGGAGTGGGCGCAGTCCTAACTCAGCCGACCCATCCACCCTCGCCTGACCTGGCCCGTCCGTGCGGCCCTCTCTCCGCTCACCCAGCTGATGGGGCACAGCGAGTGGTACACGCGGAAGTAGTACTCGCAGGGCTGTGTGCTCTTCCCGCGGCGGTTCATGGTCTTGATGCAGCGATGGTAGTCTGCCGAAGGGGGCGGGGCGGGGCAAGCAGGTGGGTAGTCCCGCCCCCACGGGAGGCCCCGCCCCCCGC
>SJYW01018817.1:388681-400080 GCA_006410735.1 Raphicerus campestris | reverse complement strand
CCCTACCCGATAGGCCCCGCCCCTTCCGAGATTCAGTCCCAGCCCAACCTGGAGGACCCGCTCCTCCCTCGCCCCGCCCCTCCACGGAACGCGCCGCCCCTTTAAGAGAGGACCCGCTCCTCATCGGTAGGCCCCGCCCCTCCAGCCGTCGCCAGCTCCACCTTCTACCCCAACCTGGGGGCCCCGCCCCTCCATCGCCACGCCCCCTTTAAAGAGGTCCCTCCCCTCCGGCCGTCGCCGGCTCCCTCTCCACCCCAACGGTCTCCGCGTCCTCGTGCGGGGCGCGCCCCTCTCCGCCTCGCACCTTCTCGCATCCGCCGCCCCTGACCTGGCCCGCGAGGTCTTACCCAGGAAGTTCTGGTAGCAGTTGCGGGTCTGGTTCTGGTTGGGGAAGCGCGGGTCGAAAGGCGGCGTTGGCCATTTCCCCTTGCAGGGCTTTGGGCACTCAGCACCCAGCATCGGCGAAGGCGGCGCTGTGGGGAGGAGTGGGTTCCGTGGGGCCGACCAGCGCCCCTCGCTCCGCCCGGCTCCTGACGCTCGCCCCGAAGCCCAGCCCCCGTCCCCACCTGTCCGGCGCTCAGCAGACGTCGGCGGGTCGCTGGATCAGCTGTGCCTGTGGTTCCGTCGGGGGTGGCCCTTGCTGCGGAGTCTCGGGGGTCCCAGCCCAGAAAGCACTACCCCTCGGGCCCGATTGGCTGGGCCCCCCGGAGCCGCAGCCAATGGGAGCCGCTGCGCTGCAGGGAACGTTGCAGGACGCCGGACTGGGGTCGGTGCGGAAGACCCCTGCCTCCGCCGCCCACCGTCCCCTCTCGGGCCGACGCGCGCACACCGGCAGCAGGCTCTACTCATTCAGGCCGAGTCTCAGACTCGGGCTTTTAATCTCTGAGAAGCTGGGGCACCACGCGGGCTCTCCCGGGCCTCGGCTCCTGCCCCCCGCCCCGTCCCCTATATAAACGTATAGACAGCTCTGGTCTCTACCCGACAAGAAGCACCCCGCTCTCGCCCGGCCTTTGCAGCACCCTGCTTCTTATAGGCCTGGGGGCCTGTGAGGAAGAGGAAAGAGCCAGGGTAAGGTCCAGGCTCCTGGACGCCAGGGCCAGGCGTCAGGCGTCAGGCGGACCTACAGGGCTCAGGGGCTACCTGGCCCCGGTAGGCTCCTCTGGACACTGGCGACTGAAGTTGAGTCCCTCGCATCCCGCTATTGAGACTGCTGCGAGTGCGGCCTGCTGAAGAGAGAGAAAGAGAAAGCAAGCTAGAGAGGGCTTGGGGGACCCGCGGGGAGAGAGTAGGGGGTGGCGATTGGGGGCGTTCCTGCTCCAGGGCCCGGCAAGCCTGACCTGGAACCCATGTTTCACCGTCAAGGTCCCTCCTAGCTTTCCCTCCCTCCTGCCTCCTCTATATTAAGCCTGAATGGATCCTTCACCCCAGCATCCAAATGCACTAACAAACATCTCCTTTCTCTCAAGAAGTCCTCTCATGTCCCACATCCTAAACCAGCTTCCTCTTCAGGTTCCTCCTTCCCTTCCAGCGAATTCCTTGGAAAGAGCTGGTGAACTCTTCCTCTCCCATTCCCCTTGACATGTGTGTGTGTGTTATGACGGGAAATACACACCCTGCAGAAATTACCATTGTAATGATTTGAAAGTGTGCAATTCAGTGGCATTAAATTGCACTCATAATGTTGTGCAACCACGTAGTTTCCAGGACGTTTTCATCACCCCAGAAGGAAACCTCGCATCCTTGAGGCAGTTGCTCCCCACCCCTCCCACCCCTTGCAGCTCCCGGCAGGCAGCCACCAGTCTGTTTCCTGTCTCTTGGGATTTGCCTCATCTGGACGTTTCATGCAAACCACATCGTACACGACGTGGCCTTGTGTGTCTGGCTCCTTTCACTCAGCCACGTTTTCAAGAGTTGCAGCTAGCTGAGCTTGCCCCATTCAAGTCCCCCCTCTTCCCTTCCTTGCTGTTAAATCTAGAGGTTCTGTCCAGCACCCCCCCCCCGGTCTTCCTTCACCTGCTTGCAGCGTTCGACATGGCTACTCCCATGTTCCTGGTCATTTTCTTCACTTGGTGGGTTCAGGACGCTTTTCCATGCTCACCCTCTCTGACCATGTTTCCCCCTTCCCTAAACACCGTGGACCCTGTCTCCACCCGCCCTTGCTCGCTGGTGACCTCCCAGGCTCATAGCTTGCGGAAGCTGTCCACGTGCGGGTGAGTCTCCATGTCATTCTAGACCTGTGTCCAGCAGCTTACCCCACATCCTCACCTGACATCTCAGAGGTGAGATGTCCAGGACGGAATTCCCAGTCTTCTCCCTGACACCTGCCGCACCCACAGCCTCCACTGCCGCACCTTCTGGGTGTCCCAGATCCCAAACCTCAAGGTCACCTGCGGTGCCGTATCAAACACACACAGCCCATGAGCTGGCCCGTGGGCTCAACCATCAGAGCATCTGCGGAGCCCCACTCCTCCGTACTCCCGTCCCCGCCCCTCTGGTCCAAGCCACCATCACCTTGTGCCTCGGTCAGCATGGCAACAGCCTGGCCCATTCCTCTCCTGGCGTCCACTCGTCCCCTTCCACCTCTCCACCCTTCAGCCAGAGAGCATCCTTTCTAATATACATAAGTTCCAGCCATCCTGCTCAATACCCTACAGGGCCACTCAGCAGCGAACCCACACCACTTCAGGTGGCCTGCAAGGCCCTGCGTGACCGCGATTCCCACTCCAGGACGTCCCAGAGCTCCCCGTCAGCCCAGCACATCACGTGCCCTCCTGCCTCAGGGACTCTACCGCGGCTGTTCTTTCTGAAGGGAACGGATTTCCCCAGATGTCCGCACAGCTTCCTCACCTCCCTCCTTGAGATCTTCACACAGATGACACCAGATCTCTGAGGCCCTCCTGGACCAACTCACCCGGTACCGGAACCTGCTTACCCCCACGCCTAACTCTCCCTACCCTGTGATGTGCCCAGAGCCCTCCCGCCTTCTACCGTACAATATAGTTGATATGGATTCTGTTGTCAGAGTTGCCAACCCCAGCAGTACTGTGATCTTGTGGGGCACCATCCCTTACACTGTGGGATGTTGAGGGGTATCCCTGGGCTCCACCCCAAAGATGCCAGGAGCAGCCCCCTCCCCGAATTGCTCAGTGCCACGTCCCTAGTGCATAGAATGATGCCTGGTGCCTGGTCAACACTCACTCTATGCTGAGAGCCCAGAGGGAAGTTAGGAAAGAGGGAGTGAGCCCCCTGCCTCCTTGTGGACACCAGGTAGAGAGGATCATGACCACCGCCAAATACCTGGGCGAAGGAGCAAAAGCGCCCAACACGTCCTTTATCTTCTCCACCTTGGAGGCCTCGTCCTTCATACTCTCAATTTCCAAGAGGGTGGGCAGGAGGATCTCCAGGTTCGACCCCACTGTGGCCACAGGGCCCTGGTCTGGCTCCCTCTCAGGCTCTTGAGACACTCTCCCGGGCTGCTGGGAGACCCTGGCCTCCATCTTTGAGATCGGGGTCAGTGAGGTGGGCGACTCGGGTATGTCCTCCCACCTCGTATAGGGCAGAGGGATGGGAGTCTGAGAGGCAACATTCATCTTGGGGCTGCTGGCCGCACGCCTGGGGTGAGAGGACATGTTGGAAGGTGCCTTTGAGTCCTGGGGCATCTCCTCCACCCTGACCCCCAACTGCGGCTGCTCCCTGACCGCCACCAGCGTCTCCTCCAGCACGGGCAGATGGGTGGGGCTGAGGAGTACTCTGCCCATCGTGGACAAGTCACGCCCCTGCGAAGCTGAGAGCCAGGAGGGCAGGTCGACCAGAGCTGACCTCAAGGTGGGGTCCTTGGAGCCGGCGATGATCATCAGCTTGGCAAGGGTGAGCCCTTCCACAGAGAAGGGCCTGGTCTGCTCCTGGGGGGCTTCTTGGATGGCCAGTTTCTTGGTCTTGACCCACTTCTTCTGCTGCCCCACCTCCTTGGATTTGAAGCCTGGCCTGTCCAGAGCAATCTCCTCCTTCATTGTGTGGACCCTGTCCTCCAGCTTGCCCTTGCCCTTCAAGCCGTTCACGGCGATCTCCTGGGCCCTGCGGACCAGGATTTCCTCTGACTTCTTCTCGGTGGTGGTGAAAGGCACCTCCACGGTCGTTTTCTGAGTTCTCGTCTCTACCACATTCTTCTCCTTGGTGCCCATTAATTTCACCGGCTCTGGCTTCTCTTCAGGCTTCCTCTTCTCAAGCATATCCCCTCCGTTGCTTCTGGAGGGCACCACGCTGACGCTGTCAGGGCCCAGTGTCATGCGGTGTTGGGTGGGTGAGGTTAGACCCTTCTGGGATGGGTCAGGTAGGAACCCAGATTTCCTGTTGGGAGCAGGGTGGGAAACAGCCTTTGGGGAAACACCAGGTGTTCCTGGGGCCCTCTGAGATGGCGCAGCCATAGCTAGGGCCTTCTGGGGGATGGCTGGTGTATGATGGGGTTTCTGAGATGGGCCAGGCACGGCTGGGGCCTTTTGGGGAATGGTTGGTACATGAGGGGGCTTCCGAAATGGGGCTTTTTGGGGAGCAGGAGGATAAGCTGTGGCCTTCTGGAAGCGGCCGGATGCAGTGGACATCTGCAGTGGAGCAGGCATGGCTGAGACCCTCTTGGACTGGTCAAGGATGAATGGAGCCTTATGAGGGACAGTGGGCACAGCTAGGGGCTTCCAGGTGGGTGGCAGAGGCCTGGCTTTCTCGTTGAAAGTGGGGAAGTTGGGAGTGTAGGCAGCCGGGCGGATGGAGCAGCTGGACATGGTGCTGGTCTCAGAGTCCATCAGGCTGTCCACGTGCTGCTGCCACGCACACATATCCAGGTTGCCACAGGTGCCCAGAAGGGGTGTTTCAGGGCTGTGCTCCGAGATACAGTGTAAAGGGGTCTCCAGTAAGCCTGCCAGGCACGCACCGCCCTCAGAGTCAGAGCAGCCCTGTGGGTGGGGGACGCAAGGGGAGTGGTGGTCAGGCTGATGGAGACACCCAGACGCCGGCCGCGGCCCCTCCACCCTCAGACCCGGGGGTCCAGGCCCCCAGCCCCTCCTCCCTCAGACCCCGAGGTCCAGGCCCCCTGCCCCTCCTGCGCTGTCTCAAGCGTTGCCCCAGCCCTGGATATACAACTGCCTTAGGAGAAGACTCCATGTGGTCTGTTGTGTTGGAAATGATGCTGAAGATGGTCCGAATGGTGATGCTGGGCTTCTCTGGGGGGTGGGGGGAGGGGATGCAGGGAGAAAACAGTCTGAGCCCTCCGCAGAAAGGTCAGAATTTTGGGGGTCCACTCATGGAGGAGGGTGTGTGCTCACCAGAAACTTGGATTTCAGTCTTCGGTCTGCCGGATTGGAGGTCGGGTTGGGGCCTGCAGAGGAAATTTGGTGTGAGTCTGGCAGCTTCTGCACCGAGACCCACCCCCGGCCCCCTTGCCCTGCTGGGCAGCCAGGCCCGTGCCTACTTCTTTTCCGTGGATTTCTTCCTGGCGTCCGCATGCTCCAGCTGGGACCACACGAGAGGCAGAGAGTCGCCCACGGCCTGAGACTTGAATTTGCGCTTGAGGGTCTGGCGGTGTGTATGTAGTAGGGGGGTGTGGTGGTCAGGAGGTGCAGCCCCTCAACCCCTCATGCCCCACGCTGCTCTCTCAGACCCCCCGCCTCCCCAGGCCCAGTGGCCCACTCACCTTGGCCTTCTGTCTCTGAGCTGTCAGAATCTTGTAAGGAAAGGTGGGCTTGGCAGTCGTGACTGGAAAGAGACAGGGACCCATCAGGTCAAGGACCCAGGGATGGTGGGCGGAGGCCCCGAGGAGACTCATGGCAGGGCTCAGCCAGGGGACAGGGGGAGAGAGGGACTGCTGGGGCTCCGTCCACACCTGGCAGAGGAGCTGAGACTGGGGGATGGGCCTAGTGGACACCCCAGCCAGCTCACCTGAATGTCTGTGGTGGGACAGGACCTGTGGAAGGGGAGGGGGGCAGTCAGGAAGGGGGTCTCCTCCTGGTGTCCATATCTCCACTACCTCCCCAGTCCAAAGCCCCAGCCCATCCCCCCTCAGGCCCAGGGGTCCAGACCCCTAGCCCCCTTCCCAGGGCTCCTATACTTTCATGGCTTTTGGTCCTGACTCCCTCTGGAATCTAGAACCAAAGCTGCCCCCAGGGGTCCGTGGGGGTTGGGGCCACACCTGGAGGCGCCAGGTGGAGGCAGGAGGCCCTGGTTGGGAGAGGCCCGTGGGGGGCGGGTGCAGGGTCCTCGGGGCCCAGGAAGTGGCGGGCTGCTGGAGCTGGCTGATCAGGCGTATCCAGCGGTCGAACAGGAAGCCGACCTCGTTGTCGGGGGCGTCCAGCTCCAGGTAGTAGTAGCGGCCTGAGACCAGGCGCAGCTTCAGGCGCCAGGCAGACAGGTCGTGGACGTAGAGGTGGGCCAGGTCCAGTGGGATCATCCTGGGAGAGGGACACGGTGGCGGTAGCGCGCGCGCCGGGCGCTCGGGGCCCTGCGGCGACAGAGCGCGCCCCCCGGCGCGGGGCACGGAGGCGCGGACGGAGGCACCTGGTGAGGACGAGGTTGGCGCACTTCCTGTCCTCGGGGGGCTGCGCCATCAGCAGCATGTCCGGCAGCACCAAGCCTGGCAGGGAGGCGGCCACGCCCATCGTCACTCGGTTGGTCCTGTGGTGCACGTACACCGGGGCCCCTCGGTTGGTCACCTGGGGGTCCAGGGAGAGGGGCTGGGACCACTCGGGTCTCTACGCTCCTCTGGCTCCCCCACAGCGAGCCTCCCATCCCCATCACGCCTCCCAGCTGCCTCTTGCCCGCCGAATCCGCCAGCCCGGACCGGGGGTCTCCCGCCCCTCTTGGCCCTCTTCCGCCCGCCCGCGGGGCGCGGAGAGTCGGGGACCTGGATGAAGTTACTCTCGAACATGGGCAGCGGGCGGAGGGGCAAGTGCTCCCCCTGCTGGAGGGTCTTCTGCAGCTCGCCCAGAGTGGGGACCCACTGCGGGGGTCCCCGGAGTGCCTCCGGACGCCTCATGTTCCGGAGCCGGTTCATGACGGCTGCAGAAAGGACGGGTCACCCGGGGGCGCGGAGGCAGGGACCCGGCACCCTGGCGCCTGGCTGCCCCGGCCCCTGCCCCAGCCCACTGGGCCCAGCCCCTCGGACTTTAGCGGCTCCAGCGGGTGGAGCTTCCCCAGGGCTCGGGCATGGCCCTGCAGGGGTGGTCCGCGCCGGCCTGGGGGAGGAGCCTTCCTCGGAGGGGCTTTGTGACCTCATGGACCACAGGTGCGGGGCTTCACGGGAACTCCCCAGGGACAGTGGGCTCCCTTCTCCTCCTGGGACCCTGCCCCGGAGTCCCAAAGGCTGGGGTGGGTGAATCAGAATACCCGCTGCAGACCCAAACTAGACAACCCAGGGCCCTCTGGGAGGCTATAAATGGATAATTAAATCCAAGGGTTTCTGACTCTTAAAGAGGGGGAGGCTTCAGTTACAGTCCCCACTTGCCAATGACCCTTCTCCATGCTGCCAGGAGCCTCAGTTTCCCTGTCTCTAAACTTGTGTCTGTGGTAGTGGTTGCCGTATGTTGTTACAACGAACTTGTACTGGCCTAGTGCTGTACGTTCGGACATCAGGTTTGGATTGAGCCAGAGTGGGCAGAGTCAAACTGACTCTCCCTAGCTGTGTGGCCTTAAACGACAGGATTCCCCAGGAGCCTGTTGCCTCCTCTGTAAAATGAGGCGGGTGGGTGCCGGGGAGTGCAGGGAATCTTGTAAATGAAAGCCCACACGTAGGGCCTGGCCCACAGCAGGCCTGCAATGAATGGTCATTCTTGTCCCTTTCTGAGGTCTTTTGGGGAGGGTGGGTGCTGCTACTCTGTCATTCTAAATATAGTGTTTATTTTCTTTTTTTAATGTGTCATGCAAAATATGTGGCCATTATAAAAGTTCTGGAAAATACAGAGAAACACAAATAATGAAAGTCACCAGCAACTCCACCCCTACCTTCTACCTGAGCTGGCCATTGCCAACACTGTGGTGTATTTCCTTCTAGGGTTTTAAACTAATCCATATATCTATCTCCATCTCTTTCTCTGTGTGTGCGTAAACACACACAACGGGAACCACACAGTGGTTTGTAGCTCGCTCCTCCTATGCCAAAGGCAGGCTCTGTTAACATCTCTCTTCGCGGCTGGCATGTTCTGTCACATAGATAGGCACTATAATTTATATAACCATCCCCTATTGTTGGGCATCTAGGCTGTTTTCAATTTGCTGTTGTAAACACTGCCATAAAGAACAGCCTTGAACTTGCAACTCTGCCCTGTACTCGTAAACTTCTGGAATCTTCCATTAAATATTTATTGGGTGCCTAAGAAGTGCTGGCCACCAGGTGAGGCTCAGACGCAGCACTAAGAACTCATGGTCTCTGGGGGTGACCCAGAGAGTACATGGTCCCCCCTCAGGGACCCCAGCATCGAGCCCCCAGCCCTCAGAGAAATCACCTCTAAGTGGATGTGTATGACGAATTTAATTCCCCCTTCTCCATCTCACAAAGGTTTCTCACATTTTTGTACAAAAACCCAGGCCTCCTTTCCCCCTCCCTGCCCACCCCAACATAAAAAGTTAATAGTTTAATAAATAATAATATGCTCCTGCCCAGGCCCAGAGGGGTGGGGGTCAGGGAGACCCTGTGGCCAGACTTAGAGACCCATGAATCTGGGAGCCAAGGTCCTTCCTCCTCAGGGACCCTGGAGCGCACCTGCCTCCCACCACCCCTGTTAAATAAATAAGTATAAATAAGGCACAGATGCCCCTCTGCCCAGGTCTCCGGGATGGATCCTGGAGGGATCGTCTCTAACTAGGAGAGAATGGAGTGCGGGGGCGGGATCCTCTGACCGCCAAACTCCATCCCGAAATAAATAAATAAATAAGATCTGGCTTTGAACGGCACCGGTGGCTCTGGGCGGAGGGTCACAGCCGAGTTTTCAGCAGCAGCAGGCCCCGCACGGCCCAGTCGAGCGTCAGCTGCAGCCCCCCCAGGATGGCGTGCGCTGCCCGGATGCCCCCCCAGGCTGAGGCCGGGGGCGCAAGGGGGGGTGCCGGAGGGTCTGGGGGCGCCTGGGGCAGGGCCAGGCGGGACATCTGTTAGGAGAGGACAGAGGGTTAGCGTCAGGCCAGGGGTGCAGTAGGGTGTCCCAGTAAGGAGGGGGCATTGTTTGAGGCCTGTGCTGAACCAGGGTTGGAGGAGGACCAGGGTCCTATTTCCACAGCGTCTCGGGGCTGGAAGGTGGGGTGTCGGGGGAGAGAGTCCTGCAGGATGCTGAGTTCAGAAATTTGAGGATGGGGTTCCAGAGTCAAGTTCAGGGAGCCGGGGTGGGTCTGTAAGGTCAGGGCTGGGATCCTGGGGCTAAGGTCTTAGATGTGGGATCTCTGGGATCAGGCTCAGACACTCATGGGTGAGGGCTGGGGCCTCAGAGCTGAGAATCGGAGTCTGAGTTCCAGGGCCTTTGGGCTCATGTCCAGGAACTGAGGACTGAAGTCTTACCACCTCAGGGTCTTGGGTCTGGGGCTTAGAAAGTCAGGGTCTTGGTGTCTTAAGGGTCACAACCTAGGTCTCAGCTCTTGGGGACTCAGGGCTCAAGGTCTGGGGTCTTCTCATTGGAGACTTCAGGATCTAGGTTCTTGGCGTTCTTGGGGTCAGGATCTAGATCCTTGTAGAGCGAGGGTCTCCAGGCTGGTTTTGAGTCAGAGCTCATCCTTATAGGGTCTGAGGTCTTAAGGTGTCAGGATCTCAGGGCCAGGGTGTGTGTGTGTCGGGGGCGGTGGGTCTCAGGGTCTGGAGGTTCAGAATTTCCTGGGCTTGGGGTCTGGAATCTTCCTGTCTTGGGGCCAAGGTCTCCAGGTCTTGGGATGAGGGTTTGGACTCTCAAATCTTAGGACTTCAGGGTGGGAGACTCGGAGTAACAAGATCATGGGGTCTGAGTCTCCAGGTGAGTTTAGAGTTTCTAGGCAGGACTTCGGAGTCCGGGGGCTCAGGGACACGAGGAGAGGGTCTCAGAGTGCCCTGGAGTCCGGGGTCTCAAGGACATGGGGAGAGGGTCCCAGAGTGCCCTGGAGTCCAGGGCCTCAGGGACATGGGGAGAGGGTCTCAGAGCGGGGCTGGAGTACAGGGGCTCAGGGCCAGGTCACCGTACCAGGAGCTGCAGCCGGCGCAGCAGCCGGTCCAGCCGGGCCTGCAGAGTGCCCAGCTCGGGCTCCAGGGTCCGCAGGGAAGGGCCTCCTGAACGTCGCAGCCACTGGACGTGCCTCAAGTAGGAGAACAGGTCTGCCCGCAGCCGTGTCAACACTCCCGGGAGCTGGGGGCCCGGCGGGGGTAGGGGGCGTCAAGGAGCCGCCTGGCAAGCGCCCACACCAGCCCCCAACCCCCTGCACCCGCTTCAGTGGCCCACTTCCACCCTTACCTGCAGCGCTCCCAGCGCCCCCGCACTCATGGCCAAGGTGGGGAGCGAATCCAGGCTGTGGTCTCCGTCAGCTGGGAATTTGTCTCTCTTGGGGGTAAAAGAGACCGTGAGAGGGACCCAGACCAGCTCCAGGGGGTCCTTCCTCCCCCATCACACGCTCCTGACCCCCTTTCCCCCCCTGTCTCGGCCACCCTGGTAGCCCAGAAGCCCTCTGGTCTCGGTGCTGGCCCCTGCCCGTTCCTTGCAGGCTGTCTTACCAGCTGTGCGGCCAGCTGCCGAGTGTCCGCCAGGAGGGAGCGGGTCAGGAGGACGGCGCTGTCCAGCTCAGCGCGAGGGTCCGGGGAGGCCCGCGGCGGGGCGGGCGGCGGCCCCGGGGCAGCAGCTCTATCGGGCCACAGGCTCAGGGCGGCCAGGACCAGGCAGCAAACACCTGGGGAGGTGGAAAGGTGGGAGGAGAGGGCAGCGGCTCAGCCCCGACCGGGGGTCTGAGGGAGGAGGGGCTGGGGTGCGGGTCCCGGTCCCCGGGCGGAGCGCCCAGGGCTCGGCGCAGAACCTGGGCGGGTTTCCCTCTCCCTCCCCGGCTCGGGCTGCCCCGCCCGTCGGAGCAGACGCGGCCCCGGGGCGGGTAGACGGGCCGGGCGTCTCCCGTCCGCCCCCGGACGCCGGAATCCGGGCCCCGGGGCGGGGCACGGTCGGGGGAGACGCACAGGCCAGGACCTGCCCCCCTCCCGGGGCTCGGGAGTCCGAGCCGGACCGAGAGCAGGGGAAAGAGACCCGGGGGAGACAGAGCCACCGGAGGAGACCCCGCGGCGGCCGACCTCAGCGGGCCGCAAAGTCGGGGATGCCCGGCCGCACACCTGGGCGGCGGGGAGGCGGGCGCGCCGAGCGTGCACGCGGCGGGCGGAGAGGGCGCCGGCGGCTAGGTGCGCTGGGGGCCCGGGCCGCCGCCGCCCA
>SJYW01018817.1:364097-375665 GCA_006410735.1 Raphicerus campestris | reverse complement strand
TGGGATCCTGCGGCCCTTGGGCCAGCAGCTGCTTGCCCCACTTCCCACCAACGCTGGACGACTGCAGCCCTCGGCCTCGGGATGGAAACCTTCCTGGAAGCTCCTTACGGTTGAAGACGGCCCGGCCCCCTTCCTCCCTCTTCCTTTCTCAGGAGACAAGAGCCCACACCAGCCTAACCCTCCACATGTGTTTTGTGTTTTCCCCAATAAATATCTTGCAGTCTTTGTCCCTCGTCTGCCTCTCCAGGCACCCCAAACTAACCGAGGACACTGGGCTGCAGGAGGTCTGGATGGGGGGTTGGGTCTGGGCTTGAGATTCCCTGCACCACCCCACCCCGCCCCTGGCTCCTGTCCCCCCTCCACAAGGGGCGGCCTGGACCGCTGGGCTCCTAGGGCCCCTTCCCCTGCTCCAGCAGCATCCCTCCCCAGACAGACATGCAGTGCTTGGGAGGGAGAGCCATTTATCTGGGGCAGGAGAGATGGGAGACAGGCACGCGTATCCTGGTGGCCAGGGGCTGCTGGGGGTGGCAGCGCGTCTCCGTCGGGTGCTCACAGCTGGGGCCACACGTTCATCTGCAGGAGGGAGGGTGGGGTTAGTGGCGGCTCGGGACCCCTGCATCCCAGGTCCACCACGCACGGCCAGGGGCCCATTCCTCCTGCTGCCCCCACAACGGACTCTCACACTTGCTTATTCAGTGCTCCTCCGTTCTTCGCGGCCTGCTGTGCAGCTTTAACTCAGCGGACCCCAGGGGTACAGGGTGAGTGATGAGAGGCAGGCAGAGGCCTAGAGAGAAGTCAAGGGGACCACAGAGGTACAGTGATACAGAGGGACATGGGAGATGGACTGTGACAGACACAGGGACCCAGAGAGACAGACAGGCAGAGAGAGATGACACGGGGGAGAAATTATACGGGCTGGGCAGAGAGGAGCACCTGGAGTCCCATCCACAGTCCCTCTATTCCAGTTCTCTGTCTTGTGGGGGGGCTGGAGCCACCTCGCCCTGCCCGTGAGAGAGTCCTGTCTTTGGACAGGCCCGCTCTCCTTCTCAGAGGGGCCTAGAGTCTAATCAGCTTGGCCACCAGTTTCTGGCAAGTGGTTCTGGCACCAGAGGTCCACCACAGCTGGGCTAGGCTTCTGGGCAAGGTAAAGTGTTTCCAGGGGATGATGTCAGCCACTGGCGGTTATTTCCACATGGCATGTCAAATTGTGTGCCAGCTCATGCTTTGCCTAGGCATACATTTGTTCATCTTCAATTGTTTCCTCATCTGAACCACAACATAGCATAGGATCTGGGTGACTATTCTCGAAATTCTCTCTCTCTCACACACACAAAAAAGTATATAACTAGCATCCTTCTGGTTGCAGAGGAGGGAAGTTAATTCATCACCAATAGAGAGTGTCTTAGGACATGGATTTAATTCCTTTATGGAACCCCTCATTTGGGAAACTGATTTGATCATCCATCCATTGCTCCACTTACCTATTCACCTACCAACCACCTCTTTCATCTGTCCTCTCAGCTGTCTGCCTAGCCATCTGACCCAAATCCATTCAACTACCCATCCACCTGTCATCAATCAGTCCCACCATACTGGAAATTCCCTCAAGATCCCTGAGGTTAGGACTCAGCACTTTCACTGCCTTCCCCTGTGTTCAGTCCCTGGTCAAGAAGTTTAAATCCAACAAGCCACACAGTGCAGCCAAAAACAAAATTCCAAAACCCTCACCATATCCACCCATCCACCCACCCATCCATCAACCAGTTCATCCATCCATCCATCCATCACTCATCTATCCATCCATTCATCCACCCACCCACCCAATCATCAGCCTGACTTCCTGAGGTCACTCTTAGCTGGAGAATGCTAAGAACAAAGACACCAGAGACCCAGATCTTACCCTCTAAGGCCTCCCTCTTGGGTGTGAGAGACAGTATCAGTACACACACACACACACACACACACCCCCACCCCCACACACACACACACCCCACATGGCAATACAAACAATAAAAGAGGGTAACTCAGACCATGAGAAGACCCAGAAAAAGGCACTGAAATCGGACTAGGATCGTAAAAGACATCTGATAAACTTTCTATGCAGAGTGAAGACTACAAGTGCACCCCTGATGAAGGTGAAGGTGTGCACAGAGGCCAATTGGTGCGAGACATCCTGACCATGATGGACGGGGGTGGGGGACAGGGGTGTTATCATCACTGCAGAGAAGGCAGGAGAGTGGGGGATACGCACAGAACGAGCGGCTTGGATTCAACCAGAGGGCAGCAGGGAGCCCCAGCAGGTCTCTGCACTCTGGAGAGTACAACAGCTAGCCCCCCTGGGCAAGACGTGGCACCTTTTGGGGACCTCAGTGTCCTCCCTGGGATGTTACGGTAATATTAGTGACCTCAGAGACTGTTACAGTGGGAGGACTGGATGGGAAACGAGACCGGGTGTGCATGGAGACTGGAGGCAATGGGATCAATATCCCCAAATATCCAAGGAGCCGATAGTGACTCCGCGGCCCTCATGGCTGAGGCGTGTGTGTTAGTCGTTCAAGTCACGTGCGACTCTTTGCAACCCCATGGACTGTATGTAGCCCACCAGGCTCCTCCGTCCATGAATTCTCCAGGCAGGAATACTGGAGTGGGCGGCCACGCCCTTCGGCAGGGGATCTTCCTGACCCAGGGATCGAACCCAGGTCTCCTGCACTGCCGGTACTCGTCACCATTTGAGCGACCTGGAAATTCCACGTCTGGGGACAGGCTCTCAATTGTCTCTCCCCGCCTACACCCACGCGTACTGTCTCTGGGTCTTCGTCCTCTGGTCTCTGTGCTCTTCGCTTCTCTCCCTCCCGATCTTGACCTATACCTGTCTCTCTTCCCCGCGTGTCCCTGTCCCTTTCTCTCCACTTTCCTGTCCCTTTGACGTCTCTCCCCTCGTCCCCGCCCCGCCCCGCCTCCCCACCCCTCACCTCGGGCTCACTCGGTGCCCACTCCCGCCGCCCCAGGCCCGGCCTCCAGCGAGGAGAGCTGCAGGCGCACGCGGCGGGAACCGGCGGCGGGCGGCGGGGGCGTGCGGGCGGCGCGGCGCGCTCCTCGGGAGCCGGGCGCGGCGCGCCGGCCAGCGGCGGAGGAAGCCGGCGCCGACCAGCGGCGGGAGAGCTTCCGCGCGATGCGGGCGAGCGCCGAGGGCCTCAGGCCGTAGTCGCGCTCGAGCTCCTGGCGCGAGATCTCGATGTTGCCGGTGTACCAGAGGATCCAGCCGAGCAGGCTCAGGAAGACGAGCAGCGCGCCCGTGTAGATAAGCAAGTCACCGAAGTCGCGGCCGCGCACCTGCAGCTGCGCGAACACGCCGGTCAGCAGCGCCGCCATGCCCGCCACGTCCAGCGCCACGGCCAGCAGCAGCGCCATCCGACAGCGGCCCAGGCCGGACGCCAGCCCCGGCGCGCCCGCCGCCGGGGACGGTGCACCGCTCGGCGGGGTCCCCGGCGAGGTGCACACGGCCGGCGCCGCCGCCATGGCTGGCTCTGACCCGGGGAGAGCGCGTTCCGCGTTCCGGGTGCGGTCCGGGGCGGGGTCAGGGTTCTGCGCCAGGTATGCCCGGCGCTCTCCTGGTCACCTGGGCCGGGCCGGGCGTGGAAGGGCCCGGCCCGGGGGCTCCCTGGCTCTCAGGAGCCGATGCTGGGGCTGGCTGGGCGCACAGGTTAGTGTGGCCCGGGCCCCCTGCGCCCCCGAGTCTGAAGCCGCACGTGGTCCAAATTCAGGACTTTCTGTTGGAGGCACCGTAAAGCGCGTGGGGGGTGGTGGTGGAGCCCAGGCATTGTTTCTCTGCCTGCCTCCCGCGCCTCCTGGGCAGTGGGCCACTCGGTGGGGACAGGTGGGGTCAAAAAACAAGGGTCAGGCAAAGCCCTGGCCCTCAGAAGGAAGCAGGGGATCGGCAGTCAGGGTGCCTTAAGGGATGGAAGTGGGCACCTATTGCCTGCCTGCCGAGGTCGCCTGTATGGTCCAGAATGATCCCACAGACAGAGCGGTGTGTCAGACTCACAGGAACGCTCGCCACCATCAGATTTAGAGCACTCCAATGGAAGGAGCAAGGCAGACCCCAACGTCCCTGTTTGCTCAGGTTTCTCCTGGCGCCTCCGGACTGTCGGGACTCATTAGGGGCGAAGTCCAAGGGCAAGGAGATGGACAAAGCCTCTGCCCTCGAGGGGACATAATCACCAGTTGTCCTGATGGAGGTGACATAAGGCCCTGTCATTCCTTCTGTTCACTTGGGAGTCTTGCCAGGCCCTGTGCTGGCCAGGCTGCAACAGAGATGTATCAGGCGAGGCTCCTTCCCCTTAAGGAGGACCCTGACCACAGAAAAGAAAAGATTCATAAAGTGTAACGGCCGTGAACGGTGCTGGTGGGAATGGGGCGCCAGGCCGCAAGGCACAGCGAAGAGGGGGAACGGTAATGGAAGCTCTAAGGGAACCAGAGATTTCGCAGGCAAACCTCCTCTCCTCCGACACAACTCGGCCTTAGAGGAAATCCACGTCCCCAGAGGGTGGTGGACTGCGAGAAAGTTTCGTCCAGCTTCTCTATAGACTCACAGGGTTCAGGCGTTGAAGAGGGGCCGGGGGAGGGCGAATTGAGAGAAGGGGCTCCCGGGGATAGCCGAAGCTTTCCGAAGGTGGCCGAATGGAGACCGAGTGTTTCCGAAGCGAGCCGAAGTGGGCATGGGGCAAGAGGACGGAAGGCGGCCCTCCTTCTGAAGGGCGTTTCCGGAGAGTTCCGAAAATGTCCGAGGGGGCCTACTGCCTTCGTCGGGAATAGCCGACGGTCTACGAAGAAGCTGGAGGCCCTTGAAGTCCCTGGAACGAGGGTTAAATAGTTCACGCACTCACAGGTCCACTTATCAGACACATGTGTACACAGCACCCACTCTGTGCCAAGCACTCGGTGGCCATGTTGGAAAGAAGCCGCTGAGGAAGGGGACTTGGGGGTCTCCGGAGCGAGACTTGTTCGGAAATCCGACCGCGGAGTTCCTAGGACACATGAAGGGCCCCTCCCTAGCGGAAGGCTTCCGAAGGGCCCCGAACGCTTGGCGACTGGATGGCGGAAATAGCCGAATGTTGACGAGCTGCCTCGGAGGCGGGGGTAGCCGACGGCACGCGCGCGCCCAGACAGGAAGCGGAAATGCGTGTCGGTATTAAAGGCGTCGCCCCGCCCCCGGCCTGCCTCTTTCCGTCTCCGGCCGCCGCACCGAGAGGAGGTGAGTGGAGGCCTCTTCCTCCTCCCGCGTTCCTAGCTCTCGTGCCCGATGCCCGTGTTTGTGCCCCGGCCTGGTCGCTCTCGCCGCGCCCCTCTCTTTTTTGGCTGCTCTCCTTTGGTCTCTCTCGTCCGCCTGAGTTCAGCCCCGCCGCCTTAGGCCTCTCAGGCCCGCCTGGCAGACTTCTAGGCGCCCTCGGCCCACGTGGTGTTCCCCCCACCCCCATTCCTCGCGACCCCCCAAAACACCCCTTCTCTGTGGTCAGGTTTCTGCCTGCTGCCTCGCTGACGTGTCCCCGCGCCCCTTTCCCCGCAATGTCCGCGCATCTTCAGTGGATGGTTGTGCGGAACTGCTCCAGCTTCTTGATCAAGAGGAACAAGCAGACGTACAGCACCGTAAGTGGGGCCCCGACGCGTCGGTTGGAGGGAGGGCCCTGCAGTGTCGCCCCTCACGACCGCGATGCGTTCCCGTTCCCAGGAGCCGAATAACCTGAAAGCGCGCAACTCTTTCCGCTACAATGGGCTCATTCATCGCAAGACCGTGGGTGTGGAGCCGGCGGCGGACGGCAAAGGAGTCGTGGTGGTCATGAAGCGGAGATCGGGTGAGACTTGACCCTGGCTGGGCCCAGGCAGCTGACCCCCGTCCGGGGCAGGGGGCGTGGCTTTTCAGAGTCGGGGCTTGTGCTGTTGAATCAGGATTCCTGGGCTCGGGGGGTTTGCTTGGGAGGCTGGTTCCTTGCCAAGCGAGCCTACCAGTTACACGAGCTCATCATCTGAGAAGTGGAGAAATTAATAGAACCTGAGTCAGGACTACAAAATTGCCGGTGTTTGATGATGTTTTAAGAATAAATCCTTGAAGCACCCCGGGTGGAGGTGGGCATTAGTCTCTCCAGAGCTGGGGAAACGGGGCCAAACAGATGAGGCACCGACCGTTAGTTCCCACATGTGGGAAGTGAAGCTTCTGAAGCAGTAGTTAGACTCTAGTTGTGGCTGGGGGAGTTCAGAAGGAGGTCTCAGCATTCCACCCCCACCCCTCACCCAGCACCATTAACTGGTTTCCTCCACAGACTTCCTCTTTAGACTCTTAGAGGGGGTCAAGGGGAGGAGGGGTCTCTGGATAACGCTGAGTTAGTGAATCATACCTGCAGCATTTGTTTTTAAATGGGCACTGGGTTTTATGAGACAGAAACGAGTTTTTCCAGGCCCCTAATTGATTTCTCTGCGGGTTTTGAATTCTGTGTCCTGTTCAGTGACAGCACCGACCCCAGCTGCTGCCTCGTGCTCTCACAGGGACAAGGGTTAGCCTCTCTTCAGGAGTGCGGTCCTGGGGCAGCTAGCTGCGTATGCTGTTGGGCTTCCCAGATTCCCACACTCTCAAGAGCCCTGTTCTGGGCTGCTGGGTCCCCAGATCCTTGCTTTGGATTGTTGGTGGCTCTTTCTGGGCTGTCAGAAACTGGGTTGACCTGAGGGGTAATGTGGGCTCCCTTTTGGGGTCAGCGAAGGCTAATGGCAAGCCTCCAGTGTGGTACGGGGTCCTGGGCTTCTTGGGGGCACCCAGAGGCACAGGATGCAGCCGGGACCCCATCAGCTCTGAGGCACAGTAAAGGGGTGGGTTCGTTTCCATCCTGCCTGGGCAGTAAAGAGCGGACTCCAGCTGTGTGCAGGTGAGGGGCAGGCGCTTGGCACATACACCCCCACTGCCCTGCCTCTTCCAGTCCCTCCTGTGGCTCCAGGTCACCCCTCATTGACAGGGCCAGGCCTCCGAGCTCAGACTTCTGGACTCTTGTTGCCCAGACTGCTAGCTTGGGCCTGGGAGGGTGTGGACGTGAGAGGAGCAGAGCTGCTTTCTGGGGAGCACTCACTACCTGGCCCGTGCACTGCCAAGTGCCCGCCCACTTGGGTTCAGACGGCTGCTGTGCACATGCGACCTTACACATGAGAGTCCACTTTTGTCCATTGAGCCGAGCAGTGTTGTCTCCGGGCTGGGGTAGGGAGGAGACACCTGTATCGGTGCAGGGCCTGGCCTGTGGTCGTCCCTGTGATTGTCCCCTAAGTGAAGCTGGGAGATGAGGCAGCCTCTCGCACTCACACGGCCCAGGCACTCGGGCTCTCTGGGTGGGATTCTGCCCTCACAACAGGTGTGGGCACTGACATTCGAGACCCTTCTCCCCATCCCCCACCAGGCCAGCGCAAGCCGGCCACTTCCTACGTGCGGACCACCATCAACAAGAACGCCCGGGCCACCCTCAGCAGCATCCGGCACATGATCCGGAAGAACAAGTACCGCCCGGATTTGCGCATGGTGAGTGGGGCTGGACCGCGAGGCGGGCAGGGGCCCCGGGCACCTGGGCGATGCCACAGGGGGCAGTCCTCTCCTGACTGTGGAGACGGACCTGTGCTCTGGGAACACAAGATGGGGGGCACAGGCTCCCAGGAGGAAACCTGAGCCAACCTTTCCTGCAGGCCGCCATCCGCAGAGCCAGCGCCATCCTGCGCAGCCAGAAGCCTGTAATGGTAAAGAGGAAGCCGAGCCGCCCCACCAAGAGCTCCTGAGCCTCTGGCCTCCCCTCCCCAGAGCAATAAAGCTGCCAGCTGCCGCCTCCACCTGCGTTCTCTGTGCAGTTGCGAGTCTGTCCCGCTCCCATCTGCCCCCAGGGGCTGCCGGCGCCACAGTTCCCCAGCATCTGGGGTCTGAAGGGCCTGCTCCAGGCGGGGCCCTGAGTCCATGGCCCAGCGTTTCTGCCTGTCTGGTGGTTGGTGCACATTCAGACACTGGGGAGACTAGGAGTTGCACGTGAAGTAAAACCTATACTCATCACACCACCACACACTGCCAGTGCATGCTGAAACTTCAGGATAGACATGTGTGCAAGTTTCTGGTCTCCGAGTGGTCTCTGCTGAGGGGTGAGCATCTGGATGGAGGCTCAGCGCACCTCCTGTTTGGGTAGATCTATGGCCTGTGAAGGTGACGTGTGTGCTGTCTGGGACCCTGGCTGTGGAGTGTTCTCTGGAGTGGTCTGGAAGCCCCAGTGGGAGCTGTGGTGGAGAGGAGGGGTGCAGACTGACCCTTCCCTCAGCTGAGGGTCCTGGCAGCTCACAGTCTCCCGGGGGACCCTGCAGGTGTGAGCTGAGGATCTTGGGACTTAGGGGTGGGCAGGGCCCACTTGTTCCTTGGCCTTAGGTTCAGGGCCAAGTGCCCATCTGGAAAGGGAGCTTGCCTTTGGGGGCACCAGACAGCTCCTGAGTCCAGGACCCTGTGGGGCCCTGTCCCCAGCGGCAGAGGGGAAGGCAGGCTGCAGCGGTAACATCCTTGCACAGCCTCTTGGCTAGGAACCCGCCTGGCCAACTTGCCTCCCGCTGCATTGGGAGTGAGCCCTCAGGCCCTACAGCCCTGACCTCACCTGCTGCCTCATGGCAGATGCCTGCCCCCACCATGCCCAGCCACCCTCTCCCTGCTCTGCTCTGCGGCAGAGCCTGCCTCCAGCCCTGGCCCAGGCCCACAGCTCTGTCTCGGGTCTGTTTGCTGGGTCTGAAGTTGGTTCTGCTGCTGGATTCCTAGTGTTTGTGACAACCAGGATGTAGCACCACAGCTGGGTGCCTCCCTGGCTCCTTCCAGCTGTTTCTAGTGATCTTGGGTAAGTGAGAATTGAGGAGGTTGATGAGTGCCTGGGGGACAGCCTACACATGGTAAATGTAGTAATTAGCTGTCGTGCGAGATGGGCCTGTGCCATGTATATGTGTGTGTACACAGAAGTATACGCACATACTTGTGGAGTGGCTGTCTTGACACCCCGTGAAGTAGACATCCCCACCTTACAGATGTAGAAAGTGAGGCTCAGATGAATAAAGGTTACCCACGGCATGGCTCCTGGCATGTTCCTGGTGAACCTGTGTGCCAGCCATCTTGCCTTCCTGAGGACCCTGCCCTGCCACCCCCACCCCAGTCCCAGCTCTGTGCTGGGATCAGGAGCTCCATCTTTCCTCAGCGGATGTGATCAGGAACCCGTCCTGCCTAACCTGCCTCCCCAGATCTGTTCTCAGCCCTGCTGAAGCAGTGTCTAGTTTCAGTGGAATTTTGGTGACTTAACACCTGCTCAGAGCTCTGACAGTTCTGTCCCACTCCACGGAGAGGCAGCCCCACCGCCGCCTTTCACTGAGCCTCGCTGTTCTCTGGGAGGTGCTTGCCTACACTGAGCCTTGGTCCCGGGCATGCCCACCCCAGTGAGTGTTTAGCCCAGCAGGTCAGAGGCATGCAGCCGTGGGCATCTGCTGTGCTGCGTGGCGGCTGGTGGTCAGATTGCAGGGATCTCATCTACCCTGGATCCCTGCTGCTGTGGGCAGTCCACACACATGCAGTCCAGCTGGGCAGATATACATCCTGGCAAAAATGCTGGACGTGTGACAAAGGGAAAATCGAAAGCAGCAAGAGAAAAGCAACCTGTGAGGGAGGGCCAGACTGCTGTCTTCTCAGCGGGCACCGTGGGGCCAGGGTGGGGAAGAGCAGAAGACAAGTGCCCGGAGGTGGCCCCCCCGGCCCCCCCACAACACCCCTCCGTGCCAGTGGCCAAGCTGCCCGGGGGCCGGTTCTGCGCTGTGGCACTAGNGTAATTAGCTGTCGTGCGAGATGGGCCTGTGCCATGTATATGTGTGTGTACACAGAAGTATACGCACATACTTGTGGAGTGGCTGTCTTGACAACCCGTGAAGTAGACATCCCCACCTTACAGATGTAGAAAGTGAGGCTCAGATGAATAAAGGTTACCCACGGCATGGCTCCTGGCATGTTCCTGGTGAACCTGTGTGCCAGCCATCTTGCCTTCCTGAGGACCCTGCCCTGCCACCCCCACCCCAGTCCCAGCTCTGTGCTGGGATCAGGAGCTCCATCTTTCCTCAGCGGATGTGATCAGGAACCCGTCCTGCCTAACCTGCCTCCCCAGATCTGTTCTCAGCCCTGCTGAAGCAGTGTCTAGTTTCAGTGGAATTTTGGTGACTTAACACCTGCTCAGAGCTCTGACAGTTCTGTCCCACTCCACGGAGAGGCAGCCCCACCGCCGCCTTTCACTGAGCCTCGCTGTTCTCTGGGAGGTGCTTGCCTACACTGAGCCTTGGTCCCGGGCATGCCCACCCCAGTGAGTGTTTAGCCCAGCAGGTCAGAGGCATGCAGCCGTGGGCATCTGCTGTGCTGCGTGGCGGCTGGTGGTCAGATTGCAGGGATCTCATCTACCCTGGATCCCTGCTGCTGTGGGCAGTCCACACACATGCAGTCCAGCTGGGCAGATATACATCCTGGCAAAAATGCTGGACGTGTGACAAAGGGAAAATCGAAAGCAGCAAGAGAAAAGCAACCTGTGAGGGAGGGCCAGACTGCTGTCTTCTCAGCGGGCACCGTGGGGCCAGGGTGGGGAAGAGCAGAAGACAAGTGCCCGGAGGTGGCCCCCCCGGCCCCCCCACAACACCCCTCCGTGCCAGTGGCCAAGCTGCCCGGGGGCCGGTTCTGCGCTGTGGCACTAGTCTCTCTGGGCCTCGGTTTCCCTCCGTGCGAGGCGAGTTCCCTTCGTGTCTGATGCCCTGGGCTCTGAGAAGCAGAGGCCTCGGTTCTGTCTGCTGTGTCATGTCCAGTGGGAACCTAGGGAACACTTGCAGAGTGGAGTGTGGGGCACGCCCTTGGCAGCTGCCCCGCACAGGATCGCTCAGCAGTGGAGGCCTGCTCCTGGCGAGGGAGAGGCTCGCCTCGACTGAATTTCCATCTGCGTGGTTACCTCGGTTCCACCACTCCTAGGCTGTGCAGCCTTGGGCTGGTTCCTCGACCTCTCTGTGCTTATGACATATCTACTTCAGTAGACCTTACTTCCTAGGGTTGCTGAAGTTAAATGTGCAAAGAGCTTGTAAAATGGCCTGCTGGGACAAGTCCGCAGATATGCCTTGCATGTGTGAATGGGTGCAGTTTATCTTGAGCAGATGGACTCAGAACGAACACAAACATCTTTCCTTGTCTACAGCTGTTTGCACACAAAACGATGCTCGAGTTTTTTCAGAGTCCTCGGAGGACAAACCCACGTGGCAGTATCTGCTGCCCCCAGCCTTCATGAGTTATGTGGATACCTTTGTGCCCTCGCCGCTTTTCCTCCAGGCTGTCTCTGCCCTGTCCAGGAATTTTAAAATGTTACTTTTGTTACTCTTCTAGTCATCTGCTGGGATAAAACCTACTCTTTGAAGTCTTCTGTTAGACATGCAAGAAGCCCAGGATCCCAGCTGGGGACCCAGCCATGCCACATGGCATGTGGGGTCTTAGTTCCCTGACCAGGTAGCGAGCCCACG
>SJYW01018817.1:327541-360625 GCA_006410735.1 Raphicerus campestris | reverse complement strand
TTTCTGCTTTATTGACTATGCCAAAGCCTTTGAATGTGTGGATCACAATAAACTGTGGAAAATTCTGACAGGGATGGGAATACCAGACCACCTAACCTGCCTTTTGAGAAATCTGTATGCAGGTCAGGAAGGAACAGTTAGAACTGGACACGGCGCAACAGACTGGTTCCAAATAGGAAAAGGAGTACGTCAAGGCTGTATATTGTCACCCTGCTTATTTAACTTGTATGCAGAGTACATCATGAGAAACGCTGGGCTGGAAGAAACACAACCTGGAATCAAGATTGCCGGGAGAAATATCAATAACCTCAGATATGCAGATGACACCACCCTTATGGCAGAAAGTGAAGAGGAACTAAAAAGCCTCTTGGTGAAAATGAAAGAGTGAAAAAGTTGGCTTAAAGCTCAGCATTCAGAAAACGAAGATCATGGCATCCGGTCCCTTAACTCCATGGGAAATAGATGGGGAAACAGTGGAAACAGTGTCAGACTATTTTGGGGGCTCCAAAATCACTGCAGATGGTGACTGCAGCCATGAAATTAAAAGACGCTTACTCCTTGGAAGGAAAGTTATGACCAACCTAGATAGTATATTCAAAGGCAGAGACATTACTTTGCCGACTAAGGTCCGTCTAGTCAAGGCTATGGTTTTCCCAGTGGTCATGTATGGATGAGAGTTGGACTGTGAAGAAGGTTGAGCACAGAATTGATGCTTTTGAACTGTGGTGTTGGAGAAGACTCTTGAGAGTCCCTTGGACTGCAAGGAGATCCAACCAGTCCATTCTGAAGGAGATCGACCCTGGGATTTCTTTGGAAGGAATGATGCTAAAGCTGAAACCCCAGTACTTTGGCCACCTCATGAGAAGAGTTGACTCATTGGAAAAGACTTTAACGCTGGGAGGGCTTGGGGGCAGGAGGAGAAGGGGACGACTGAGGATGAAATGGCTGGATGGCATCACGAACTCGATGGACGTGAGTCTGAGCGAACTCCAGGAGTTGGTGATGGACAGGGAGGCCTGGCGTGCTGTGATTCGGACACCACTGAGCGACTGAACTGAACTGAATGTCACCTTCTGGTTAAATTTAAAAAGAGAAATGGTAGTATATTTTATAGTGTTGGCATGTTGCTCTTTCTTATGTAATATGTTTCGGAGATTGGTCCCTCTGTCATGATGTGCTTCTTCATGTTCTTTTTGTGTTTTGTCTTTTTTAAAAATTAATTTTAATTGGAGCCTAATTACTTTACAATATTGTAGTGGTTTTTGCCATACATCGACATGACTCGGCCATGGGCGCACATGTGTTCCCCATCCAGAACATCCCTCCCACCTCCCTCCCTTCATGTTCTTCAAATTCTGAAATCCAGCAGATGCACAGAAAAGCACACATTTAACACATTTACACTTTGCTCCTGGGCTCCTTGCTGGTTAGGGGTCACCAGTATCCTGAGCCTTAGGGAAACAATCTTCTTGCTCTCAAACACAGCGTGACCACCAAGGTATGGGTGTCACGCTGAGCTTGGTGTGTCAGCAGAGCTTGGTTTTGATGGTTCTGGGCCTGCATGTGATGGCATTTGGACTGGGGGTCTCCTGAAACTTGCTTGCTTGGCTGATGGCAAGCTTTTCCATGCTGCTGGGAGTAATGGCCCACTGCTCTCGTGATGCACAGTATTGCTCCTCAACTGTATACAGGCATGTTTATGCTGCTTGCAACTTGGGACAAATGTGGCTTTGCAGCTCGCGTCGTGTGTCAGAGTGCCGAGTAATGACACACTCGTGCTTCCAGCCTTTCCAGCGCGTCTCCACGTGACCTATTTCCTGCTCCTGCCAAGGGTGCACCGTGGAGTGGGAGAGCGTCCATGGCTCCACACTTGGCCTTGCCAGGTCTAGCGGGGTCAGCTCGGGCTCCTTCTGTACCTTTCCCACTTGTGATGGTGGGAATCTCCGTCTGCCTGGTAGTTGCTGGGATTTGTTTTTGTGATGTGTCTGTGCAAGAGCTTTTGCTTTCACATTTTTACTGACCTGTAGGAGCTCTTCACACACTTAGGTTTGTCTTTTCCGTTGTGTCTTGTTAATGGTCATCTTTCCCACTGAACAGAATTCCTTGATTTAAATTACATCAAATTCTGAGATGTACTTTACAGAGTACAATACACAGATTTTAAGTATACACATGTTCACGTAACATAGCCACGTAACCCCCACCGTAGCTGATACCTGCAACGTGCTCACCACCAAGGCTTTGTCCTTGATCCTCCCTGATAACAGCCAGCCAAGGCAGCTTTTGGCTGCCGTCTAGAATTTCACGGAAGTGGAACCAAATATTTTGTACTTGTACATGGGGCTTCACTCAGCGTTTTGTGTACTTAAGTCGCATTCTGCCGAGTGACTGCAGTTCCTTCACTCATCTGTTGATGAACGCGTCTGCTACTTCCAATCTGATTACAAAAGCAACTGTGAAAGTTGGCATACCAGTCTCTGACAGGCCCTCATTTCTTTGTGCTTTTTGATCACTTCTGACGTTGTCCTGAGGCCCTGCACAACCTGATAGTGTCCCTGTGCCTTCAGGCTGCTAAACCAGCAGCTCCCTGCTGTCCCTTCCTGCGTCTCCCAGTTTTGCAGCCTCACCCTGGCCCTTCACAGGCACCGTGACTGCCAGTCTGCACTCCTGCAGATGAGGAAACTGGGCAGGGAGGAGGGCCATAACCCAAACCCACCCTCCTTCCTGCTGGGACAAGCTCGTGCAGACAAGTTCTCCCCCAGGGTTCATCAAACAGCTGCATCTAATAAACTAGGCCCTGCCAAAGGGACAGGTCAGCCACAAATGGGGGGCATGGGGTGAGGACCCTGGCAGCTTCCAGCTGAGGACAGCCCCAGGCCCACAACCTAGAAATGGAAGCCTGGAGAGAACCTGAGAAAGGAGCGGGCCCAGTCAGCTTCACCTGAGACCTGAGCAGCGACCTGCCCACCATGAAACCAGTGTCATGAGGCCTGGCAGGAGAGTCAGAGGCCCCCAGAACATGCTCTGCAGCTGGAGCTGGACCAAGAACCAAGAGGAGGGCAGACACATGGGGCCCACACCTGCCGCCTGGCCAGACCCCCTCGTCTGCTGTGCCTGTTTCAGGACAAGGTCAGGAGCGATCGGGACCAGGCCCCACCAACCACTGCACCCCAGACGGGCCGGGGTGCCCGCTGCTGACAGCCCAGGTGGTGGAGGCGCAGAGCTGCTTTTCCAACTTTATTTAGAAAAACAAATCCAGGTCCCAGTGCCCTCGTGCCCTCCCCCACCCCAGCCATAACTTAAATAACTTAGAGAGAGAGTCAGGTAAGGTGGGAAGGGAGGGAGAGAGCCCACTACAGGCGCCGCAGTGCCCGCTTCTTGTCCGTCTTTTTCTTGGCTGCCAGCTTCTTGTCGCGCTCGCCCGCGTGCTTCTTGGCCATGGGCCCCTCAGCCCCCGCTGGGCCCCCCAGAGCTGTGGGGTCGGCAGTGGAGGCCGCTGCCCCGCTGGCCGTGGCCCGGCTGGGCTCGGGCCTTCCGCCACTGGGCCCACCGGCGCCGCCGTGGATCTCGGTGAGCAGGCGCGCGCGGGCTGCATACTCCTCGTAGTTTTCCAGCAGCAGGCGGCCCGCTTCCTCGTTGAGGGCCGACTCGGGGTTGGGGTGGATCAGCAGGCACTTGATGGTCTGTGGGAAGAGGGTCAGGGGCATGCCCCCAAGCCTCTCAGACCCCACACTGCCCCGCCATCAGTGCTCCGGCTGGGACAGGGGAGCCCAGGTACTGGCCCAGCAGCCCACACTCCCCACCCGGTGGGCACGCGGGTACTCGGTGAGCTCACCCGCAGTCTCTCTGGCAGCCGCTACCAACACTCCAGGGAGCGGAGGAAGAGGTCTGGGGTCAGTTTACCCTGGTGCCCAGCCCTCCCCGTGCCCTGCACGAAACCCCAACTCCCCGTCCTCCCTACTGTTTGCCCCAGGGGCTCATTAGAAATTCAGCTTTTTAAAAAACTTCTACCTTGTGAGGCAGGTGGGGAGCGGCACCAGGCGACCTCCGTGCTCTAAGGGGCCCACAGGGACCCTGGGGCCCCACCTGGGGGGCAGGCGGGCATGGCTCTCCAAGGGGCAGGCCTGTGGCAGGAGGGGCAGCAGCTCCCTAGCGTCCACCCACTAAGAGTGGAGCACCCCAGCAGGGACAATTAAAGACGTCCCGAGGGCACAGAGCCACTCCTGGGTGAGAAACAGCGGAATTATAGCGCCGATGGTTGCACTAGCTGTTTGGTGTCAGAAAGGCTCTCCAGCCAGACGCTCAGCCCGCACCTGCAGAAAACTATCCCCACACAAACCCCTCGCCCACCCCGTGGCAGAGCTCCCTGGGTGCTGCCTACCCTTCTAGAAAAGCTAGAAACCTGGACTCTCATGTGGAGGCCCCCACCACTTCAGCACTGTTTTAAAGAGGAACAAGGCTCTATGGCTTGGAGGTGACTGGGCCGGCCGGGTGCAGTGGAACTCACCAGAAGCACGTGCCGGATGCCCAGCTCAGCGGTCCAGTCCCTCTTGAGCACGTTGACGCAGATCTCGCCATTGGCGCCCACATTCGGGTGGAAGATCTTCGTCAGGAAGTAGCCCTTGGGTGGGGAGGCCGGAAAGTCCTTCCCCAGCAGGAGTTTCATGCGGAAGAGGCCTCCAGCGTACGGGGTCCCCTCTGGAATGTAAGGAGAGGATGCATCAAGAGGCTCAGGTCTTCCAAGCACCCCCAAAACCCAGCCTCCCCTGTCTGTCAGTGAAGCAAGTACCCCCCACCCCGTTTCCTTCCCCAGACTGGGAGCTCTTGAGAGGACAGGGCTAGGTTCGCAGGGGCCTGCAGGCAACTCCCCACCCCAGCTCAGAGCTAACCCGACTGGTGGTCCCCACCCACGAAAGCTCCTCAGTTCCCGCTGAAGCCATAGCACATCGTTCCCAAGTGGCATAGACATATATGGCCCCTCAGTCCCCCAGAAAAACATGTTTGGAAGTCTCTCAGACAAGACTCAGGACAGTTCTGTCCACTCCAAGGTCTCCCCATTGCAGCCACAGCCTTCTCGTTCACTCTTCTGATCAGGTCAAGAACCCGTGGGAGCCATTCCCAGGGCTGTTCTTGGTGCTCCAGCCCCCATGTCCAACACATCCAGTTCCCCCCATAAATCTGAGCCCCCCTCCAAGTCCAGCAGAACCACTTCGCTCACCTGATGGATGCCAGCCTCCAGCCTGCAACCCCACCCAAACCCCCCACCGAAGTCAGTGAAGTCCTGTTTTAAACCCACCAAGGGATTCCTTTGTAAACTCCTGAAGAGATCTACAGACCCTAAATATCTGCTTCCTGTAAGCTTCAACAGTCCTTTTTTTTCTGTTCTTATAAAATATCTAATACACCCCAAGACTGCCAAAGCCTTTTGGGATCCTCACCTCCCACCGAGCCCACATCAGCATGGGGTGAATCACCTTCTCACCATCTCAGAAAGCCTTTCCTGACCCACTGCCCACAAACCCGACTCCAGACTAGGTCTTTTCGTTACATGCTCTTCATTTAAATCGTAAAAATTCAATAACCTAAATGTAGTGCATGTGAAGTGACATGTTACACCAACCTACAAGATCAAACAATTGCCTGCAGTGGTTTGGTTATTATCTCCCCCAAGCCTGTATCTGGCTTATTCTCTGCTTGGTCCCCAGAGCCCCAGACACTGCCGACAGGAAGGAATCTGAGATGGTCCACCCCGCCCTCCGGGCCTTTGCTGACACTTCTCCCCACCTGGCATCCTTCTCCCAATCCCACAGAACTCCTACCCAACTTCAGGATGGAGGAAACATGCAGAGCCAAGCTAAGGAGCCATTACATGCTCTCTTGGCCCCCAGTTTTTTCTCACCAACGTTTCATGGACAGAGAGTACACAATTATTTGTGTCCAACCCTGCACACCAGGAACATATGTAACAGGTGTGCCTGTCCTGCCCACCCTTGCGTCCCCAGGGTCTGGCAATCCATTTAAGAGTGGGAGCCTTCTATCCTGGCTCTAGTGTGACTAGGATCTAGGAAGCGCACTCCTCCCTGTCGTTCCCACACTCACCAGGGCCCTCAATGGTGACCTGCAGGTCGGTAAGGTCCTCCTCGTTGGGAAAGACCTTGATGCCGTCAGGTGGGTCAGCGGTCAGCGTCGTCACCTCCTTGTACACCAGGCGGATGATGTGGGGAGGCAGGTTCTCCACGTTGGAGTTCTAGGTATGGGGACAAGCAGGTGAGCCACGGGCAGACGCAGGGCCTGGAGCCTCCTGCAGGATCTAGGAGTCGGTGGAGTCCCGGGCTGTCAATCAATCACCCCGAGCTCCCGGAACTTCCAACCCAGGAAGACTCAGGCGACAGCCCCAGGCTAATCCACTAGAAATAGGAAGCATCTCCGAGCTTCTGCGGACGACTCCACCGCCCCCAGCAGCCCCCGAAGCCCGATCGTAGCTCCGCACAGGCTCCCCAACGATTCTGGGTAAGCCTGATGCCTACCTAGATCTCTTCCCCCATTTAATCTTGTTAAGACCACCCTGGAAACCCCAGATCGGTCCTGGAGACGGCCGCAGAGTGTTGTTGTTCCCCGAACACCCACAGGCCTGCCCAAAAGGCCGGAGCCCTCCCCAGGACTCGGCCGGGCCTTCCCCTCCGCCCCGCCTACATGAAGGCCCGTGGGCCCAACTCAGGCCTTGGACCCAACTCAGGCCTTGGATCTCCAGCTGGGCTCTCCAACCCCTCAAACTGCCCGCGAGAGAGTCCTGAGACCACGCCTCTTCCTCTACGGGGGGGTACCTCGCCTACCCTTCCCGGGCCTGGGCGCCGCACTCACCATGACTGCAGCCGGCCGGGGGCGGGTCCCCCCGGCCCCCCTTCCCGCGCTCTCCGGCCGCCTGCCGGGGCGGGGGGCCCAACTGCTGTCGCTGCGGCCCTATCGAGGCCCCAGCGGCCCCGCTCTGCTCCTCGCAGCCTCCGACGTCCGCCGCGAACCGCACTGCCGCTCCCCCCGCCCCAGTGACCGGCCGCAGTAAGCCGGCCGCGCGCGCACGGCCACCCTTTTATATCCGCCTACAGGCCACGCCCCCTCACGGGCCCCTCTCGCGGCGCCTCGACCCGTGACGTCAGCGCGCACGGTCTTCGGCGTTCGACGGGCTCGCTCCCTTCCTGCAAACTGCGGGCAGAAGTTGGAGAGGGGGCGCGCGGCGGGCTGGCCACTCGGGGCGCGTAGAGGTCCGGGAAAGGATCCGGGAGAATGGAGCGGTGGAGAAGGGGGAAGCAGAAAGGAAGAGGACGTAAAGGGCGACGCGAACGCTGATTGGGCCGTTTGAATAGACGTCTGCGTACGCGCGCGCCCTGACGCCCAGAAATCGCGCACGCGACTAACGGTCGGCCGTGGCGCCTGGGCGGGGCGAAAGGAGGTGGGACTCGCGGGGTTTAAAAGGATGATAGAAGGCACTCCGACCAATAGGGAGGCGCAGACGTGAAGTGGCGTCACGAGACAGGAGCAGGCCAATCCTTGACGTAGAAGGCGGTACCAGAGGGGCGGAGAAAAGGAGGATGACCAATGGGGGCTCTGTCTAGCGCGGACCCAGGCTCTCACAGCCAATGAAGTTCGTTGGTTTTGTGTATGCAAATAAGTTCGCGGACATTCGCGCCCCCTCCTCAGCCCGTCGTAGGGGTGGGCGCTGGCCGTCGCGGTACGTTTTTCTTCGAGGCGCCATTTTGTGGTGGGAATGACGTGTGACCTGCGTGCAGTGTAACGGAGGTTCCAAGACCGCTCAGCCCGGCGCTGAAGGCTTAGAAGCCTTGCCCTCCAATGTGTGACCTCTGGCCCCGGCCGGGCCTTAGTCTCCTGTGAGGACGGTGTCTAACAAGGAAGAGCCTTCAGGCCTTGCTGTGGGCTGGGCCTTACCTGTGACTGACCCCGTTCTTCCGCCAGCTAGGCCTCGTCAGGACTCCCTTTCCCTGTCTGGGGACCCGGCTCGGCATGCTCCGGGCTGCCACGTGTCGGCGCCCTGACAGGAGGACCCCCGGGAGTTGACCCGCCTCCTCTTCTACTGTGTGGCCCAGCGCCCCCGCCAAGGTCTCTCACACCCTCTAGACAGGGTCCCGACAAGACCCCAAGTGGGGCCCTAGCTTCTGGAACTGGGGCAGAAACATGCAGAGACGCCCACCGCCCTAGCCAAAACCAGTGTGTGGCCGGTTGACCACACTTGGGCACCCCCCACGCCTCACCTTAAATCCGGCCCAGTTAACACGCAAGGACTCTGATGGAAGAGGGGTTCTGGTGACTTGCCCAGGGCCCCCCACTTGGGACGAGGCGGAGTTGGGGGTCAAACTGATCTGTAGCCGGAGTCCACCCAACTGACAAGGACTGATGGTGCTCATGAGAGTGATGGTTACTGATTCATGCTTGCTGGCCAAGGCACTGTTGTAATTTATTTGCATGTCTGATTTCATTGAAACCTCGAAACAACCCGGTCAGGTGGATGTTGTGAGGTTCCTCTCTGGACACTGGCATTTATTCAGTATGCTTTGGGTTTTTGAGCACCTTCCTTGGTGACTCAGTGGTAAAGAACCTGCCTGTCAATGCAAGAGACTCCCCTTTGATCCCTGGGTTAGGAAGATCACCTGGAGGACATGGCTATTCATTCCAGTATTCTTATCTGAAGAATCCCATGGGCAGAGGAGCCTGTGGTCCGTCAGGTTGCAGAGAGCTGGACAAGACTTAGTGCCTAAACAGCAACAGCCCTGTGGCAGGCAGGATGCTTTGGGGATACAGCTGAGAGTAAAAGGGAAAATATCCCTGTGCTCAGGGTGCTGACAACCTCGTGGGGAAGCCAGACAGTAAACAAGTAAGTATATCCTATTACATCGGCAAGTGATAAAGACAGATTGGATCAGTCAGGCCCCGGAGTGCAGGGAGAGAGGACTAGGGCTTCTCACTGACCTGTCGGAGGAAGAATTGCGTGGGCTCCATATGGCAAAAGCTCTTCAAAAAAAGGAACAACCCGTACAAAGGCGAGGCGAGGGGATCACGTGTGGTTTGTCTGGGGTGCCACCGGGAAGCCGGTGAGGCTGAGTGGGCGGTGTGTTGAAGCGTTCAGCTCCTGGGGGGGCTGTTGGAGGCTTTGATGGGCCGTGGGCGAGAGCAGACAGGCCTGCGAGCACGTTGATGGCAGGGCGAGTGGGAGACGTGCTGGGGATCCCTGACGTGGACAGGCCCTGAGGGAGAAGGAAGGAATCTTCTGCAGCCTTAAAATTGGGCTTAGTGAAGCTTCTCAGTCAAGGGTTTTGATTCTGCAGGCCACCCATCTCTGTCCCAACCGACTCCGTTCTGCTGCCCTAGCCAGAGCAGTCAAGTGGATGTGCAGATCAAGGGGCGGTGCTGTGTCTCAGTCAGCCTTTGTTGACAGAAACAGGTAGTAGCTGGGGCCAGTCCTCAGGGAGGCTGCCCTTTACCAACACCTGAAATTCCAATAGCCCACATCTCTGCTAAGAACTTTTCATGATCTTTGCCTTTTGGGGGGTTTCCTGTGGTAAGGGAAAATAGACACTGAAGCAAAAGGTAATAAGTAAAATACATGGTAGGTTAGAAGGGAGCGAGTGCCGTGGAAAAAGAGAAAAGTAGAGCAAGGGGGGAGGGGTTCGGGTGAGGGTGCCAGATTGTGGGATGCCAGCTGGAGTGAATTTTAAGCCAGGTGGCCAGGGAAACCTCACCACTCAGGTGTCATGGGAACACAAGTTTGAAGGAAGGGAGGGAATGAGCTATGTGCTTATCAGGAAGCTGTATTTGGGCAGTTGAAACAGCTGGAGCAGAGGTCTAGCACATTTGAGGAACTGCAAAGGTGGGCAAGGGGAGAGTATGGGGAGATGAGGTCAAGAGAAATGTCTGCGTGGATGGAGTTGGGGAGGGGGTATCATGCAGGACCTTGAGGGCCGTGATTAGGACTGTGGTCTTGTCTCTGAGGGAATAGGGAGCCACTGCCAGATCTTGAGCAGAGGACTGCTGTAGTCTCACTATGACTGCTGGGTGGAGAAGAGGATGAAGGAGGATGCTCATGAGGATGTGGGCAGAGACAGGGAGGCCAGAGAAGAGGCTGTTGGAATAACCCTGAGAAGAGATGGTGCTGCTGGTCAAAGATATATAAATGGCCAGTAAGCACATGACTAGATGCTCAGTGTCATCAGCTATCAGGGAAAGGAGAATCAAAACCACAATGAGATGTCATCTCACACCACCAGGGTGGCTGTAATCAAAAAGTGAGATAATAGGTACTGGGAAAAATGTGGAAAAATTGGGACCCTCACACAGCTGGTGGGAATGAAAAATGGTGTAGCTGCTTTGGCAAACAGTATGGCAGTTCATCAAAGGGTTAAACCTAGAGTTACCATATGACCCAGCAGTTCCACAGCTAGGTACATACCCCAGAGAAATAGAAACATGTCTACACAGAAAGTCATACACAGATATTCATAGCTGTGCAGATATGCATATCATATTGTTTGTAATACCCAAAAGATGGAAATAACCAACATATTCAACATCTGGGAAATGGGTAAGCTAAATGTGGTGTATACTTACAATGTCAGATCAATACAGCCATAGAAAGGAATGAAGTACTGTTACCTACTACAGAATGGACAAACCTCCAAAACACTGTGCTAAGGGAAAGAAGCCAGTTACAAAGGACTGCATTTGTGTGATTCCATTTATGTGTAATGTCCAGAACAGTTGAATCCCTGCAAACAGAAAGTAGATGAGTGATTGTCTAGGGCTGAGGGATGGGAAAGTGATGTCTAGTGGGTAGATTTGGGGGCAATGAAAATACTCTAAACTTGACTGTGGTGATGACATAGATGTGTGACTCTGTGAGTATACCAAAACACTTTAAATTGGTAAGTTTTGTGTATGGTGTGTGAGTTATATCTCAATAAAGCTGTTATTTTCTTAAAAGAATTTTTTGAAAACCCTGAGATGGGAGGAACTGAGAGAAGGGCAGAGGAGTGGGGAAAGAAAGGTCTGACTGGAGAATGTTCTGGGCTGNTAAGCACATGACTAGATGCTCAGTGTCATCAGCTATCAGGGAAAGGAGAATCAAAACCACAATGAGATGTCATCTCACACCACCAGGGTGGCTGTAATCAAAAAGTGAGATAATAGGTACTGGGAAAAATGTGGAAAAATTGGGACCCTCACACAGCTGGTGGGAATGAAAAATGGTGTAGCTGCTTTGGCAAACAGTATGGCAGTTCATCAAAGGGTTAAACCTAGAGTTACCATATGACCCAGCAGTTCCACAGCTAGGTACATACCCCAGAGAAATAGAAACATGTCTACACAGAAAGTCATACACAGATATTCATAGCTGTGCAGATATGCATATCATATTGTTTGTAATACCCAAAAGATGGAAATAACCAACATATTCAACATCTGGGAAATGGGTAAGCTAAATGTGGTGTATACTTACAATGTCAGATCAATACAGCCATAGAAAGGAATGAAGTACTGTTACCTACTACAGAATGGACAAACCTCCAAAACACTGTGCTAAGGGAAAGAAGCCAGTTACAAAGGACTGCATTTGTGTGATTCCATTTATGTGTAATGTCCAGAACAGTTGAATCCCTGCAAACAGAAAGTAGATGAGTGATTGTCTAGGGCTGAGGGATGGGAAAGTGATGTCTAGTGGGTAGATTTGGGGGCAATGAAAATACTCTAAACTTGACTGTGGTGATGACATAGATGTGTGACTCTGTGAGTATACCAAAACACTTTAAATTGGTAAGTTTTGTGTATGGTGTGTGAGTTATATCTGAATAAAGCTGTTATTTTCTTAAAAGAATTTTTTGAAAACCCTGAGATGGGAGGAACTGAGAGAAGGGCAGAGGAGTGGGGAAAGAAAGGTCTGACTGGAGAATGTTCTGGGCTGAGAGAGGTGGGCATGGTCGTAGGGCCCTAGGGAGCCAATGAGGAATTCTAACCCGGAGACGTGAATGGATTTGTTGTGATTCTAGCTCAAGGCTGCTGGTTAGAGACTTGACTGGAGGGCCCAGAGTGGAAGCAAAACTTCAACAGGAAGTTGGTTGTGGCTTGGGCTGGGGTGGTGGCCGTAGCCATGGTGGGAGAAAAGTGGGCAGATCTGAGAAGGACTTGGGAGGCGGCCTAGTGATGGGGCCTTTTGAGTTAGTTTGGGAGACGGATGGGCAGGAGATGGGCTGGGAGAGGGTTGTCCTTCCTTTGCTAAGTGCTGGAGGCCCAGAAACTTAACTTTTACTCAGTGAAACCAAAATTTCTAGCTTTAGAAATGAACCTTCATTTCTTCTGTTCATATGTATTAAGTCATGAAAGAAATACATGTTTTGAGGAAAATTCACAGTGACTGCAGTGAAAGGTGGAAGCACAGCTCTAGCCCTCCTTCCCCTCTCACGTTCCTATTCACCACCTCTCACGTACCTGCTGTGAATATCTGTTGTCTTTCTCCCCACACTACTTGCGCGTTTACATTCCAACACATCCTTCCTCAGCAGCGTGCACTGTGATCCTGCATAAGAACCTAGGAGTTTCTAGCATTCTTCCGCTAATGGGTGTTTACACTGCTCTAGTGTGTGGTTAGGAGCTGCAGTGAGCATCCTTGGGCAAAGCTGTGAGCTTTCCTGAAGGGGAAGTTCCTAGAAGTGGAATTGCAGGCTCAAAGAGCACAAGTGTCTGAAGTTCTGCCAAGTAGCCCTTGGCAGGGCTCTCCTTATTTGGATCCCCACTACTAGGATCTGGTCCCTTCATTCAAGTATTTATTTATAGCCAGCTGTCTGCCAGGCTCTGTTCTATGTGCTTGGGATACATCAGTGACCAAGACAGGAAGCAAGGAACCACCTTCCTGGGCCATCCATTCTGTGGGGAGACAGATGATAAACAGTAGGCACTAAACCCAGGGTGGCCAACTGTCCAGGTTGCCCACAATGCTGAACTTTAGTGCTAACACTGGGAAAGTCCCAGGCTAGTTGGTAAGAAAAGTTGGTGGTACAAAAAGATAATTACTATAAAAATTAGAGCAGCTAAGGCAAGAAGGTTCAGGAACAGTGTGGGAAGGGGGAGGGAGATTAGATTTAGATTAGAGGAGTCAGGGTAGACCTTTACTGAGAAGGAAACATTTCCATAAACATTTAAAGGAAGTGAGGGAGCAAGTTTTGTGAATATCCAGAGAAAGACCATTCCAGGCAGAGGAGGCTGCCGATGTCAATGTCCTGATGTAAAAATGAGACCAAGCATCAGCAGTCTCTGAAACGTTTTTTCAGTCATGGAAAGACAGAGGTGCCTTGTCTTTCTCCTGTGTTCCCTTTCAGTGAGGCTGAGCATCTTTTTGTGGGTAAATGCCTCCATATTTGTTACTGAGTCGATGGTCTGTGGTTGCTGACAAGTTCTTTGCCCCTTAGTGGCTGTAATATTTTAAAACATGTCACCTGTAGGGGCTGTGGTAGGTGATTAACAAGAACCACTCTCTTTGGTGGTCAGAGCTAGTTAATTGGTAAATATGACTGCCAATTTGCAATATTGGTAAATTCTTAAAGAGATGGGAATATCAGACCACCTTACCTGTCTCCTGAGAAACCTGTATGCAGGTCAAGAAACAACAATTAGAACTGAACACAGCAAAACGGACTGGTTCAAAATTGGGACAACATTGGGAAAAGAGTATATCAAGGCTGTATATTGTCACCTTGCTTACTGAACTTATATATAGAGTACATCATGTGAAATGCCAGGCTGGAGGAATCACAGGCATCAGCCTGGAGAAGTATCAACAACCTCAGAGATACAGATGATACCACTCTAATGGCAGAAAGCAAAGAAGAACTAAAGAGCCTCTTGATGAGGGTGAAAAAGGAGAGTGAAAAAGCTGGCTTGAAAAACTAAGATCATGGCATCTGGTCCCATCACTTCATGACAAATAGGTTGGGAAACAGTGGAAACAGTGACAGACTTTATTTTCGTGGGCTCCAAAATCACAGGATGGTGACTGCAGCCATGAAGTTAAAAGACGCTTGCTCCTTGGAAGAAAAGCTATGATGAACTTAGTATATTAAAAAGCAGAGACATCACTTTGCTGTTAAAGGTTCCTATCTTCAAAGCTATGGTTTTTCCAGTAGTCATGTATGTATGTGAGAGTTGGACCATAAAGAAGGCTGCTGCTGCTGCTGCTAAGTCGCTTCAGTCATGTCCGACTCTGTGTGACCTCACAGACGGCAGCCTACCAGGCTCCCCTGTCCCTGGGATTCTCGAGGGTGAGAATTGCTGCTTTGGAATTGTGGTGCTGGAAAAGACTGTTGAAAGTTTTTTGGACAGCAAAGAGATCAAACCAGTCAATCCTAAAGGAAATCAACCATGAATAGTCATTGGAAAGACTGCTGCTGAAGCTGAAGCTCTGATTCCTTTGGCCACCCGATGGGAAGAGCTGACCATTGGAAAAGACCATGATGCTGGGCAGGAGAAGGGGGTGATGACAGAGGATGAGATGGTTGGATGGCATCACCGACTCAGTGGACATGAGTCTGAGCAAACTCAGGGAGATAGTGAAGGACAGGGAAGCCTGGAGTGCTGCAGACCATGGAGCCCCAAAGAGTCAGACCCTACTTAGTAACGGGACAACAGTGCCTGCAGTGGGTCAGGTGCTCCCTCTAGTGACAGCAGCAGCGAACCGCACTGCCTGGCTCTCAGCTTACTCCAAAACCTCAGACTGCAGGGCTGACTTCGCCTTGGGTAAAAACGGACTTTAGCTGCCAGAGGATTCCTTAAATGGCTGTAAAACTGACTTCTCTGATGCGCTGCAAGATTAACCAGCACAGTGCCTGATGCTGGCAACTGTGGGAGNTTTAAAGGAAGTGAGGGAGCAAGTTTTGTGAATATCCAGAGAAAGACCATTCCAGGCAGAGGAGGCTGCCGATGTCAATGTCCTGATGTAAAAATGAGACCAAGCATCAGCAGTCTCTGAAACGTTTTTTCAGTCATGGAAAGACAGAGGTGCCTTGTCTTTCTCCTGTGTTCCCTTTCAGTGAGGCTGAGCATCTTTTTGTGGGTAAATGCCTCCATATTTGTTACTGAGTCGATGGTCTGTGGTTGCTGACAAGTTCTTTGCCCCTTAGTGGCTGTAATATTTTAAAACATGTCACCTGTAGGGGCTGTGGTAGATGATTAACAAGAACCACTCTCTTTGGTGGTCAGAGCTAGTTAATTGGTAAATATGACTGCCAATTTGCAATATTGGTAAATTCTTAAAGAGATGGGAATATCAGACCACCTTACCTGTCTCCTGAGAAACCTGTATGCAGGTCAAGAAACAACAATTAGAACTGAACACAGCAAAACGGACTGGTTCAAAATTGGGACAACATTGGGAAAAGAGTATATCAAGGCTGTATATTGTCACCTTGCTTACTGAACTTATATATAGAGTACATCATGTGAAATGCCAGGCTGGAGGAATCACAGGCATCAGCCTGGAGAAGTATCAACAACCTCAGAGATACAGATGATACCACTCTAATGGCAGAAAGCAAAGAAGAACTAAAGAGCCTCTTGATGAGGGTGAAAAAGGAGAGTGAAAAAGCTGGCTTGAAAAACTAAGATCATGGCATCTGGTCCCATCACTTCATGACAAATAGGTTGGGAAACAGTGGAAACAGTGACAGACTTTATTTTCGTGGGCTCCAAAATCACAGGATGGTGACTGCAGCCATGAAGTTAAAAGACGCTTGCTCCTTGGAAGAAAAGCTATGATGAACTTAGTATATTAAAAAGCAGAGACATCACTTTGCTGTTAAAGGTTCCTATCTTCAAAGCTATGGTTTTTCCAGTAGTCATGTATGTATGTGAGAGTTGGACCATAAAGAAGGCTGCTGCTGCTGCTGCTAAGTCGCTTCAGTCATGTCCGACTCTGTGTGACCTCACAGACGGCAGCCTACCAGGCTCCCCTGTCCCTGGGATTCTCGAGGGTGAGAATTGCTGCTTTGGAATTGTGGTGCTGGAAAAGACTGTTGAAAATTTTTTGGACAGCAAAGAGATCAAACCAGTCAATCCTAAAGGAAATCAACCATGAATAGTCATTGGAAAGACTGCTGCTGAAGCTGAAGCTCTGATTCCTTTGGCCACCCGATGGGAAGAGCTGACCATTGGAAAAGACCATGATGCTGGGCAGGAGAAGGGGGTGATGACAGAGGATGAGATGGTTGGATGGCATCACCGACTCAGTGGACATGAGTCTGAGCAAACTCAGGGAGATAGTGAAGGACAGGGAAGCCTGGAGTGCTGCAGACCATGGAGCCCCAAAGAGTCAGACCCTACTTAGTAACGGGACAACAGTGCCTGCAGTGGGTCAGGTGCTCCCTCTAGTGACAGCAGCAGCGAACCGCACTGCCTGGCTCTCAGCTTACTCCAAAACCTCAGACTGCAGGGCTGACTTCGCCTTGGGTAAAAACGGACTTTAGCTGCCAGAGGATTCCTTAAATGGCTGTAAAACTGACTTCTCTGATGCGCTGCAAGATTAACCAGCACAGTGCCTGATGCTGGCAACTGTGGGAGCAAATGAGCATTCTCACATACACGGACTTGGCAAGGCTCTAGGAACTGCATCTTGGCCTCATGTAGCAAGTCTTAAAAACACACCTCCCTCCAACCCAGAAGTTCACCCTCCTAGGAGCTCATCCCAGGGAAAACTACGTAAATGCTCCATGTGGTGTGCAAAAACATATTCCTTCAAGTATTGTTTATCATAGTGGAAAATGGGAAAACCCCAGATGTCTACTGGTAGGGACTGAAATAAAAATTATGCTGCTCTTTGGACTCCAAAACTCATGAAAGATACTGAGAAGCTGCTCAAGTCTCGAGAGACACAATAACTACGTACAACGCCTAATCCCAGAATAGCAGGGGCTGAAGAGAGAATTGCTCCAAAGGACAATATTGGGACAGTTGGTGAAACTTGAACGTGGACTTCATCAATGTTAAGTCCTTGATATTTGATAACTGTAACTCTGTAAGAGAATGTCTGTGTTTTTCAGAAATGTTCCTTAGGGGCTGCTCACTCTCAACTGTCTTAAAAAAGTATGTGGGAAGAACACTGGAAAGCAGTGTAATGAAATGCTAACAATTGGTGAGTTGACAAAAGCTGTGCAGGAGTTCTTGGGCTTATTCTTGTAATTCTTGTACATTTGAAACTTTATAAAGTTAAAAAGACACAAAAAGAAAAAAAGGCACGTGCAGGAGAAGGCAGTGGCACCCCACTCCAGTCCTCTTGCCTGGAAAATCCCATGGATGGAGGAGCCTGGTGGGCTGCAGTCCATGGGGTCGCTAAGAGTCGAACACGACTAAGCGACTTCACTTTCACGCGTTGCAGAAGAAAATGGCAACCCACTCCAGTGTTCTTGCCTGGAGAATCCCAGGGGTGGGGGAGCCTGGCGGGCTGCTGTCTATGGGGTCGCACAGAGTCGGACACGACTGAAGTAACTGAGCAGCAGCAGCATACAGCATCTAGTACAGATATCAGAAGTTTACAAGCCTACCCCAGCAAACGCAGGTTAAGCATACCGGCTCAGAGGCTGAACTTTTTTTAATCAACACAGCGAAGTTGCAAATTGAGCAAGTGTTAGGTTGCAAAGGCAAAACTCTTGTGCCAGATCTTGTCCTTGACTTGACCAACCAAAGCATGGGACATGTGGATCAAATAACTTTCTTGATTGAGCAGAAATAAAATAGTTGACAGGCACATAGAGGCTACGTTGAATGAAAAATAGGTAACATTTAAGCCCTGGCATTACAACTGCATGGGAAGGGAATGAGGCTCCTGTCTCCCATATCACCTTCACTCCTGGGCATCTATCTACTTAGTGAGGGCAATGGCAGCCAAAGTTGGCACTGTTGACATTCAGATTTAAAGTTTTTTTTTAATTTGAAAATATGAAAAAATTTAAATAATTAAAAAAATAAATTTAAACTTTATTTTTAAAAACTAGGTTGAAAAAAGTAAAAATGAAAGTGTTAGTCGCTCAGTTGTGAGCAACTCTTTGCGACCCCGTGGACTGTAGCCTGCCAGGCTCCTCTGTCTATGATATTCTCCAGGCAAGAATCCTGGAATGGGTAGAATTCCCTTCCTTCTCCAGGGGATCTTCCCAACCCAAGGATTGAACCCTGGTCTCCTGCATTGCAGGTGGATTCTGTACCATCTGAGCCACCAGGAAAGCCCAAAGGGAGGTTAAACACATACAGAAGAGGCACCAGTGCCAGTCAGGCAGCCAGTCCAGCTGCTCAGGCATGCCTGACTCTGGAACCCCGTGGGCTGCAGCACGCCAGGCCTCCCTGTCCACTACCAGCTCCCGGAGCTTGCTCAGACTCATGTCCATGGAGTCAGTGATGTCATCCAGCCATCTCATCCTCTGCCACCTCCTTCTCCTCTTGCCTTCAGGCTTTCCCAGCATCAGGGTCTTTTCCAGTGGGTCAGTTCTTCGTATCAGGTGGCCAAAGTATTGGAGTTTCAGCTCAGCATGAGTCCTTCCAACGAACACCCAGGACTGATTTCCTTTAGGATGGACTGGTTGGATCTCCTTGCAATCCAAGGGACTCTCAAGAGTCTTCTCCAACACCACAGTTCAAAAGCATCAATTCTTCAGTGCTCAGCTTTCTTCACAGTCCAGCTCTCACATCCATACATGACTACTGGAAAAACCATAGCCTTGACTAGATGGACCTTTGTTGGCAAAGTAATGTCTCTGCTTTTTAATATGCTGTCTAGGTTGGTCATAGCTTTTCTTCCAAGGAGCAAGCATCTTTTAATTTCATGGCTGCAGTCACCATCTGCAGTGATTTTGGAGCCCAAGAAGAGAAAATCTGTCACTGTTTCCATTGTTTCCCCATCTGTTTGCTGTGAAGTGATGGGACTGGATGCCGTGATCTTAATTTTCTGAATGTTGAGTTTTAAGCCAGCTTTTTCACTCTTCTCTTTCGCTTTCATCAAGAGGCTCTTCAGTTCCTCTTCACTTTCAGCCATAAGGGTGGTGTCATCTGTGTATCTGATATTGATGTTTTCCTGACAATCTTGATTCTGGCTTGTGCTTCATCCAGCCTGCCATTTCGCATGATGCTCTCTGCATATAAGTTAAATAAGCAGGGTGACAATATACAACCTTGACTTACTCCTTTCCCAGTTTGGAACCAGTCAGTTGTTCCATGTCGAGTTCTAACTGTTGCTTCTTGATCTGCATACAGATTTCTCAGGAGGCAGGTAAGATACAAATGCAAGAGAGTACAGCAGATGGCCCCCAGCTGTCCAGTCCCCTTCTCCACAGGCAAGGTGCGTCAGCAGAACAGGCTGCAGTGTCCCACAGTAACAGCAGCCCCAGGTGCTGTTTATAAAGTTTGTTTATATCTGGCGTGTCTAATAACATCTGGGAGGAGGGAAGTACTTTCCTAGTCTGTGCCCAGGAGGAGACCCTCTGGGTGCTCAGTGATCCCATACTTAAATGCAGTACATCACCACCCTGCCTCTCCTTTCACCCCACCCTCCAATTACCTGAAGACAAAGCCTCCAACACAAAGAATAGACGGACGAACAGCCCTTACATGGGCCAGATGGGGGCATCTTACCAGTGACCCAACATCAGTGTTTGAAGGCATTACTCCCTCCCCCTCCCATTAATCTAGAGTCTAAGAAGTGGACCCAAGCAGGTGAAGTCTAGCCGGTGGCGAACATGTCCCAAAAGGGGAGGAGTCTTTCTCAGCTGCACATCACTCTGTCTCCCAGCTAGCCCTTCCCTCAAGGATGGTTAGGGTTCATGTGTCAACTTGGCCAGGTGACAGTGCCTGGTTGTTGGTTCAGACACAGCCCTGGTATTGCTGTGAAGGTGTTCTGTAGACACCTGCAGTCAGCTGACTTTGAGTAATGGAGGTTATCCTAGATCGTACGGTGGGCCACGTGCAATCAGTCGAAAGCCTTAGAGCAAAAAACTGAGGTTTCCTGGAAAAGAAGGAATCCTGCCTCAAGACTGCAGCCTAGAAAACCTGCCTGAGTTTCTGAAGTGCCTTACAGACTGAATATTCCAGCCCCCACAGGAGACGCAGGACACACAGTTTCGATCACTGGGTCAGGGAAGATCCCATGGAAGAGGGCATGGCAAGTCACTCCAGTATTCTTGCCTGGAGAATCCCTTGGACAGAGGAGCCTGATGGGCTATAGTCCTTGGGGTCACAAAGAGTTGAACACAGCTAAAGCGACTGGGTAGGCACACTCACACAGGCCAGTTCCTTGACAGAAATAGACACACACACNACTCAGGGAGATAGTGAAGGACAGGGAAGCCTGGAGTGCTGCAGACCATGGAGCCCCAAAGAGTCAGACCCTACTTAGTAACGGGACAACAGTGCCTGCAGTGGGTCAGGTGCTCCCTCTAGTGACAGCAGCAGCGAACCGCACTGCCTGGCTCTCAGCTTACTCCAAAACCTCAGACTGCAGGGCTGACTTCGCCTTGGGTAAAAACGGACTTTAGCTGCCAGAGGATTCCTTAAATGGCTGTAAAACTGACTTCTCTGATGCGCTGCAAGATTAACCAGCACAGTGCCTGATGCTGGCAACTGTGGGAGCAAATGAGCATTCTCACATACACGGACTTGGCAAGGCTCTAGGAACTGCATCTTGGCCTCATGTAGCAAGTCTTAAAAACACACCTCCCTCCAACCCAGAAGTTCACCCTCCTAGGAGCTCATCCCAGGGAAAACTACGTAAATGCTCCATGTGGTGTGCAAAAACATATTCCTTCAAGTATTGTTTATCATAGTGGAAAATGGGAAAACCCCAGATGTCTACTGGTAGGGACTGAAATAAAAATTATGCTGCTCTTTAGACTCCAAAACTCATGAAAGATACTGAGAAGCTGCTCAAGTCTCGAGAGACACAATAACTACGTACAACGCCTAATCCCAGAATAGCAGGGGCTGAAGAGAGAATTGCTCCAAAGGACAATATTGGGACAGTTGGTGAAACTTGAACGTGGACTTCATCAATGTTAAGTCCTTGATATTTGATAACTGTAACTCTGTAAGAGAATGTCTGTGTTTTTCAGAAATGTTCCTTAGGGGCTGCTCACTCTCAACTGTCTTAAAAAAGTATTTATGTGGGAAGAACACTGGAAAGCAGTGTAATGAAATGCTAACAATTGGTGAGTTGACAAAAGCTGTGCAGGAGTTCTTGGGCTTATTCTTGTAATTCTTGTACATTTGAAACTTTATAAAGTTAAAAAGACACAAAAAGAAAAAAAGGCACGTGCAGGAGAAGGCAGTGGCACCCCATTCCAGTCCTCTTGCCTGGAAAATCCCATGGATGGAGGAGCCTGGTGGGCTGCAGTCCATGGGGTCGCTAAGAGTCGAACACGACTAAGCGACTTCACTTTCACGCGTTGCAGAAGGAAATGTCTCCAGTGTTCTTGCCTGGAGAATCCCAGGGGTGGGGGAGCCTGGCGGGCTGCTGTCTATGGGGTCGCACAGAGTCGGACACGACTGAAGTAACTGAGCAGCAGCAGCATACAGCATCTAGTACAGATATCAGAAGTTTACAAGCCTACCCCAGCAAACGCAGGTTAAGCATACCGGCTCAGAGGCTGAACTTTTTTTAATCAACACAGCGAAGTTGCAAATTGAGCAAGTGTTAGGTTGCAAAGGCAAAACTCTTGTGCCAGATCTTGTCCTTGACTTGACCAACCAAAGCATGGGACATGTGGATCAAATAACTTTCTTGATTGAGCAGAAATAAAATAGTTGACAGGCACATAGAGGCTACGTTGAATGAAAAATAGGTAACATTTAAGCCCTGGCATTACAACTGCATGGGAAGGGAATGAGGCTCCTGTCTCCCATATCACCTTCACTCCTGGGCATCTATCTACTTAGTGAGGGCAATGGCAGCCAAAGTTGGCACTGTTGACATTCAGATTTAAAGTTTTTTTTTAATTTGAAAATATGAAAAAATTTAAATAATTAAAAAAATAAATTTAAACTTTATTTTTAAAAACTAGGTTGAAAAAAGTAAAAATGAAAGTGTTAGTCGCTCAGTTGTGAGCAACTCTTTGCGACCCCGTGGACTGTAGCCTGCCAGGCTCCTCTGTCTATGATATTCTCCAGGCAAGAATCCTGGAATGGGTAGAATTCCCTTCCTTCTCCAGGGGATCTTCCCAACCCAAGGATTGAACCCTGGTCTCCTGCATTGCAGGTGGATTCTGTACCATCTGAGCCACCAGGAAAGCCCAAAGGGAGGTTAAACACATACAGAAGAGGCACCAGTGCCAGTCAGGCAGCCAGTCCAGCTGCTCAGGCATGCCTGACTCTGGAACCCCGTGGGCTGCAGCACGCCAGGCCTCCCTGTCCACTACCAGCTCCCGGAGCTTGCTCAGACTCATGTCCATGGAGTCAGTGATGTCATCCAGCCATCTCATCCTCTGCCACCTCCTTCTCCTCTTGCCTTCAGGCTTTCCCAGCATCAGGGTCTTTTCCAGTGGGTCAGTTCTTCGTATCAGGTGGCCAAAGTATTGGAGTTTCAGCTCAGCATGAGTCCTTCCAACGAACACCCAGGACTGATTTCCTTTAGGATGGACTGGTTGGATCTCCTTGCAATCCAAGGGACTCTCAAGAGTCTTCTCCAACACCACAGTTCAAAAGCATCAATTCTTCAGTGCTCAGCTTTCTTCACAGTCCAGCTCTCACATCCATACATGACTACTGGAAAAACCATAGCCTTGACTAGATGGACCTTTGTTGGCAAAGTAATGTCTCTGCTTTTTAATATGCTGTCTAGGTTGGTCATAGCTTTTCTTCCAAGGAGCAAGCATCTTTTAATTTCATGGCTGCAGTCACCATCTGCAGTGATTTTGGAGCCCAAGAAGAGAAAATCTGTCACTGTTTCCATTGTTTCCCCATCTGTTTGCTGTGAAGTGATGGGACTAGATGCCGTGATCTTAATTTTCTGAATGTTGAGTTTTAAGCCAGCTTTTTCACTCTTCTCTTTCGCTTTCATCAAGAGGCTCTTCAGTTCCTCTTCACTTTCAGCCATAAGGGTGGTGTCATCTGTGTATCTGATATTGATGTTTTCCTGACAATCTTGATTCTGGCTTGTGCTTCATCCAGCCTGCCATTTCGCATGATGCTCTCTGCATATAAGTTAAATAAGCAGGGTGACAATATACAACCTTGACTTACTCCTTTCCCAGTTTGGAACCAGTCAGTTGTTCCATGTCGAGTTCTAACTGTTGCTTCTTGATCTGCATACAGATTTCTCAGGAGGCAGGTAAGATACAAATGCAAGAGAGTACAGCAGATGGCCCCCAGCTGTCCAGTCCCCTTCTCCACAGGCAAGGTGCGTCAGCAGAACAGGCTGCAGTGTCCCACAGTAACAGCAGCCCCAGGTGCTGTTTATAAAGTTTGTTTATATCTGGCGTGTCTAATAACATCTGGGAGGAGGGAAGTACTTTCCTAGTCTGTGCCCAGGAGGAGACCCTCTGGGTGCTCAGTGATCCCATACTTAAATGCAGTACATCACCACCCTGCCTCTCCTTTCACCCCACCCTCCAATTACCTGAAGACAAAGCCTCCAACACAAAGAATAGACGGACGAACAGCCCTTACATGGGCCAGATGGGGGCATCTTACCAGTGACCCAACATCAGTGTTTGAAGGCATTACTCCCTCCCCCTCCCATTAATCTAGAGTCTAAGAAGTGGACCCAAGCAGGTGAAGTCTAGCCGGTGGCGAACATGTCCCGAAAGGGGAGGAGTCTTTCTCAGCTGCACATCACTCTGTCTCCCAGCTAGCCCTTCCCTCAAGGATGGTTAGGGTTCATGTGTCAACTTGGCCAGGTGACAGTGCCTGGTTGTTGGTTCAGACACAGCCCTGGTATTGCTGTGAAGGTGTTCTGTAGACACCTGCAGTCAGCTGACTTTGAGTAATGGAGGTTATCCTAGATCGTACGGTGGGCCACGTGCAATCAGTCGAAAGCCTTAGAGCAAAAAACTGAGGTTTCCTGGAAAAGAAGGAATCCTGCCTCAAGACTGCAGCCTAGAAAACCTGCCTGAGTTTCTGAAGTGCCTTACAGACTGAATATTCCAGCCCCCACAGGAGACGCAGGACACACAGTTTCGATCACTGGGTCAGGGAAGATCCCATGGAAGAGGGCATGGCAACTCACTCCAGTATTCTTGCCTGGAGAATCCCTTGGACAGAGGAGCCTGATGGGCTATAGTCCTTGGGGTCACAAAGAGTTGAACACAGCTAAAGCGACTGGGTAGGCACACTCACACAGGCCAGTTCCTTGACAGAAATAGACACACACACTGGTTCTGTTTCTCTGGAGTACCCTTCTCACACACACACACACACACACACACACAAAAGTTCTGTTTCTCTGGAGTACCCTGAGTGATACAGAATAAAATCTAATATTTGAGATGCAAACACTTAAATGCACTAGAGAGGAAGGGGTTTTCTTAGTGATAAAACTGATTCTGGAATGCCCTGCACACACGACTCAGGGAGACCAGCAAACTCATGCTTTTGATGTAATGAGAACTGGCAGTTGGTAAACAAACGTTTAGATGCTCCTGGGGTAGGCTGGCCTAAAGTTCATAAAACCCTGCCTTTGGGGCACCTCCTGAGACAGAGGAAGGGGACAGTTATGTCTTCACTATGCATATACGTTAATGCACTGGGCGGGAAAAGAGAGGTGTGGAAAATGCTTCCTGGTTATCATAAAAACTGACACTAGACTGTATTCTGTCACATGTCCTGTTATGGGTTGAATTTTGTCCCCTCCTCCCACCAAAAAAAAAAAGTGTTTTAGGTCCTAACCTCCAGGACCTGTGAGTATGACCTTGTTTGGAAATAGGGTCTTTGCAGGGAAAATCATTGGGATGAGCCCTAATCTGTCATGACTGGTGTCCTTATGAAACGGGACATTTTGCCAAAGAGTCGGGCATACAGAGGGAAGATGATGTGTTGAGTGCCAGCACTGCCTGCAAGCCCCCAGCAGCTGGGGGGTGGGAGGGCACAGACAGATCCTCCCACCCAGCCTCAGGAGGAGCTGGCCCTGCCGACATGTCCCCCTCAGAGATCTCCCCCTGCGGCCCCCAGCAGCTCCGGGAGAGAATGCACTTCTGTTTAAGCTGCCCCGAGTGTGGTACTACTGCTACCACAGCCTAAGGAAACTAACACAGCCCCCCCCCCCGACACACTTTAATGATATTCAGTCAAAAAAATTGATGTAAGGAGGTGCAAACAAATAGAATCTGCAAATAAATGCTTAAATGTTCAGAGTCGAGACACGTAGGAAGAAATGAAGGATTTAAAAGCATGTAGCAGGGCAGCCTGACTCCTCACCACCCATCCGCAAAGGCACGCAGATGCTCACCCTGCCTCGGTCACAGCGAGGACTCCCCCAGTGACCTGCAGACGCGGAGGTGGAAGCCCATCCCTTCCCCACAGTAAACCTGAGCCCGGGGATCAGGAAAACATGTTTATTAAAAAAAAAATGCCAAGTGTAGCTTGGCTGGCTGTCCTAAGGAGCTGGGGCAAGTCCGGTGTCGGGTGGAGGAGCAGGGTGGGGAGGGGGAAGGAAGCAGGCAGAGCTGCGGGAGGTCTTCTGGTCCAGAGTGGATCATCTCTCCATACTGCCCTCCACTGCCCCCTCACTGGAATGGGTGTGTGCGCGCACAAGCCTGTATGATGTACAAGGCGGCAGGGCAGGGGGGAGACTCAGATGGCGAGGTCTCAGCTCTGGAAGCCTCAAGGGGGTCTGGCAGGACATACCCACTTCCTCATCCACCTCGAGACCTCTCCCCATTATGGCTTATTTGAGATAAGAGGTCAAGGCCCCAGGGTCGGGCAGCCTGTGTTGAGTGAGTGATATGTGGTGGGTGGCGGGGGGTGAGATGCCTGGAATCCAGGCCAGGAAAGAGCAAGTGGAAGGGGAGGGGGCATAGAAAAGATGAGAGGCCCCAAACCCTGCAGATGTGGGGGCTGGAGAAGGCTGAGTGCTCCTTGGGGGTGGTGAGTGGAGGGGAGGGGCTCTGGGAGAGCAGGTGCTCAAGCTGGCTCCTTTTGGGGGAAGTCACAGTCTGCCCTAGGGACCCTGGGCGTGTTGAGGCCTTTGCAGGGACTGGAGGAGCCCAGCGGAGCAGCTGCAGGCAGGGGGCTGAGAAACTGGCACTGGGGCCCCGGCCGCCTGGGGCTGGCCCCTCAGTGTCCTCAGTGTGGTGGGAGCCGTGCTGCGAGCTCAGCTGCTCAGGCGTGTCCAACTCTTTAGGCCCCATGGAGTATTGTCCTCCAGGCTCCTCTGTCCACGGGGTTTCCCAGGCAAGAGTACTGGAGGGGGTTGCCGTTTCCTCCTCCAGGGGACCATGGTGGGAGTCGAGGGCCAAGTTTCTGCCCCAGGCTCCCGACGAGAAGGGATGAGCTGAGGTGCCGTTATTTGTGGGGAGAGGAGAGGAAGGGGGGCGGCCCAGAGGAGGGAGAAGAGGCCCCCCGACCTGGCCCTCGGGGCTGGGAGAGGGGGCATGTAGCCCTTTAAGAGTGGGGGAATGGCCGCCCCCCAACATGGCTATGTACAAAGAGAATTTGGGCAAATTGTGCATTGGGTGTTGGGGACTCCCCAGAGGGTGAAGGGGCAAGGGGAGAGAGTGGTGCTCCTCTGCCATCCCGGGGAGATGGAGAGCACACCCTGCCCCACGGGTGCCAGGGGCGGTGGCCGCCGAGCTCCAGATGTGCCCTCCTGGGACCAGGCAGCAGCAGACACCACTGAAGGCCCCGGGGAGGTCGGCAGCTGTTGGCCAGGCCCTGGGCATCTCCAGGGAGAGTCTGGCCCAAGCCAGTGGTGTGCGGCGCGGGGTGCGGCTCCGGTGCCAGGGATGGGACTGGGGCTGTGACATCACCCAGGGACTGGAAGGCCCCCCTCTGGGGATGGTAGGAGGTCTCTGTGTTGACCCTGTCACCGATCAGATGGTTGGGTGGAGGGTAAGGACTGGTGCCCTCACCCAGGGGTGAGGGGGCACTGGCCAAGGCCGAGGCTCTGGTCAGGTCGAGGCAGGCATCAGCCTGAATCAGGAGCAAGGCGGTGACATCACCAGGAAGGGCTGGAGTAGATGATATCAGAGGGAGCCCCGCCCCACGCTCTTTTTGAGGGAGGGGGGAAAAGAATACACATTGTGCTGGTTCCTCTAAAGGGGACGACTGTAGGTGGCCCCCACAAGACAACTGAAATACAGCTGTCACGGTATGTGGCTCCCAAGGGCATGGATATTGGAAGGTGATGATGCAGGGCTGTGATGGATCCTGATAAATGATGTAATTGGGTATCCTTGGTCCTGGGAGATGATGATGTCACAGTTATGGTGTATCCCAGTTGATGATGGTACCAAGGTTGAAGTGGATCCTGGGAGATGATTATGTTGGATGTCATGGGTCCCGGGACACCATCGACGCTCATGGATGCTGGGGGCTGGTGGCATCGTGGCTGAATCGGATCCTGGGAGGTGATGACAGCACAGTTGTGGGGGTCTGTGGGAAACTGGGGCGTCATCAGTCCTAGTGGATCCTGGTAGAAGATGTCACCATCAGCCATACTGGGTTCTGGAAGGTGATGACATCACTGGTCATGGTGGGTTCTGGGGGATGCTGACATCATCAGCTGTGGTGAATCCTGGGAGATGATGACACCGTGTTGGTGGAGAACCATGGAAGATAGTGACGCCACTGGCTTGAAGCTACCTTTAGAAGGTGACAGACACTACAGTTATGCTGAATCTCGGATGAGAACGAGACCCTCCCTGTGGTGGATCCTGGGAGATGAACACGCTGTAGGTCACAGGGAACCCTGGGAAATGACATCATCATCAGGCATGTCTACCACGGGACCCCAGGTGCAATGCGGCCATGAGTGGTGGAAGTCTTGTGCCGATGATGTCAATAGCAGGCACACCCAACTCCCCACCCCAACAGGAGGCCAGGACTTTGCAGAGTTGATGATGTCTGTAGTTGTGGCAGAGAGACGTGGGGCCGCCTAAGAGTCCCTAGGACTCCAGGAGCGGTGGAGTGGCCTCCTTGGGAGCAGAAGCCAGTCTGGGAGTGCGTGTTGTCCTCCAGGAGTCACCAGGAGGTGACATCCCTGCCCGGGGGGAGGACCCCTGGCCCAGCCTCGCGTGAGGGGAGGGTCTGGTGGAAATTGCACAGGGCTTGTCCCTGGGGTCAGGGGAGAGAGCAACCAAGCTAAGACATGGTGGGACAAGGCAGAAACTCTGGTGACACCATCACAAGGAATGGCCTTCCAGAGCAGGCAGTGTCTCTGGTGGTGACGTCACAGCTCTGGGGCCCCAGGGGCCGGCTGCCACCTCTGGCTGAAGCTTCCCCACATGGCAGCTGCCCCAGCAATGACACCCGGGGTAGCATCTCAGGACCAGTCCCTTCCTTGGTGGCCCCCAGGTTAGTCGTGGGCTCTGGGCGGCCTGCCTTGTGGATGCTGGGCAATCGCAGTGGACGTGTCTCACGGGGACATAATCTCTGCACAGGCAGAGTCTGGTGCTGCGATGCGGAAGGGCCTCACCCCGGAGAGGTCCCGCACAGGCTGCCCATCTTCGGGGATGACATCACAGGGCAAGCCAGTTCCTCTGGCGGTGGTGTAGCAGGAAGGAAGCAGGGCCCCCGGGCCGGTGTCCTGGAAAGGAGGCCTTGTGTCTCGTGAGGATGCGAGGCACTTTTCCCTGTGGCGCGTCCCGGGAAGATGGCTTTGTCTGCAGGCACGGCTTCATAGACAGAGGCATCTTCTTTGGAAGAAAATACTTTCCTGGTGACGATGAGGTCCACAGAGGCCTTTTGGTGCCAGAGACAACATCAGAGGGTGAGACTTATCTGTGTAGTGACGTCACAGGAGGGCTCCTTGTCTCTCTGGACGATGTCATGGGACAAGGCATTGCTCCTCTTACGATGTCACCGGAGGGAGGTCTTCGTGATGACACTGAGGAGCACAGACACGGCCTCCAGCGATGACTGTAGTGGGCCTGTTCCTCTGCGATGACCTCATGGGAAGCAGGGTTTGTCCCTGTGATGAACACAGACGTTTTTTGCTACTGATGACCTCACATATAGGCCTCTTCCTCTGTGATGACGTCATGGGAAGGAGGCCCTGCTTCAGACTGTGACAGGAGGAGGATCTTATCTGCCATGACATTGCAGAAGGGAACTTTTTCTCTCGTGAGGATTTCGTCCAAAACCATGTCCTCTTGGCCCACACAGGTCTGGATTCCAGGACCCCCAGCCGGGTGTGGCAGGGGGTGCAGGCTGGGATGGGGGCCCCAGGCCGCAGCACCCCAGCCCCCGGCCGGGTCTAGGACCCTCAGACAGTCACCTCGTTCTTGCTGGCCGTGCGGAGGTGTTGGGGCAGGTGATGGCCGGGGATGAACTGCAACTGCTCCAGCGTGCCCTGGCGCTGGAAGGGCGGCCTGCGGGCCAGCGTGCCCCCACCCCCGCCGGCGTCTGACATCCAGGCGGGCTGCGGCGAGCCGTGCAGGGCATGGTGGTGGTGCGCGTGCAGGCCGGGCGGCGGCGGCGGCGGCAGGCCGTGCAGCGGCGTGGGGGGTCCCCCAGGCCCCAGCAACAGGTTGGAGTGGGATGCAGCTAGGCTGGCGCGCGCAGCGGGCTCAGGGGGCAACGCGGGGCTGCGCGGGGGCGACAGGAGGTGCTCGCGGCTCTGGCGCAGGGCTTCGGGCGACGACAGGAGCAGATGCTCCTGGGACACGAGGCGCGCGCGCGGCAGCGTGAACTCATAGCGCGACCGGCCCCCATCGCCCAGCAGGTGCTCTTGGGACATGACGCGCCGAGGGTGGGGCGCGGGGGCCAGGCCCAGCTCCTCGGGGCCGCCCCAGCCATCCATGCGGTAGCCGCCCCCCGTGCCGGGTCGCCGCAGCGCGTGCAGGGGCAGCGTCCCGCGGGGCACCTCCGCCAGATGCCGGCGTTTCAGGTAGGCCTCGTCCAGGTCTTTCTCGGCTGCGGGAGAAGCGGGGAAACCATAGAGCTAGGCTCCCAGCCGGCCCAGAAGCTGCCCGCCTCCCTGGGCCATCCCTCTGCCTCTCCTCGCACTGGGCTCCTGCCCCCAGGGAGCTCCAGACATCACTGGAACTTCCTGGGCATTAGCCTGGGCAGGGGCACGGTTTTAACCAGTGGGAAAGGATATTTGGAATATCCTTTCTTTTGGGCATAGAACCTAGCTCTTGCTTTTTGAGGAAACTTCCTTCTCTTTCATCCTGTGCTGCTGCTGCTGAGTCGCTTCAGTCATGTCTGACTCTGTGCGACCCCATAGACGGCAGCCCACCAGGCTCCCCCGTCCCTGGGATTCTCCAGGCAAGAACATTGGAGTGGGTTGCCATTTCCTTCTCCAATGCATGAAAGTGAAAAATGAAAGTGAAGTCGCTCAGTCGTGTCCTACTCTTAGCGACTCCATGGACTGCAGCCTACCAGGCCCTCCGTCCATGGGATTTTCCAGGCAAGAGTACTGGGAGTGGGGTGCCATTGCCTTCTCCATCTTTCATCCTGTAGGAAGTATTTTTCGATTCAACCCATTCGTGGATTGTAAAGTCAATGTTGTGAGTAGAGACAGTATTTTGCAAAATGAAATAGGATAGAAAATTCTTAGAAAGTTTCCCACAATTAGAAAAAAGTGAAAGAAAGTGAAGTCGCTCAGTCATGTCTGACTCTGCTACCTCATGGACTGTGGCCCACCAGGCTCCTCAGTCCACAGAATTTTCTAGGCAAGAGTACTGGAGTGGGTTGCCATTTCCTTCTCCAGGGGATCTTTCCAATCTGAACCCGGGTCTCCTGCACTGCAGGCAGACGCTTTACCGCCTGAGCCACCAGGGAAGCCCATCAAGAGAATAAGGGTGAGTACCATTCCTACAATTTTTGTTTCAGCTGTGTTATTGAAATATCAGTGGTTGAAGTGACATAATATCTGGGATTTGTTTTGAAATAATCCATCAAAAGATGGGGTAAGGGGAAGGAGGAAGTAAGAAAATGTTAACGCCGGGTGATAGGAACCTAGGAGTTCATTTTATCGTTTCTCTGCTCTTGAACCTCTTTGAAAATGTCCACAATAGCAAGTTTCAAAACTTTGCTGTAATTTAAAAATTGCCAGTGTACGTGAGTTTCATGAGACACAGTATAAAAACCCTTTCTGACCATGAATCTCAGTTTAAAATGTGTGACGCCTCCTCCACGTCCAGGAATGTCCAATCAAGAGTCATGGTGACTGGTTCTGGGACAAGCTCATGACCCTTTCTTGGCCAGTGGGGTTCAGGCTTGGGAATTTTGCTGCAGTCATTGGGAGAGACTCTTCTGGTAAGAGCTGCCCTGAAGATTCTCAGGGCAGTCTTTGCCATCACAAGGGGAGATTCTGTCTGAAAACGAAGCCAGCCCACTGTTCAGCAGAGCTGAGAGAGAGAGGGAATCTTGGCGCCATCTCTCGAGCGCCTGGGTTCAGCCACACCTGAAGTTTGTGGCACACAGAATTTGCCTTATCAAGCCAGCGCAATTACCTTTCTTTTCTAAGTTGTGTTTCAGCATAGTTACCTTTTTTTTTCTCTTTAAATTGTGTTTCTATTAATTGCAAACACAAGTCCTGATGAATGCAATAGATATTGTGGAGAGGACCATGGATTTGCATTTATGAAAAGCACCCTAAGTAGTTAATTGCGATACAGAATGACCTTGGGTCTTTCTGGAAGCNTTTTTCTCTTTAAATTGTGTTTCTATTAATTGCAAACACAAGTCCTGATGAATGCAATAGATATTGTGGAGAGGACCATGGATTTGCATTTATGAAAAGCACCCTAAGTAGTTAATTGCGATACAGAATGACCTTGGGTCTTTCTGGAAGCCCTTGGAGAAAAAAGAATGCTAAGCGGGTAATCGAGAGCTTGAGCAAGCACTCGAGCCACTGTCCAGGGTCCTAAACCCAGGCCCTGCCCCCGCCCCGCCGCCCAGGCAGCCCCCCTCCCGGGACTCACCGAGCCTCTTGAGAGAGGAGTAGCGGTTGAGTTCCGATTTCACGGCAGCCTCATAGGACGGGGGAAGATGCGAGAGGTTGTGGAAGGACCGCGAGCAGGACAGTGTGGAGTAGCGCAAGGAGGGGCTGGGCGGCGGGATGGCCCGCCAGTCTGGGGCAGGGGGCACGGCCGGGGTCAGTCCAGGCCAGTCTGGGGCAGAGGGCACGACCGTGGTCAGTCCGGCCCTGCTCCCTCGGACCCTGCGGTTCCGCCCCCCCCCGCCCCCTTAGAGCTTTAGCAGCCTGGGGTTCCAGCCCCTCAAAGCGGCAGCAGTCCAAGCTCCCTCTGCTCACCCCCACCACGCCCCCTCGGGGGCTCCTTGCTGGGGAAGGAGCAGGAGGCGCAGCCGGCACATCCTGTGTGCCCCACCCCAGGCAGGAGGGGCGCGCTGCAGGCCGCTTCCCGCGGACCTCTTCAGGGTTACCCGGCTGGTCCGTGAGGACAGGCTCCCACGGCCTCCCCCTGTCCTACCGGGGCGCCTGGCTCCGACTTAGTGCCAGGTAGGGAGGGAAGGAGCCCTGCCGCCCGGGTGCGTACCCAGAGTGGCGGCGCGGCGTTTGGGGCTGCTGACGCTGAGGTGCAGGTAGTTGTGGTGCAGGTTATCTGTGGGACCAAGAGGGGCGGCGTCACTGCCGTGCCGGCGGCCAGCGGGCGCCCGTCCTGCTCCGCGTGGAGGGCTTCCTGCTCGCGTCTTCCTGGTCCCCAGCTCTGCAGTCTTTGCCCTGACTTCCTTCTCTCTCCTGGATCGTCAAACCAGCCTTCCGCCCAGCTCCAAGAGCAGCCCTGCCACGGAGCTACACACACACACACCCCTCTGCTCCACACACACACACCCTTCTGTTCCACACACACACACACGCCCCTCTGCTACACACGCCCCCCTCTGCTCCACACACACACACACACACACACACCCCTACGCCCCACACACACACACACA